>OZ026628.1:55985653-56368153 GCA_964020975.1 Hermodice carunculata | reverse complement strand
TCACTGTTCCCTACTTTGTTGAAACAGTCGTACCAGATTGTATACTGTGTCACTTATTGCAACATTGTTGAAATCCCCACCTTTGCAAGCAATCTGCACAGCCAACTGCAGCAACGATTTTATCGCTGGGAAACAAATTATATATTGTACAGTTAGTGCATGGTTGTCACTCACATTTTTGTCATGTCATATTCAGTTTATGATGCCCACGTAGCAGCAGGCAAGGTTATCTGCTGTTGTTTAAGGACGGCATCACCATTGAACTCTTCAAAAGTTCAGCTAATAATTTGTTGCTAGTCACGTACTGCATGTGCAAAATGTCACCCCGTGTTGTCAAGGTACATGTGCACATACACTTTGTGCCATTTGTCATGATTTTGAAAAGACCACAATTTTAATTGTCATGTTGTATTTGTATAATGGTTTAAGCATTTTTTTTTCTTTTTTTTTTTTTTTAATTGGTCATCACATGATGCCTATATTAAGGCCTTGTGTACTTTATATTGTTTGCCATTATGCGCTTGTACTGCTCTGAGCCACTCTGTCTCTGATTTGCGCCACGTCCACAAAGAATACAAAGCCTTAACATTTACAAAGTCATTTTTGGAAGGTTGAATTAGAATTTAAACTGTAAAACATTATACTTGCTCTAAATAACCAGTTCTTTGATCTAGAATTCATCCATGGATTGTGACACAAACTTTGAAATAAATGTGTGCTGATCAAAATCGCACCATGGATCCATAGAAATCTGCTGGTGTTAGGACATACAGTGTAATCTTGAATAAAGAAGAAAAGTTGTCTATTTGCCAAAAAGGACAAGGAAAAACGTTGGGCAGTAATAGCATATCGTAGGATGACATGAATACCCTATGGTACGTACATAAAATGACATCAACCTCAATCACAAATCTTAATTTTTGAACATATCAAGTCTTAAAAACCATTAAAATGGTGGCAAGTAGAACAAAATAATATGATTACATGTACTTAAGCTTCCTCTCAATCAGAAAATGGGATGGGGCGCGTAAAAGGACATTGGTGCTAATAAGAAAGAATACAGTTTGTCAAAATAACAAAGAGTGAAACCTGTTATTCTGGAACGCCCCAGGTACTGAAATAAAATGTTCAGGGATTGCAGGTGTTTGACCTTAGGAGGTTTGGGATGGTGGTGGGGTGGGGTGGGGTGGGGTGGGGTGGGTTGGGGTGGGGGTATATTGAAAGGGGACTGCTACGGCCACAATTTTACTCTGTGAAAAGACTCCTCATGTGCATGTACATTTTCATTCTCCTCCCCCCCCCCCCCCCACTGCTGGAAGAAGGGCATATATAGTAATTGTTTCTCTGTCCGCGAATGGGTCCGTCCATCTGCTTTTAGTGTCCATCCAGGCTATAATTGGCTCATCCTTCAACTGGGATAAATGGAGCTTGAGACACATGTGCATCTGGACATACAGGTGTGTCATGTGCCAAAAGTAGGTCACTAGGTCAAGTATCTGGGTCATACTGACATAGCCGTGTAAAATCATGTCTTCATGTCCAGGCTGTAAATCTGTTGTCCTTTGACTTAGAATCACGAAACTTGACACACCTGTGTATCTGGACATAAGAACGTGTCATGCTTGGTGTAGGTCATTAAATCAAGTATATGGGTCACAGTAATAGCCTATTTTTATGGACTACAGTCATTCCAAAATGAGACCTGTGATTAACAAGGTTATAAATGAGGGGGGGGGCATGGTTCCAGCAATCTCTGATTGCATTTTAATTCACATTTAATTCTATAGCCACTAAACTTGTACCAAATAGATGTAAATAGGAATTTGGCTCTTTATTGTTTTAACACAAGCATTTCCTTAGTTGGTAGCCATTTTTTCATAGCCGCTTAAAGCTCAGATTTCACAAAACAAATGCTATTGCAATCCAGTTAGCTGAAAGTCTCGAGCAGCAGTAAAGGGTCCATGGGGCAAAATAGGCAAAAGCACCTGAGTGGATCTGGTCGTCCTGTAACATGTAGAGCAGTAGGATCTATGTGTGATGCAGCACAGGGCACATTTTTCTTGGAACTTGGCTTTATTTGATTACTATATAGCCTTGTCAAGGATGTGCTGAAACATACATACCCCAAGGGTGACTTTCCAAGAAACCCTTAACACCCCCCCCTCCCAAGTGGTGGTGTAGTGTTTAAGTATTGTTCAATCAAAAGCATGCAATGTGGCACAATAGAAGGAGCATGATCAATTTTGCAATATTTTGCTCTTTTTCAGTGTTCATTGAAAGAGAGTGTTCAACTATACCTGTCGACATTCTATGGCAAGAAATAGAAAGTCTCTTTCTTCACATGGGGGAGATTTTATTTTGTAGCAAGGAATCAATAAGAAATAAATGCATTTTTAGGGGGGAGATTGTCTAAAATAAATCAAATTTATGCCAAAAAGGCTAAAGATAAAAAGAAAGTTAAAAAAGTGGGAGACCCTCGCCAAATGGGGGAGACTTGACAGGTAAGGTGCTCAGCCTTCACAGGTTTGTTTTGGGGTTTGGGGCCCAAATTTGGCAATTAGGGTTTGGGTTGACAGGTGTTCAGGGTTTGCAGGGCGAACACTTTGCTCTTCTAGTGAAATAGGTGAAATTTTTGTGACCGTAAAAAAAGGGTCGGGAATTGCAGGGGTTCAACCTTTAGAGATGTTTGGCTGGACTGGTTTTATGGTAGTTGTAACTTATTACCGGGTATTCTAAAATTGCGACCAAGAAAATGACAGACATTGGTCTCTCCTTAATACACCCCCTCTCCCATTCACCCTACCCCAGCCTACCAAGAGCTCACCCCCTCTGCAGAGGTCACTTCGCTATGCAAGGAAGTATGGTCTTTTCCTTTTATTGTTCCCTCAAGAGAAGCCACCCTTCTTAAAAGGCCACATTTCTGGTACACCTGGAGTGGTCATATAAGATGGAACAGCTGGATGGAAATAATTTTCCATATGCATGTGATGAAAATATTATCACCCCATTCATTACTAGAAGAAGCACACAGCACATATCTAATTTTTATCGTGTTATACATGTATATCTTACAGTACATTATTAATGTCCAAAGTTTTTTTTTGCAGATACAAGTTTGACATTGGGAAGAAAATCTTTCTTCATTTATTGATAAATCCCGTAATGTTTAGACTTTTAATGGCCACTTGTGTAGCTGCGGCCTTATCTTACAGATTGATTTTCTTTGTGACTGCTTACTGTGTCATTAAGTAGAACTGAATCTGCGTTCAAGCAGTCGTTCAGTGTCACGGTTTCAACTTTGAAAATCTCAGAGTACCAGACAAACATTGATTGAAGAAAAAGAAAATCAGAAAAATGCAATTTTAGTCACAGGTTATGTCATGCACAGTGTATCATGCTCAAAGATAGAAGTTAGTTCAACGTTTTTTGTGCATAAATCACAATAAATTTGTAATCAGAGAAGTGACTGTTGAAACAGTAATGAATATATTGAAAGTTTCACAGTTTGAGCAATTTTTTTATCAATGCACCATATTCTTCCTAAAAATGCATGCCGTATTCTCCCTGTTTGGAACCCCTGCCTGTTTTAGTACACCCCCTGGTCAGAAATTGCTTGACCCTTTCCCCCTTGAAATGGCCAAAACTGGCTGGTGGTCAAATGTCGTCTACTTCAGTGTTTTCAACTAATTTCAACAGTTGTAAAAAACAATTTGACTGATAAATGTACATGAGACTTATCAAGATCATATGCCCCAGATCAACAGCTTTCCTTGGCATGGGTTGGGCACTTATAAAAAAAACCCATTATAATGACACTCCAATATCTGATATATTCACTGAACAACACAAATTTAGAGGGACTTACAAGTGGAATTTCCTGGCTTCTTGACTGATTTATCTGACATGTACAGATATCTGACGGATTTGGCAGGGGACAGATGGTGTTATGACGAGGTGTCATCGTACTTAGATACATGGCAAGAACAGTTTGACAGGCAAGGATAGATACATGCAAAAGACAGGGCATTTATCAAAACTTCTGTCGTAAACTACGAAGCTGCATAATATTGATGACTTCCCTTTGCAAACATTCATGACCATAACTTTTCCTGATAACAAGCATAAATATAAAGAACGCATGCCGGACGATGTAGAAACAATCTGGGGAGAGCAACAGCCGTTTGTTAGTTACATTTTGTAGATTAAAACCAGAATTTATGCGATAGTACCCCATCAATTGAAATAAGTGCATACTGCAAAATAAGTGGTCACTTTATGGCATGTTTTACAGTAAAGTACCCAGTTTAACTCCCACTCTCTGTGTCCTTCATTGGTCCAAAAGGCTGATGTAAACAACATTCGTCATGGCCATATCTTCCCTTCCAATATTAAATTGAGGATTAAAACTGTGTAACAAATAAATAATGAATTAAAATTCTAATTAATTTCCTGTTATAGCCAGAGCATTGCTCTTTGTTATTTTATGATGTTTATTTATTGATATTGATGACATCATGTCCATCCATTCATGTGGACAGCAGCAATTTACACATTTTTCATTTATTCTGTCGGTACGAACATTTTAAAGATTACTGTTCTGCAGAGCAAAACTACCACCAGCAAAACCTAGCTTTTGGGGGACTGTTTTACCTTTTATTTCATATGTCAAGCTGAGAGAAGTGCCACTAGCATAATATTTACAAATTTAAGACAGACATGACAATGCGAACACATTATATTGCTACTTTAAATCTGTTGCTAATGACAGCAAGACCAACTTTTGCTGCTAATGCCTGTTTTATCTATTTGTGTCTGTGTGACATTAACAACAAATGATAAATTTCTAGTGTTTACATTACAGCGCTTGTTTACTCCTTTTTTTTTTTTTTTGGTCTTCTTGAATGAATGTTGGTAGTGAAATTGTGAAATCAACAGTAGCAGCAAAAAACGTGGGAGTCTTGTTTGACTCCGCCATATGTTCATGGGGGATCCCATTAATGCAGTTTGTGAAACGGCACATTTTCACCTATGTAACTTGTCAGGGATTCGTAGATACCTTACCTACTACGCTTGTACAACCATGGTTCATGCACTTGTCACTTCTAGATTGGGCTATTGCAATTCCTTGCTCTAGGGCTTTTCTGGCAAACTACGTGGTTGACTACGAAAAGTGCAGAATTGTGCCGCTAGACTTAAGTAGCTACGTCAAGCAGCAGAGATCATACAACTCCAATTCTACAGCAACTGCATTTGCCATCAGTAAATACAGGAGTCAAATTAAAATTTTTTTTTATTAACCTATAAAGCCTTGCGTGGCCAGGCACCTTCATATCAGACTCTGCCACTACGTCCTTACCAGCCTAGTAGATCCGTCCGAGCTAGTCACACAGACCTACTTGTTGTACTAGAATCACGTTACAGGTGCTATGATGCTTGTTTCTTTGCATGTGCTGCACCGGTGTCATGGCATAACTTGCCCCAAGCATTAGGAGGGCAGTGACGTTTTTTTTAAGCGTCTGCTGAAAACTGGTCTGTTGCGACAATGTTTTAATTGTTACTAATCAGAAGCTTGTAGTCTACTTGAACTTTTGAACTGAACATTTGAAAAGTTGTTTTAGTCATTATTGTTTTTTAACAGTGCTTCCGAGCATTTCATGGATATTAGTGCTTCATAAATAAAATATCACTGTCATTAACCTTGTCCCCCTCAAATTAAGACTGAGTCAACAGCTTTCCTTGGCATGGGTTGGGCACTAAGTGCCCAACCCATGCCAAGGAAAGCTGGTAACCTGGGCCATGTGATCTTGATAAGTCTCATTTACATTCTCAGTCAAATTTTTTTTCATAACTGTTGAAGTTAGTTGAAAACACTGAGGCAGACGATATTTGACCACCAGCCGGTTTTGGCCGGTTTAAGGGGGAAAGGGTTAATGTGTCAGAAGTCTTTCATTGTGGCTGTATTTAGTGTTGGGCTCGCTGTTGTAGGAAGGAATGATCGTACACCTACCATTGGACATTCTGACATACACAACAAATTTAAAATTGACTCAAAAAAACCCAAACCACATATTATATAAATTAGTACTGTACCCAAATAATAAAATTTGAATTTTTGCTTTGATGCCAACTGCTAAATGCATCATACGCCCACAGTACCAACAAATAAATGTGTTTGTCACTGTGGAAAATGTTGCAAAGGTCAGCGGGGGAGAAGTAGGAAGGAAGTCGGGTTGTCTTTTGGATGCTTTAACGGCGAAATATGGGTCATGTGTATGATCAAAAAAAAGTCACAGAACTGTCACAGAAGAGTGACCATTTTGTTGGTTATGTAGCGTTAATGTTACCAGAGCTTACCCGGTGCCACTTTGACTCTTTTAGTGCCAAGTTTTGGACTGAGTCAACATCTTTCCTGATCGCATGTACTTGGGGCACAAAGTGCCACAGCCCACTGACAAAAGCTGTTGCCTTGGACCTTTGTATTCAATGAGACTATACTGGTACTTGAATGAAAGGCCTTTTTACTGAGAATATATTGATGTAGAATCCATTTGATATTCAGAGAAGTACTTCGACGTTAGTCGCAGTTGGCATGGAAAGAGTTAATGAGAGAAATTAACGCCGTCCTGACAAAACTGCTCATGTATGTGGTTGCTAATAAAATGTTTCATTTCCACTTCTGGAGACCTGCTCCACTGTAGGTCACTTTTCGTACGTTATGAATACACAAGGACAGATTATACAAGTTTTGACGGTTTTTACAGAATAGGCAAAGTTGAGAGCAATAGGCGGAATTCATAAGTCACTTTGGACTTGTCCTCGGTAATTGTGTTGCCTGGCAACAAAATTATGCCTCTACCATGATGAGGGCACTTGCAGCAATTTCTCTACAGAAAGATCTGGAAATTACATTTTTTACGCTTAACAAATGAAAAATTATGACTATTTTAAGCAACTTTTTATGTTTTGAACCACGTGAAGGACTTATCTTAGGCTTTTGCTTTCTCTGATTGTCCTGTTTTATTATAAAACATTTTGCTATGCTAAAACATGAATGTGCCCTCTGGCCTGTCTAGTTCTTTGTTGCAGGATAGCGGGCTGCACATGACCAGAGTTACTTATGAATACATCCTATTTTGTCAGCATTGACATGTGGACATGTATCAGAACTACTCTGTGTTAAGAATGGTTCAACATTTTTATAATTTTCAGACGAGGAGAATATAAAGAGAAACTGTTTTTCAGTAATTAGAAACAGTCCTTCCCACCATTAAAAAAAAAATAGAAATGAGGATTTTCCGGGTCAGATGATAACCAGAGAATATAATTTATGCAAAACCTGGTTCACCTTGGGGTTTAATCTCAAACAAAAATGCACTGGGAAGATTGATCGGCCTCGCAGCATTGTTCTATGCAGTGCTACTGCAGAACCTGCTGGCAATTACAAGGATTGTTTGTAATCACTTTATCATCATCTATTAGAGATGGTTCAACATTAATTTTCATCATCTTTGCCGTAGCACTTTGAGGATGCAGCGGGGGAGGTGATAAATGCACCCCCCATATTTTCACTGATGACAGAAAACGATCACCACTTTTCTTTTTGCTGAATGTATCAGTACACATATGTTGGTATGACCTTGATGAAATGGTCATTTTCCAAGTTGGCAGGTCACTTGCGAGGCATAAGAGCAGAAATGTGTACTTACAAACACAGGCAAAGCAAAGGAGATTGATGGTGTCAGTGGTATTAGCTGCTTCCTTCATTTTTTGGGGTAATTTCTTCCGTGAAAACATGCTTTTATTAAACCCGCCACAAACAAAATTTAGTGAGTATACTGTTTTCATCTTGTCTGACTGTCCGTCCATGGCAGAATCCATGTGAGCAAATGATCTCATGATTCATGAGTAACAGGAAACTCAAACTTAATTGATTTGTACCATGACACAGTTTCTTGACCTGATTACATTTTGCTGACCTTGTCCTCATTTTTAAGGCCACATGACCCATGTGTGTATGCGGGGGGGGGGGGGGGGGGGCATATTCAGTCTGTTGCTGACAATTGTTCTAGTTTATAATTGGGATGTGCCTTGTAACTGCTCAGGGCTGTCCAACTGGAGCATTGTAGCAAAATTTTGCTATAATGCTCTTCAAAATTGCTACAGATTTTCGGGATATTTAGCTCCTGAATGTCCCGGAATTTTTGTCGAAGCTGTAGTTTTAGTCAATAAAGCTTCCTTTTACCCCTGCTCAGGTGTTGTTCCTTAATCAAAAATAAGTGTTTCTTATGTAAAGAAGTGGAAAAAAATGCTACAAGTAAAGAAAATTATGCTACATAGATTTTCAGCTGGACAGCACTGCTGCTGTTTTGTAGATTGAATCAACAGCTTTGCACCTATAATGCTCAAGTGTAAGCTGTTGACCCACTGTAAGGTGTTGACCTAGAGCAAGCTGTTGACCTAGTGTAAGCTGTTGAACTAGAGCAAGCTGTTGACCCAATTTAAGATGTTGACCTAGTGTAAGGTGTTGACTGAGACCCTGGACTTTGTCAGGAACTGCAAAACTGAGACTAAAATGAAAAGCTTGCATTTTCAACTTACTCTCTGACTGGTGGTTTGGTGGCAAAAATGTACCTGTGAATAGTATTTTTAGACATTTCTACCCTGCAGAAAAGGATTCTCAGCCAAAGCAACTGGACCTTGTCTTTACAGGACGACCTCGCTGGCCTGGCCACTGTAACTTTATGATCACGATATGGTCAGCTAGGAGACTGTTTATTTGTACTTAAAGATATCTGCTTTTTTGGGTGGAGTGGGGGGCTACTTTTGCGT
Organism: Hermodice carunculata; assembly: GCA_964020975.1. Classification (NCBI taxonomy): domain Eukaryota; kingdom Metazoa; phylum Annelida; class Polychaeta; order Eunicida; family Amphinomidae; genus Hermodice; species Hermodice carunculata. Next base: position 56,359,324 of record OZ026628.1, on the reverse strand, counting down.
GGCTGATGGTATAGCCACACACAGACACACAGACACACAGACACACACACACACAGACACACACACACACACACACACACGCGCGCGCGCGCGTATGTAAATTGCTTTAATTTTGCTGTATTCACTTATTTTGCAGATGGCACAAAACCATGAAAATAAAAACACAGTGACATAGTAGTTTAACATTGTTTGATTAGGGATTATGTCCAAAATATTCAGATTAAAACTGCAGTGAACTGTCAAAAAATATAAAACTGAAAATTTAAACACACGGAAATGAAAGCAATTTACAGTATATATGCTTTTATGTATGTGTACATATGTATGTATATGTATAAATACATATATAAATATACACATACATACACGCACACACACACATACATACATATATACATACATACATACATACATACATACATACATACATACATACACATACACATACATTCTTTATTTGAACAGGAATGTGGTATCTCGGTCAATGAAACATCACTAATCGCCCCTGAGGCCCTCATTAAAGTACAAGGGAAAATACAAACTGTTTGGTACAGTCTCAGCTAAATTTGGTTATTGTGCTAAACACAACGCTATCCAGCAGCTGTTGGGCATATGACTGCTCATCGAAAATGAACAGAATCAGATTCCGATGAAGAAACATTCGTGGTATTTCATAAGATTTTCTAAGTTGCCTGAAGATGTTTTAACCCTCCCCCCTTTGAATTAAGACTGAGTCAATAGCTTTCCCATGTGAAGGTTGTTAATGTCATCCAACTTATGCCAAGGAAAGCTGTTGACCTGGGGCATGTTGTCTTGATAGGTCTGACCCACAATTCTGTTTCATAATGTTGTTCATTACTGTTGAATTAGTCCAAAAGACTGAAGCATGCAACAGGTGATTACCAGCCAATGACAGCACCTCGAAGGGGGGCAGAGTTAACAATGATTTCTCTGTGTATTTGTGTTAGGAGCTTTAAGTTAAAAGAAATTGAAATCAAAGATTACTTGCAGTTTGTTTTGGGTACGTAATCCTATATGTGCCTGGAATTATTATCAAAGCTCTGACGTACGTGTAATGACACCTTTACCTACAGGTAAATATGAAGCTGTTGCTGGCTCGCACCTTAATTATGTCAATCTTTGGTTCATACTGGTACAAGACCAACAAAGTTGACGACAAAAGATATGGCTTGTGATTGGCTAAGTGAAAGTAATGGCAAACAACAAGCATGTTTTAGGAGAGCTGCCCGATGTGTGAGTGTAACCCACAAAAGGCAGCCCCTTTAAGTGTGGAGAAAACTGCGAGGAGTCTGCGGTGCTCAGTTGCAGCTGCTATTGAACGGATGCTGTAATTGTGTAAGTGGCAGCTAACTGGTGGTTTATGGTGGGAGCTACTTGCCTTGAATGTGCTCTATGCCACGTTTGTTGTGGAACAAGCATGGTACGGCAAAACGCCTCACTCACACTGATGCTGTCAGCCGTGGAGAATTACTTAAGGGGTTTTGAGTTGGAAAATGGACTGTATTGCAGTATATTTATAACACATGATGCATAGGTATGAAGAGACACATGGGGTACAGTGTTTTCATACATCAAAAAACCCACAAACTGATATATATATATATATATATTGTTGCAGGTGGTCTTAAAATGCAGGTAGAATAACAAAGAAGTACAGACAAGTGCCTCAGAGAGTGGTCTTTGAAAGATGAGCAGTGTCTCGTGGGAGGTGGTCTTTGTAGTAGATACCTGAATAGCACCAATCCAGGTTACCGGTACAGTCTCTGCCACAAGGTGTCACTTGTAGCATTTCCCGGTGCAAATGCAGCTTAGCATGATGAGATGGGACATGGTTTACCATGCGGGCATATTGCGCCAACAGGAATGAATAAAATATTTTGTGCACCTTTAAAGTCGATCACCACCTGTTTTAAGACAGTAGAATAACTGTGTGAGACTAAAATGCTTGTTTATGATGGCAAAACATAAGGCTATATTTGAGACATGACTTGGAAAAAAACAGAGAATCACATACAAACACTATAAAGTTTTTTCATTCATTCCTCATCCAACCAGTACTGTGTCTTTATCCCACTGAGGTCCACATGCACTGGATCACCTTGAGGGGACACCTTGTGGTAGAGTATTAACTACTCAGATGAGGTGAATGCTATTCTGTCATTGATTCAGTCAAATATCAGACACTTCCGCATCACACTTGGCTGCATTACGTTTATTTGTCAAAGCTTGACTGGGATATCAGAGGAAAACGGAGGGAAGAGAAAATCTTGGCTCCCTGGAATGATAATAATAATTTCCTCGTGACTTAATTTCACGACATATTTGCTCCCGCAGAAAAAATAAATTCACTGTTGTAAGTTGTCCATACAGCCTATCGTCTGAAGCAGATGATCACCAAAAAAAAAAAAAAAAGAAAAGAAAAGAAAAGAATATCATATGAATACATTGTTACTGGCTACCACAGTATAAGCATGGTCATACATCTGTTTTAGAAGCGTCTTCTTATGTGCACTCAAGAAATTTGTAATGGGACCCAATAACATAATCTTTGGTATGTTGAAACTTGTAGAATATTTTTTTTCTGGTATGAAATTAATTGATTTCGTTGACATCTGGCCATCAGTTCATATACAGGTTTGAATTTACTTCCATAGCTGTCTTTATTTGGAATCACTTGTTTACCCACCATTCATTCAGCGAAAACATACACTTAATTGCCACTATCAATGCAGTCTGGGCCAAGAAAATGTTTTTCATCAGAAAAATATGTGTAACCCTTTTCCCCCTTTAACCGGCCAAAACTGGCTGGTGGTCAAATGTCGTCTGCTTCAGTGTTTTCAACTGATTTGAACAGTAATGAAAGACATGTAGGCTGAGAATTGTAGATGAGACCTATGAAGATCACATGTCCCCCAGGTCAACAGCTTTCCTTCACATGGGTTGGGCACAATCCATGCCAAGGAAAGCTGTTGACAAAGTCCTAATTCAAGGGGGAAAGAGTTAAAACACTAGGAGACCTTCCATGTCATTACCCTGGAAAACCATGACCTTGTTTCAAAGTCATATATATATATATATATATATATATATATATATATATATATATATATATATATATATATATATATATATATATAGTTAAAACTCATTGTAACGACTCCACCTGCTCCACTAAAAGTGTCCAATAATTGAGTATGTCAGATAAATGAATTGGAAGACAAAGAATGAACTTTTGTCTGTACAAAACTTTCAGTGACAAGTGAATATGTCTGATGTTTGAGTGTCATTATAATGAGGTGTCACTGTACACACATGTACAACTGATATGCATGTGTTGTAGTGTGCTGCTTAGTATGTGTTCTCAGCCTCTGAAAAGGTGATGTTTTGGGCGGGCAAGCAGGAAGAAAAGGAGTATTCATTTTAGTGTCCCTGCATATGTCTGTATGGGCATGTAGGCTTACTACTTAATAAAGTGATCTACATCCATAAAGCAATACTTCTTGTTCATCAAGTGATGAGCAAATGTTATTGGTGGCAGGGACCCTGTTGATCTGTTTTCTTTTTTTTAGCTCAGCTGACCATAAGTCATTGAGCTTGTACGATCACACACTCATGTCCGGCCAGCCATCGTTCGGTATGTAAACAATTTACTTGTCAACATGATAGCATCAAAAATTTTAAAGTTAGCTCCTTGAAATCTTTTGGACAAGTTCTAAGAGTAAAAATCTAGGACTATGTAATACACAGGCCAAAAAGTGACAAAATTGAAAACACTCTTTTCTCCTGAGGGAATACATTTTGGGAGATGATATTCTTGCGATGGTCATTCTATCTTTACATATGAACATTTATGCATTTTACCGTACAGTAATATTATACAGAAAAAAAGTTTATGAAGCATGGAGTCCTAGTGGCGCCACTGTTGGTTTTCATGGAACTAGTAACATGTGTGAAAAACACGTTAAATTCAGTTTTATGATCATAAATAAAGATGTAGCTTTAAAACTTACAGCAGCTATGCATTTAGTCAATGGTCAACCTTCGTGAAAATTTGGATGACCTTGACCTCTTTTTGGGGGTCAAAACACAAATCGCATATGTTGTTTATAATTAAGAAGTACAAAATATAGATACAAGTGATCTAGGTTTACTAAATTGATACAAAATATGCATTGTACACAAGTGTTGATATTTTATACTCAGTGAATGACCTTTAACCTAAAGATCACTGATGGGAGAAAAAAGTGAAAAAAAAGTTATGGGCATTGTAAGGGTCCTTAAATTGTGATGAAACACGATGAAATGTGTTGAGAATGTTTGGGAAGCAAGAATGTCGAAGTATCGTGATACTGGTGGTGCCACCAGTCAATGCAAAATATCAGGAAATGTGTTTTGAGACAAGTGTAATTCATTATCATCAGAAAGAATAAGACGATGATGATTCGAGATGTACATGCATTATGAATGTATGCCATGTGATTTTTTATATTGCATAATCTGGTGACCTTGACCTTCTGTCCCAAGGTCACTGAGGACATGAAGTTAAGGGCTCATTCATTGTTGTCTTGGCATATTCAACAATATGCATGACATGAATTGCACAGATAAGGTATGTTTACATACGGAACAAAGTGCCATCTGGTGGATAAATCAGATGCTAAAATCACATAAGCTTTACATGTACTGGCCCATATATACCATCAGTAATATTGTATAGAATGGAAATGATTTATTGAATTATCATATCAGCAGTGTGTTAAAACACACGGAATTCATTGTTCTTGAGAAATACATGTAAGGCTAATTTTACCAAATTTACAACAAACGTGTATCGTGTGGAAGTGAGATATTGAGGACTCACGACTTTAAAATGAAGATGTATGTGCAATATACCCATATGGTACCAGCAGAGCATCAGACCCATGGGCCCTTTGTTTTCAAACTTAAACTTAATTTGTTGTGGTCCTTATACTCAAGTTTTGACAACTGTGCGTTGTAGATCCGCTTACTGGTCTGCATTGAGAATGCTGCAAACTTTCCCAAGCTATCCAATTTGACAGCAATACCGTGTCATATATAATAGGTCGTATACTGCAGGTTGGATTTGTGATCCAGACATGACCAATATTAAAGTGGGAAAACCCTTTTCTCCTAAGGGTTACTGGGGGAAAAAACCTGTTTCTTTGGCCCTATCTGGTACATGTGGCCTGTCAATCAGACAAACATGTCACACACTTGTGACACCTGGCATTATAATATAATTCAGCTCTACCATCCAGCAGGCTGGGAGCCACTATTATGATTGACGTCATACCAGTTACCAGGCATGTCATAATATGGTTACATTGTCCATACCCATGGTCACGCTATCCTGACTTTTAAAAGGCCCCGTGCACATGTATCTAACACAGCATTCAGTTTCTGTTGAATCACAGAACAGAGAGTTGAAACAGAGACCCAACTCCCTGCAAGCAGTAACATAAACATTTATGTTTGCCCTGGGGTTGAACAGAACTCACTCACTTGCCTCTGATGAGTCCAGCTATGGACGAAACTGGTCAGGCATTTTTGCAGGCCGTGTATCTCCTTTCATCAACACTTGCCTTGTCTTTCTATTGCCCTTTTGATCTGTACCTTGTTATAATAAGTTTGATACGGGTACCGTGCTGCCTCGTTATAGCACCCCTCGTTACAAAGCAATTTCTGATACATGTTGGGTACCACGGCTCCCTTGAAACACTTTTCCCAGTACAGTGAAACCTGTTTTGAGAAACCACCCCTAGGGCAAGCCAAAAAGTGGTCACATAAGGCAGGTGGTCTCTCAATAGAGGTATAATAACATGGGAAAGATAGCAAAAGGGACATAGTAAACATGGTCTGAAAAAGCAGGTGGTCTTTCATCACATGCAGTGGCCTCTCAAAACAGGTTTCACCATACTTCTATGTTAAAAGTCCGTCTGGTATAAGGCGGTTTTGCTATAACACGGTATACTCTGTGGATCCCACAACCAAAGCGGGAGCACTGGACAATTAAACCGCTTACAGTCATGCAGACAGCCGCAAGCTTATCGTCCTGCTACCAGACAACATGTAATCACCTGTTCATACAGTTGTGTAGCAATTTTTTTATCTGTCCAAGACAATGTACAGTAACTTGCTCTATTTTATATGTCTGTAAATTTCCGCACTGTTTCTTAAACTGCCAAATTTTACCCAAGTTTGCAAGTAATCTTAACACTCAGAATGTGTACATGTAATTTGGCCATTTTGTAGGATTTCATCTAATTTCGGCAGAAGATGTGTAATTTATCATTTGTCAAAATTCGGAACTTCTAATCCTAATACGAATAAATGAAATAAGCAGACACCAGCCTTACAAACTTAAAATACCCAATGGTACGCGTTGACCTATGAATCCTTATAGCTAGCAATGAAGAGCTCTAAGAACTGCCCAGCTTGACGTGGATATATCACTGACACTGATTGCCATAGCTAGGTCAAAGAAAGAGTATACTAATTATTAAAATCTGTTGAGTCTAAAACATTTGAGCTAAAAGTACTGTAAATTGTTTTAATTTCGCTGTGTTGTTATTTTCGCTGATGGCACAAAACCTTGAAAAACAGAAACACTGTGAAATAGTTGTTTTTTTAAAACAGTATATGAATAGGAATTATGTCCAAAATAGTGAAATGTCAAAAATACGAAAGCAGTGAAATTTTAAACACATGGAAATAAAGCAATTTACAGTATTTGTTTATGCATTGATTGACACTTGATAACACAGGTGTGCAAAAATAAAGAGTGTGCAAGCTGTACTTTTGAACATCAAAACTTCGCAGCTTAAAACTTTTGTGCCTTTATGATGGGAAAATGAAGCTGATTGAAAATTTTAGTAGTTTTTTTTTGGGGGGGGGGTTCGGAATGGTATGTGCAGGTCAACTAAGGTCAAACATGATAAATGATTTTTGAAATAAACACATTTTAAAAAAAAATTACATGTACATATTTATGTCCATATTTTGTATGTTTATACAATTTTTTAATGTGATAGAATTTGTTTATACAATTTAATGTGATAAAAAATAAGTTTGGCAGATTACAGGATTCTCAAGAAAGTTGACTTTTGTCTGAAGGGGGGTATTATAGAGATATATGGCATGTATATTTTCATGTGTATAAATTTTTCATTTTTTTTTTTTCAATCTTAGGCAACAAATTGAAGTTTTTTATTTCATTATTTTGGACACACTACTAACCATGTATGCTATTTCATAGGTGTGTCAAATGTTATTTGAAGGTCTATGCATAATTTAGTATAAGACTGGGTAAGAGAGCTCACTTTCTCTTTTTGTAGGTATACTTTAAGTGCGTGATGACAATATTGATATGACACAATTGTATTTGTCGCCAGGATATATTTCTTAATAGCAGACATTATACATGTGTGGTGACAACATGAAATAGAAGGCCCCCAATATCAACAAAAATAAATAAAGTAAAATGAGAAAAACATGGACTCAAATTGACACAACTGAGTGTGCCAGCTCAATAGAATAAGTCAGAGTATCTTCACAAAAGACCCATATAACTCCATGTTCAAATATGACAGCTTTTTAATAGGCCTGGTTGTTTCCTAAAATTGTTGAGTCTTGTTGGATGGGAAAAGATTTAAAAGAATTTAAGTTCAAGAAAAGCAGAAGTGAAATGCATGTATAACAAAGTAATATGTTTCGTTGCCATGGGTTTCACTCTGATTGATACTTTTTCTTCAACTTAGCAAAAGTAGCACATTTTTTCACATTGCTGTTTTTACAATTAAAAAAAGGAATATCGAAATGTGATGGGAGTAATGCCAGAAGAAAAGATGAAAGACTCTCTATCCCATTTGATTGTCAATGAACATTCATGAAAAGTAATGTGTGGATTCGTAGAACAAAACCAAAGCTTTACATCTGTGTGTGTTTTGCTCAACCAAAACTTGTCCGTGTGTTGGATTTAACGCATAAAAGTGGCTGAACCTGTCTCGTGAGGCAACTGAGTTACAACAAAACATATTGTCTGTCACAGGATGTGAAAAAGATTTGTAATTACTTTATACAAAGTACGCAAGTGTGGCTTCAGATGTGATATGATTCTTTTTTTTTTTTTTTTGAAGTGGAGAAGAAATGCTTTAGCAAGTTTTTCTTTTGGAGGGGAAAACGTAAACCTTGGGAAGGAAGGCAAATGTGGGATACGACCGTTGCGCTGCATGTCTCTCCATGTCTCACTGTGACCAAAGCTGTCAATCTAAACTATAAAGGGGTGACACTTACCTTAGAAATGTGAGCTTAAAAAAATGCCTCAAGTCCTTCTACCGACAGTTGTATGCTTTTTCGGTGTTGAAAGTTTTTTTTTTTTTTTTTTGTCAAAGCAGTTTCAAAGTCCTGAAGTCATGAGTGTTTTTCCGTGTGTTCGGGAGCTGGTGTGGACAGTGTCGAGTGACTCAAGTGCTGCTGGCTGTGTGACGTCCCAGTTCTCCTCGTCTCTCCTTTGCTTTCCCTGGCCCTCACTTTGGCGATCGTTACTGCCTTGCCTTATATACCTCCTGATCCGTCTGTTGTCATAGGATTGAGGTATACATAATGAACCAGGAGTGATGTCACGGAAGGGGATTCATTGATTTCCGAGACAGTAATTATAACCAGTAGTGGTGAACGTGATCAATGGGGGCAGTGGTGGGGAAGTGGTTTGATGACGGTTGTCTGTTTTAAAGCTACCAATAGCCCCAGCAAGCTGACTTGATTAACCCTTTGCTGCTCAAATTCGCTGAAAAGTGTCCGAATGTCAATTGTTGTCTGCCCTTGAAGTTTTTACCTAAATTTCTCGTCACTAGAAGACAGTTTTTCTGAGACTTCTACATAAGACCATGCTTTCGTGATTGAATTTCCTTAAGGTCAATAGCTTTCCTTTGCATGGATTTGGCACAGTGCATCCTGCCGCCCCAAGGAAAGCTATTGACTCAGTAGTACTCCGACCCAAACCAGGCTAAAGCTTCATGCCATGATTAGGTCAAGTAACTCTCCAGTCAGCTGGGCTTGTATGATGGATATAGTGGTTGTTTGTTCTGATGTCCAGTCAGCTGGGCTTGTATGATGGATATAGTGGTTGTTTGTTCTGATGTCCAGTCAGCTGGGCTTGTATGATGGATATAGTGGTTGTTTGTTCTGATGTCCAGTCAGCTGGGCTTGTATGATGGATATAGTGGTTGTTTGTTCTGATGTCCAGTCAGCTGGGCTTGTATGATGGGTATAGTGGTTGGTTGTTCTGATGTCCAGTCAGCTGGGCTTGTATGATGGGTATAGTGGTTGGTTGTTCTGATGTCGACTGTCTCCATTGAGGTGTGTGGGATGTGGTTTCCTCAAGAGTGTGTTGTGGTACATACTTGTGCCGTACTTCATACTGTTGTCCCCTGTGGCAAGAGACCACTACTATGAGAGACACAACTTTTTTTTTTTCAGAAATGTTTGTGTGTTGTAGTTTTGTCTTGTTTATAGCTGTAACAAAAGACCACCTGTCTTGGGAGACCACTGTGACACAGATGCAGCTTTTCAGTGTTTCTGAGGATGCCTTCTGAAGGCGTCAAAGTCGCAGACAGTGGAACCTAATGAGATGGGGCTGTACATGTGTCAGTTCTGGGACGATACGCTTTACTCAAGATTCATTACATCTCTTGACACAGATCTCATGATACGATACGTAACACAATCAAGTTCACTTGTCTGTTTTACTGGGGATCAAAATAATAGATACTGTGTCATATGCCTACCATAAACCCTACAGCATATTTCACCTCATTGGCACTATTATTATGGTATTCTGAATCTACACTGAAACCTCATTATAATGACACCACCTGTTCCCTGAAATCATGTCAGATAACTGAATATGTCAGATAAAAGAATCACATAACATAGAAAATATACTTTTTGTTCCTTAAAATGTGTGTCGTTAAGTGAATATGTCGGATATCTGAGTGTCATTGTATTGAGGTTTGACTGTATATATATCAAATGTATGGAAAGATACACTGAAATATACCCATCAGTTTTCATTTGATGGCATTTCAAGAAACACATTTCGAATTTTCTTTGTTATTATCTAAAAGATTTCTATTATGATACGTGTCATAGTACACCTTTTCATATCAATACGATGTATCACCAAGCAGTGCATCACAATACACGGATATGTCAATGAATCGTCCCGGTCATAACATGTATCTCCGCAGATGGTGATTACCTGATTATGGCATCCCCAGTAACCACATACAGGTACACATCTTCCATCTTTGCGTCCACATTGAAAAGTGTGTGATCCACAGCGAAAACTAGCTGTCTTGAAACCCCACCCTTAGGGTAGCCAACTTGTGGTCTCTATAGCCAGGTGGACTTTTGTAGGAGGTACAAATAGGATGACTACTATGCAAAGAAAAGGTGGTCTTTAAAGATAGATGGTCTCATGGGAGTTGTCTCTCAAGATCGGGACCACTGTATTTGAATTTGAATTGGTGAATGACATCTGTTCACAGGTGGTTTAGACTTGTGAAAAAAAAAATGTCACCAGGATCCACTTCAAACTTTATGAGGATGTTTTTGACAAACAGGTCACTTGTCAGTCAGTGGAGTCTATAATGGGAGTCCTGATTCATTGTTTCTCCATCTGTCCATCCATTTGTTCACAATTACATTTTTACCCTTGGCACATTAAGTGTCGGAGTGTATTGTCATCCCCTTTTGTTGTCCATCTGTTTTTTTTTTTTTTTTGTTTCTTCACATTGGTATTGGAAGATGAATGTTGATGCTTTGGTAACTCTGGAATCTCTTTGCTGTCATTGTTGGGTTTGATATTTATGAATATGGGTCATGTTTTCCTACATAAGTGTATCATACTAGAGAGGTCCACCTGTAGAACTTCAATTGTTTAGTGAGGGACTTGTAGAAGTCTGCTCCTTGTATTTGATACTCTATAACAGTGATTCAATCACTTAACTTATTAATTACATAATGATCCAGATTCATAGATATCACAAAAACGATATAGGCCTACTTTCTACTTTTACTACAAACTCTGCTGACGAAATAGTCAGAAGAACCAAAATAGTGATAGGCCTACCAATTCTCTTTTTATTTTTTGCAGAAGTAATAAAATTTGGATTTTGAGTGGTTGGGCCTATACATATTGGAAACACTATAGTCTGTATTTAATGAAGAATATTTCAAAGGTTGAGAGGACTGGTTTAAAACCACCAACTGCCTTTTGTAGATGACTGCCTGTCTCAAGCTGGGAGTGAAATTTGTTTCTTCACATTGGTATTGGAAGATGAGGTGATGCTTTGGTGACTCTGGAATTTCTTTGCTGTCATTGATGAGTTTGAAATTTATGAATATGGGTCATGTTTTTCTGCATAAGTATAACATATTAGAGACGTTCGTCCATGCCTTGTCAATGCCATATCTCCAAAAATACTTTACAGAGACCAAATTTTTATCACAGGGGGCCATTGAGGTGCTTCAGGTGCCTATTGAAAAGTAGGTCACTGGATCACAGTTGTAGATTAAAGAAAAAAAAAACGGTGTTAAAATGTTGAATGTAGCTTCATCAATTATTTATGACAGTTGGTCCTAAGGATGCCTCAGATGTCTATCAAAAACTAGGTCACTGGGTCACATATTTAGGTCACAGTGCTGCATTGAAGCAAAAAATGGCAGAACCATGATATCTTCAAATATTAAATTATTCATTGCAGCTGCACCAGTTATTTATGACAGTTGGTCCTAAGGATGCCTCAGACACCTGGTGAAAACTAGGTCACCAGATCACACATTTAGGTCACAGTGCTGCATTGAAGAAAATGACATTGCCATGGTATCTCTGTTCATTGCATTTGCACCAAAGCTTTGTCATTAGGTTAAACAGAAGTAACCTTGACCTACTGGAAGGGTATTGTCGTCACCTATGCGTCTGTACGTCTTTTTATCCATCTGTCCTGGTGGAATGGTTTTTCGGTCACTGATCGGCTTCTAGTAATGGTATGAAACAAGGTAGTGTATTGTCCCCATCACTTTTTAATATTTATATTAATGGCCTCTTGGAGCAACTTGAAAAAATACCTAGTGGTATTTGTATTTATGATCTCCTTATAAATTCCTGTGCCTATGCAGACTATACAACTATAGTAAGTGATACAGTGTCTGGTTTACAAGAGTTAATCATTGTTTGCCTTCGCTATGCTAAGAACTGGCGTTTTAATTTTGGTCTTTAAAAATCTAAATATATTGTTTTTGGTAAATCTCTTTTTAGTGAAAATCCTATTCTGTATATGGATCATGAAAACTTAGAAGTTTGCAATGACATTGATATTCTTGGTGTAAATTTTAATAAATCTGGTTGTAACAAGCACATAGATAACCGGATGAGAGCCTGTTGCCGTAGTATTTTTGGTTTAACATCGGATGGTATGACCTATCCAGGCCTGGATGCAACTGTTAAAACACATCCATGAAACGTAATGGGCTTGCCCAGCCTTATGCAGGGCCTGGACAGTGTATTTTTGAACAGTTCCGATATTAGTGGTCTTACGTCAGCTCAAGAGTCCATTATTAAAAATGTATTTGGCTTTAATATGAGCTCACATCATACAAATCTATTATGTGCCTTGAATGTTACCCCCGTTGATGAACTTATTTGTAAAAACTCGGTGGTACTGCATAAAAGGATCATAAAACTTGATACAACTGTACTTGACTTACAACTTTGGCTTCTACCCTTGTATATACTTGGGGGTGGCTAGACCTGTGGTACTTTACTGGATGGAATATTTTCCTATGGCTATTAGGCAATCAGCTTTTTTCTTAATGGAACTACTTTTGTTGCATCTTATGATCCGCAGAATGGAGTTGTCCATCACTCCAATATCTTCTGTACCATGAAAACTTTGTTAAGCCAATCAATATACTTTGCTCACTTTGCTAACTTGTGCTTTCTAATTTGTATTCGTTTTCTGAGAGGCGATGGCAGATGGCAACAGCGTGGGCTGGGTACAGAAGTGTGCCCACCCTGGGCTGTCAGGCTCTGCTGCCTCATAACACATAAGCTGAGTCTGGGGTAAATTGCAGTGTAACATTTTAATAGGTTTGCTTGTCTTTGGTTTCTAACTTGTGTCCATTTTCTGACAGGCCATGGCAGATCCCGAGGGCGTGGGCTGGGTACAGAAGTGGGCTCACCCTAGGCTGTCCGGTTCTCCTGTCTCATGACACATAAGCTGAGTCTGGGGTAGCTTACATTGTAACATTTTAATAGGCTTGCTTGTCTTTGATTTCTAATCTGTATTCATTTTCTCTCTGCCCGGGTTGCTCACTGCTCTGTGTGATACTGGATTGTCTCTGTGGGAATAATCTGCTGCTTGGGCAGGCAAGTCTCGACCTGACGTGAGGTAGTTACATGCCACTACTTCTATTACTATAATTATTATTATACATGACTGGATGTTTTGTACTTTTGATGTTTTAAGTTGCAGACTGGCCTCTTACTGGAGTGTCTGTAATCACTGTCTCTTCTTGGCTTTGCTTGATTTGTATTGTACAGTTCATTTCTGTGGTTTGTATATATTTGAGAAACACCAGGCAAGGGCCTGACAGCTGTTTCAAAGAACAAAGTAGGTGTAGGCTAGTCCGACCAGATTAGCCTCCAGTGGAGCATCATCAGGGACTGAACATGATGGTTGTGTGTATCTCTTATATAGTGCCGTGTAACATTTGACGTTGCTAACGTGGTTAGGTCAATGTCACATGTAGGCTGTTGATCCTGCAGATGTATATATATATTGTCTATATTTGATGTTAATTGTACTTTTCCTGAGTCCTGGGGGTTTTAATAAATTATTATGATTATTATTATTATTATTATTATTATTATTATTATTATTATTATTATGTCTCCCCGTGCAATGGGGGGACATATTGTTTTTGCGTGCATTTCTTCGGCTTCTTCTTCTTGTTCTTCTTGTTCTTCTTCAACACATTGTTGTGTGTGTTGCGGACGTGATAACTCAAGAAAGATTTGACTTGGGAAGTTGAAATTTTTTGTGAAGATGTTCCTATATGAAACCTTGCTTGGGATGGCAGATGGGTGACCTTGACCTATTTTTCAAGGTCACATGGGCATGTTGTGTAAAATTGACGCGGATGCAATAACTCCACAAGGATTTGACTTAAGAGGTTGAAATTTTGCATGATTATGTACCAAATTATGAACTAGGTTGGGAATGTAGATGGATGACCTTGACCTATTTTCAAGTTCACATGGCCACTTTTAAAAATCATTGCAGATGCACTCGAGAAAGATTTGACTTAGAGAGGTTGACATTTTGTGTGATGATATTTCTATGTAAGATTTTTGTAAGACTTTCCTTGTAAATGCAGATGTGTGACCTTGACGTATTTTTCAAGGTCACATGGGCATGTTATGTAAAATTGACATGGACGCAATAACTCCGCAAGGATTTGACTTAAGAGGTTGAAATTTTGCATGATTATGTACCATAATATGAACTAGGTTGGGATTGCAGATGGGTGACCTTGACCTATTTTTCAAGTTCACATGGGCATGTCATGTAAAATTGAAGCGGACGCTATAACTCCGCAAGGATTTGACTTAAGAGGTTGATATTTTGCATGATTATATACCAAATTATGAACTAGGTTGGGATTGTAGATGGATGACCTTGACCTATTTTCAAGTTCACATGGCCACTTTTAAAAATCATTGCAGATGCACTCGAGAAAGATTTGACTTAAAGAGGTTGATATTTTGTGTGATGATGTTTCTTTATAAGATTTTTGTAAGACTTTCCTTGTAACTGCAGATGTATGACCTTGACCTATTTTTCAAGGTCACGTGGGAATGTCATGTAAAATTTACACAGATGCAATAACTCCACAAGGATTTGACTTAAGAGGTTGAAATTTTGCATGAGAATGTACCATAATATGAACTAGGTTGGGATTGCAGATGGGTGACCTTGACCAATTTTTCAAGGTCACATGGGCATGTCATGTAAAATTGATGCGGACGCAATAACTCCGCAAGGATTTGACTTAAGAGGTTGAAATTTTGCATGTTTATGTTCCATAATACCAACTAAGTTGAAAATGTAGATGGGTGACCTTGACGTATTTTCAAGGTCACATGGCCACTTTTTAAAAATCATTGCAGATGCACTGGAGAAAGATTTGTCTTAGAGAGGTTGACATTTTGTGTGATTATGTTTCTATGTAAGACTTTGTAAGACCAGATAACTACAAATGTATGACCTTGACCCATTTTTCAAGGTCACGTGGGCATTTCCTTAAAAATCAATGTTTTGAAATGTCAATAAATAGTGTACCTTCACCATATCTGTAGATCATTGGAATTGGTATGCCTATTTATCAGAATAAGGGTGACAATAGTAAGGGTGCACGGGGAGACATTTGATTTTGTGTTGGAAAATCAGCCTGTTCTAGTTATTATTATTATTATTATTATTATTATTATTATTATTATTATTATCATTATCATTATCATTATCATTATCATTATCATTATCATTATCATTATCACTATCACTATCACTATCACTATCATTATCATTATTATTATTATTATTATAAAGTGGTCATTTTTGTCAGAGATCCATTAGACAAGTATCACTTAACCACTAATATGTATTGGCCACTTTAATTCCGAATCACCTGATTTTGTATACATTTGATGTCAATTGTACTTTCCCCTGAGTCCTGGGGTTTTTAATAAAAATATTATTATTATTATTATTATTATTATTATTATTATTATTATTATTATTATTATTATTATTATTATTATTATTATTATTATTAATGGCTGAGCATGAATGTTTGAAGGCTTATCAGAATATGCTTGAACTAATTATAAGGTGATGATGAAAATTTGCCAAAAAGAAAAGAATGAGGATGAGGCTATATTTGAAGAAGTTATTGGATATTAATTCTGTAAGGGCCAAAGTTTGGACTGAGCCAACAGCTTTTCTCGGCCCACATTAGGCACATTGCACCCAATGCGTGCTGAGAAAAGCTGTTGACCTGGATATTTTCTCTGGAACTAGAGGCATGTTGATACTTGAATGAAAGGTCGTTTTACGAGGAATACGAATCTGAGATCTTAATGATAATTCACACTAGTTTCAGTTTAGTAGATCATCTTTACAGGTGACTGGCATTGAAAACTCTGGGACGGTGTGTCTGTCAGTATTACACTGTTCTACTGTACATGTATGTAACAATATAGTGCATCTAAAACTTCACTTATTTTGCTAATTCATCATTTGCCATGTTCATATTTATTCATTAGGAGCTGCTACTTAGAGACACATGTATGGGTATATGCTCCAAAACATGTTCTGAGTAGTGGCCTGCTGAAGACCCTTTAATTTATGTGGGCTAATACAGCCTATGTCAATTCTACAGAAGAACGTGTGCAATATGGACAATAGTACTTCCATATGTATATAGGTTAGACAGTGACAGGTTAGCTTATGGAGGGTAAAGAGTTTGGACTGCGGAATAATGACTACTAGGCAGTGGTTCTGGACAAACAGACACTAATGCAATAATAATTTATGCATCGATCCTGCTTTAGTAGAATTCAATTTGTTTTGCCGTGCTTTTGTTTTTTTGAGGTGTGTCAACACACACTTTTCTGTTTTTCCCAAAGTTCGTTCTTTCTTTCTTTCTTTCTCTATCTTTCTTTCTTTCTTTTTCTTTGTTTGTTTGTTTGTTTCTTTCTTGTCTTTCCTAGTGAATTTTTCTGACACTTTTCCCTCATACTATTATACATATAAACTCTAGACTTGGCATGATTGTACCCCCATACAAGGAGTTTGCCTTTTTTGCAGAGGAATGAAGATGTTTAAAATAATGCAAATTAGGGGCATTTGAAATTTTAAATCTTGAATATCTTCAAAAGTATAACAGATAGAAATGTTATCCCAACTTCTGCTAGAGGGTTGTTGACCGTTGCGCACCTAATAAATTAAAACCACAAAAGTTGTAACAATTTAAATTATACAAAGTAGTACCATTGGAAACTTTAAATCTTGAAGAACTTCAAAGCTATAATACATAGAGATGCCATTCCAATTTCTAGTCCTATGTTATTGACTAGTATGCATCTGATGAATTGATAACAAAGGCGGCACAATTTTTAATTATGCAAATTAAGGGTATTTGAAATTTCAAATCTTGAATATATTGAAAAGTATGCACACAGACAGATTTGTGCAGCTTTCTGATAGGTGGTGACACCTGGTGAGAGAATTTTAAAATGCAATAGAGTCTAAAGGTTGATTCAGTCATCAAAAATATAATAGTTATACCTACCATTAACTTCCATCCATATCTTCTATGACTGTGTAGCTGATTGATCCAGCCAAGTAAAGTTTAATTGAAGCAAATTTGGTTTCTGGGTTTCTGTATACATGCATTGGATCTCAAGTAGGGCTGAGACTAGGAATTCCTAGTCTCAGATTGGGGCAAGACCAGTTGCCTAGCAACAGACTGGCATGTTGGAAGAAGTGGAACTGTAGGGTAGGGGTATGGTAGAAAATGCAGTTTGGCTTCGAGTAATATGTTGTCTTTAACTGGAAAGAATAGTAACAAGTGAAATCCAAGAAGGAGCTTCATTTACAAGTGCACAACCACTGGTAAAATGTCAGGTGGGGCCACCCCACCATCTCTCTCCTCACTAGGTACCTCAGCTGTGACAGAGCTCTATTTTTAGATGTTGCCAATTAGTATGCCTGAAAGTTGCATGACTTCTGTATGCACACTGGCAGGTTGTGCCTTCATCACATACACCAGAGATCCTTGCACACAAGCTTGGCCGGGCTGTGTAAGACACATGGCTGGGAATACACAGAGGTTGTTGTAGTAAAATTGAACTTAAGTTGAGTTAGAGTACTTTGAGGCAATTTGAAAAAAAAATTTCTGTCATCCAAGAGATAAATTGGGTGCATTGAAGTAAGACTTGGAGCTTGTTACCCTGAGGTTTCATTGTGTCAAGTGCCCATTGTACACTGTCATATAACATACACATCATACACCGTTGTACATTGTCGTACCAATTATACACTGTAGTACTGAAATACCAATACATTGTACATTGTCATTCCAATAAGCTTTGAAGGTACACACACTGATTTGCTGTGCAGCAAATCAGCTTTTCTAGTATTTTTTACCCCTCGGCCCACGTAGGCCCAGGGGGTATTGCTATCGCCTGCATCAGTGTGTGAATCTGTGTATCAATGCGTGTGTCCCTTCTTGCACACGATTTCAGAGGAACCAGATAAGCTGAGATCATGAAACTTTTTGAGTTGATCACCCTTTTTGTAGTTTAAGTTAAGTTTGAAGGACAATGACCTTGACCCAATTTTAAGGTCACCTAGGTCAATCCTCCTTGAATTTCTTACAGGCAATATCAGGAGAAGCAGAATTGCTAGGATCATGAAACATTTACAGACAGTTGTCCTTGTAAGGGTCCTCATCAAGTTTGAAGGACAGTGACCTTGATGTAATTTGAAGGTCATCAGAGGCAATTTTTTTCTTTAACAAGTAGCCGCTGACGCTAGCCATATCCCCCGCCCACAGTATATCCACATATGGCTGAGTCCATGTATCACTTCCATCAAGTTGCAGATGTGTATACAATATACAAGATATGGCCAGGACAAAATTTGTGGTTGCCTAACAACCTTTTCTTAATTAATTAATTAATGAAGGAAAGTACACATAAATTTATGTCTATGCACACTTCCTACCTCAGGTCTACCAACCCTGCAAATCTCAAAGAGCTATCACTTATAGTTGCAAAGATATGCTCCAGACAAAAATTGTATTGGGATCTTGAGCTTGCTTAATGAACTTCGTTAATTAATAAACAAATAAAGGAAAGTAATTAGCCACATAAATTTATGCCTATGTACACCTCCTACTTCTGGTCTGCCAACCCTGAAAATCTTAAAGGGTTACCACTTATAATTGCAAAGTTATACTCCTGACAAAATGTATTGCATCTTGAGCTTGCTCAATGAACTTTGTTAATTAAAATATTAATGAAGGAAAGTAATTAGTCAAAAAAAATTCTGCCTATGCACACCTCCTACCTCTGGTCTACCAACGCTGAAAATCTTAAAGGGTTACCATTTTTAGTTGCAAAGTTATGCTTCACACAAAATTGTATTGTATCTTGAGCTTCCTTAATGAGCTTTATTAATTAATTAATCAATGAAAGTAATTAGCCATGCAAAACAGTGCCTATGCACACCTACTACCTAAGGTCTACCCACCATAAAAATTTCAAAGGGTTGGTATTAATACTTTACAAAATATGGCCCCGACAAATCTTGAGCTTGCTTAATGAACTTTGTTAATTTATCAATTAATGAAAGTAATTAGCCACACAAAACAATGCCGATGCACACCTACTACCGAGGGTCTAGCAACCATAAAAAATTCAAAGGGATAGAAGGGATAGTTTAGAAGATATGGCACGGACCAAATTTGTATTGTAGCTTGAGCTTGCTTAATGAGCTATGTTAATTAATTAATGGAAGTAATTAGCCACAGAAAACAATGCCTATGCACACCTACTACCTAAGGTCTACTTACCATAAAAAATTCAAAGGGCCAGCATTAATAGTTTAGAAGATATGGTCCAGTCAAAATTTGTCTTGCTTAACGAACTTTGTTGATTTATTAATTAATGCAAGTAATTAGCCACACAAAATAATGCCTATGCACACCTACTACCTAAGGTCTACCCACCATAAAAAATTCGAAGAGGTAGCATTAATAATGTAGAAGATATGGGCCGGACAAAATTTGTTTTGGACGGATGGAAGGACGGACGGACACACGAACGGTGCCCATTACCATATCCCCTCCCCCATTTCATGGGCGGGGGATAATAAATGTCTTGAACATGAGATATTAAGATCTGGATAAGATAGGATCATAAAAAAATAAGACTTTTACAGTTCATCACCCTTGTAAGAGTCTAACTCAGGTTTGAAGGACAGTGACCTTGACCTGATTTTAAAGTCACCATGGTCAATTTATTTAGAAAAAAATGCAAGGAATATCGGAAGAACCAGATAAGCTTGGATCACAAAACTTGTACAGTTGATCTCTCTTTTGAAAGGTGAATTCAAGTTTGAAGGAGAACGACCTTCACTCGAATTTGAAAGTCACAGGGGTCAATTTATTTTGACCAGTGGGGCCACTTCCAGGTGCCACTTTTCAAAGTGTAATAAAAATAAAAATCCTGACACCATAACCAGTTTAGGGCCAATGAGGGCCACGGGGAGGGGGGGGGGTAAGGGTAAGAAGCACACTGTGTAACTAACATCAAACATCCTAAAAGTGTTCCCTGCAGAAGTCCCTCGTACAATATATAAGAGAGCAGGACCAAGTGCAAGGGGCCATCAAATGAGATGGTGCAAGACTTTGTTGGCAGTACTATATAACTGTGTCTTTGGAATCACTAACCTAAAACTCACCAAACAATATAACAACATGTAGTCTTAGCATAGTACATGTCTTCAACAGTGTAGAAAACTCTTGTTGATGTATGTATTAAGACAGCATGATTTCCCTTAAGGTGCGTATTAATTATAGATAATTGCAGCCCGACTGGTTTGTGATTATGAAATGTTCTTGTCATGATTCATCAATGGCAAACCGAGGGTAACCCTTTGGTACTCTGCAACATGTGTAATTACCCACTCAGATCACCCAAAAGTACCCAGAGGTAAGTTGCTGCCTGTTTAAAGTTTTTACTGACATTTCAAAGTTCAGTGAAATCTGTCTAAGAAGACTGGTCCTCGGGATCAGCTAAACGTGGTCTCCTGAAATGGGACCTCTCTTATCAGAGGTATAAATAACATGAATGTAGTAACGGTTGTCCTCCTCTTATAAGGCTGCCTTAAATGCAGCCCCCCAGGTGGCCCCTTGACTTAATGATGCTTTTTTCCCTCTAATATCTAAATGTCATCTGCTAATTGTATTTTACTAATTTAGGGATTATTTTTCAAAATTTTGGATGAAACCTGCATGGAAGATCATTCCAAATTATATGCTTATGGTCAACAGCTTTCCTTGGCCCGCTCTGGGCGCATTGCACCCAGAGTGCGCCAAGGAAAGCTGTTGACTCGGTCTTCTATCAGGGTGGGATGAGTTAACAGGGGTGGCCTCTGTAGAGGGGGTGGGGCAATTTAGCGGGAATATCATACTTTGTGTTTAGAAATGACAGTCTTGTAAGAGAGGTGGCCTCTGGTGAGAGGGACTGTAACTAAAGGGGGACCACTGTGAACAAAGTGTCAAAAAGGCTGGTTTTACGACACAGCTGGCCTATGATATTTAGCCCAGAGACTCCAACCCACCAACTTAGCCACATTCTCATCATGAAAATGAATCAAATTTTACAACTTCACACCTGATTGACAGAGCTCCCCAAAGTAAGTAGATGGGGCTCCAGCCAAGGGCAGCCATCTTGAATAATTATTTTCCTGTTGCCGGGTTCTCCAGGTTGGACTGTCTGTTAGTCTTTCAAAGACAGGGAGCACTGTAGTTGAAAAAATTTTTTGCTCAGAATTGTCAACAAGACCCGTAAAGATGCTCCAGGTCAATAACTTTCTTCTTTGTGGGCAAGGGCGTATTGTGCTCAACTTTTGCCAAGGAGAGCTGTGGACCAGATTCATCCTTATTCTGCCCGGGAGATACAGTGAAGCCTGTTTTGAGAGACCACTGTGTTGAAAGACCACCTGCCTTTTCAGACCATGTTTACAATGTCCCTTTTGCTATCTTTCCCAGGTTATTATATCTCCATTGAGAGACCACCTGCCTTATGTGACCACTTTTTGGCTTGCTGTAGAGGTGGTCTCTCAAAACAGGTTTCACTGTCATCAAACTAAGTCAGTAATATTCTTCATGGGTCTCGCCTGTAATTTTCATACGAAATGGTTCCTGTGGGCACGAATGTCACAAAGTGTACTGTTTGCTGAAATGTTTTCTTGCCAATTGTGACAAAAGTTGATATGCTGTGTATAAGCATACCAAAACCTGGATTATCATTCTTTGTACAGGGACATTTCAATCAAGTACCAGCGTGCTCATAGTTACAATAAGAGAGCCAAGACCATATGAATGGTGCGGGTCAACAGCTTGCCTACATGTGCTTTGGGTTCATTGCACTAAAGTGTGCTAATTAAGGAAAGCTGATGAGTTGGTCAACAGTTGGCACTGAGAAAGTCAATCGTTGTACCATATTTAACTTTTAAGTACCTGGGTCGCTCAGGAAATAAAGCTCTAATTTCAGACCTCAGTGTGGAACATTTTAGCTGTATCAACTGGTAAATCGTCATAAAATATATACAACTTGCCAGTATTTCAGAACTTGTGTGCCAGTAAAACTGGGGACACTTATGATGGCCGTTGCATTTAAAAGGGATAATAAAAGTCTTCAAAAGGATGACGTGTGGTCACCTGCTGTTCATTTTTAAGGGGGAAAGGGTTAGAATTGAGGAGAACAAGCTGGGTAATTAATGCAGCTAATAGAATGGCATAAGAAACTGCCCGGTAAGGAACAGGTGTTGACTGTGTTTACCAGGGACCACTGAGTTGGGAGGAGAAGGCTGTCAATTCCTATTTGTCATTTCCAATTACCTGTAATTAATGCCGACAGCCATACAAGCCTTTTTATTGTTGACAGAAGAGATGTTTATAACTTAACCAAGTATTGCAGTAATATCCGCGACCAAAATGGAATCATTGCAAGAAGGGAGCCCGAGGCCTGTGGGAATACAGCAATGCAAAGCCGAGCACAAGAACATACCACAGGATGTGGCTCTATCTCCTACTATCAATGGAAACAGTTGGGTGCTAGTCATGCAACACACCAAGAGATAACAGCAGCTCAAGGTCACATCAGCATTCTCGTCTATTTTTGGCTCTGCTGACTGGTCAGTCAGCAGAGCTTACACAACAAGTTACAACAGGTTTATTTTTCGGATGAAAGGCTTTACTCCCTTATTCAATAAGGGAAGCCTCTAGTATTGGCTGCTGGTTAAATGTTTTACCTAGCTGTTATTGGAGTGAAAAGACTCCTTGAACAACAAATTCACACTTAATATCTGCCAATACACACTCTATTACACTCCATAAGACCGCCACTGATCATTGGCTTCATAGGCAACTTCTACACTTCCATCTTGGCCCTCAGCACATGTTCACTGGAAGTCCTCTCCTCTCAAACAGGAAGTCCATATCCCATGGCCCAGAACATGTATAATATCATCTCTGGGGCCCAGAACAAGTATATTAACATTACCGTCAAGTGCAAAGCGAGCGGAGCATGCTCCAGTCTTTTCTTGTACATCAATGTCCACACTATATATACATTACATCACTGTCTTTCCTTAGTAAATGCAGTCTCTTTTCAAAGCTTTTCACTGATTTAGCACTTACAACTTCATCAGGCAGATTATTCCACAGATCAGAGATTCTTAGCCTCAAAGAATATTTTCTAATATCTACTCTGCAATTTCGTTTATATACATGTATTGTAATTGGGACCTAGCTCGTAGGGAAGATTCATGCAAGGGGATAAGACCATCAGTAACTGCTGGATTGTACAAACATTTCATAAATTTGAAAATTTCTATCATATATCTCCCCTGTATCTCCTACATGATAAGGTTGGTAACTGTAGTTTCCTCAGTCTTTCAGCAAAAACCAAATTAAAAAAAAAAAAAAAACTGGGTACCAGCTTTGTAGCCCTTTCTCTGTACATTGTCTATGGCTGTGATGTACTTTTTTCAGTGGGGATACCAAATAGCATTTGCGTATTCTAAGTGGGGTCTAACTAGAGCCTTGTACAAAAGTAGAAAGTTTCCTTGGTCCAAATATTCCATAGTTTTTCATATCAATTTTCATGGTAGAATTGGCTTTGTTTACATTACTCGAGACATGTTTTCCAAAGGATAATTTATTGGTTGGTATTTTAGTCTTTAGAGATACATGTATTTTGAATATGTTTGTCAGAGGCTCTACAATAGTTTTACTAACTTCTTTTAGAATTCTTGGATGCAGCCCGTCTGGCCCTGGAGATATTTAGCCACTTTGATCTTTTGTAACTGCTTTAAAACCATATCATGTGTAATATTCAATTATAACAGGTGTTTGATTTCAGGTTTGTTGTGCCAGTTCCCAAGTTCCCTTAGGTTCTCTTGTGAATACTGTAGAGAAGAAATCTGCTAAGGCATCAGCTTTTTCTAGTATTCTAAGTCTAGTTTTATTTCTAAGTTCATCTAGCCTATGACCAATGAAAAGGACAATTCATGAGTCAATGGCTCCCAAACTACTATGTTTTGATAGTAAAGTGGATACATCTTCTCCTTATTAAATACTTAACTTTAATCTTACACTCGATCTGAACCCCAGAGGGGTGTATTTAGTAAAGGTTTATCCTTCTGCCGCACCCCCAGGGAACCAGACTCAGGGGGAATAGGCCATGATGTTGATAGATTTTGTAGATTTGTGAAATTAAGTGCTATTTTTAAATAAACAAGCAAAATGGTGTGATCTGGTGCATCCTGAAGATAAAATCGATGCACTTCTCTGCATAACTTCGATCAAAAATATGTATGTAATTTAAAATATTTATTTCCTCTGGCAATTATATCACATACCGAATTATATACCAATGAAAAAATTGTTTTACAGTGACATAACATGCTTAAATATTTGATGGAAAAAAATATTTGAATGGGTTGATCAAAAGCATCTAAAGGACTCAAAGTGGTAGCGCTTGAACAATTCCGGGACAAATATGATGAAAACGGGACAGACGGGATAGGGTCCTGAATCCGGGACTGTCCCAGCTGATCTGACAGAGTTGGCAGCCCTGCAAGGAAAGCTGTCGACTTGGTCCAAAACGTGGCATGGAAAGAGTTAATATGGGGAACAGAGGAATATACTCGTAACGTCCAAGTTTTATGGCCAAAATGGAGGCTGATTCATTCAATAAAGTTACAACGCCACCTGGGGCCTCATCATTCAAAGATGACTCGGAGCAGTATGCTTATGTCAGCAAATTGAATGGAATCTTACACATGGTTTCATAACAGAACAAGTTAACCCACTACTAGTTGCCCCAAAGTGCCCATATATGAATTGTCATCTGTGTCAAAATGTTACTTAAATTTCTCATCAATAGAAAGGGGTTTTTTTGGTGAAAATTATAGATGACACCAAATATGACAGCACGCCCCAGGTGAACAGCTGTCCTTGGCTTAGGTTAGGGGCAGTGCACCACATCCATGCTAAGGAAAGCTGTTGATTCAGTCTAATTATGTACAAGAAAGGGGTTACGGATAAAAAAAGGGATAAATCTGTGCTCACCCCTTTGCCAAAAAAAAAAAAAAAAAAGTAAAAGAGTTGTAACCAGTTGGAAGGCATTAAATTTAACTGAACATGAACAACAGACATTTTGCACTTTTACGCTGAAAGGGTCAAAAATGCTGGAAGCAGTTTAAATGTACAAATTAACCCATACCCATGCAAATCACTTGAGAAGGCCCATGTAAATTGCCGTCTGCTGCAATCTTTCAACATACAAATCCTGTCAACGTAGAACATGTTTGGTGGGAATTGAAGATACACCTTCAATGGTAACATGCCTCAGGGCAACAGCTTTTCCTGGCATGGGTTGTGTGCAATGCACCCATCCCGAGCCAAGGAAAGCTGTTGACTCAGTCTGATGTAAAGTAGGAAAGAGGTAACTCATTCCACCCTGATGATGTTTTTTCCCGCTAATATCTAAATGTCGTCTGCTAGTTGTATTTTACTAATTTAGTGATTACTTTTTAAAAAATTTTCAATGAAACTTGCCAGGAAGATCATTCCAAATTATATGCCCATGGTCAACGATGCGCCCAGAGCACACCAAGGAAAGCTGTTGACTCGGTCTTCTATCAGGGTGGACTGAGCTAATTACTCCTTGGAGTCTCAAGACTAGGGCAACAGCGTTTGATGTAACCGTCTACAAAACCAAGGAAAGATGTTGGCCAGTATTATACTGCCCCAAAAGGTTCAAATTAGTTTCCATTTTGTTTTTGAGGTGGAACAAATTCTTGATACACAGCCCTGTGCACCCAGCATATATGTCTGTGACACCTACCTGTACCAGCAATTGTAATGTAAGGACAATGAAAAGTGGGTCAGTAAAAGTGCATTGTCTCACAGGGAGAGTCAAAACTACTGAAAGTTTCACCCAGCACAAAAGCATCAATTTTGCATGAAGATCTTTATATGTACCTAGGGTAAATTTGGACACCTTGTGATTGCACTGTGATAGAGTGAAATTTAATTGACAACAAGTATGTATCTGAAACATTTGGTATCTGTTGGCCCGTCTTAATTAGCAATTGTGTATTAAAAACCTGCCGGTACTTTAGGACCTGTATGCACTGTCAGAACATGTGTTGAAACATGTTTAAAATGGATGTTCTTTCCCCTTTTTCACATTACCTCCTTTGATGTCAGTTTAATTTGTTACCTGGGCATAGACGGAAGCACTTGTCTATAGGACGATAATGAGGGTCATGGAAAGCGACCCCATACTGTGGGGCATTAGCCATGAACAGCACCTTTAGCACCACCTGTGGCCAAATTGAACACTATCTCAAAACAGTGCCATTCATCAAAAATGTTGAGGCACATGGCATTTTACTGCCAACCAGTTTTATCCAGTTCAAGGGGGGAAAAGTTCAGAATATATATACCAGGAGGAGCTTGTTTTGCCTGTGGCACCATCCCACACTGTGGGATAATTAATTAAATGTACATTTGGCAAAGCTTTAATATGAAAGGGCTAGAAATCAGGAAAAAAATACTAATGGAGTGCGTTGGCTCGGTGTCGTGGAACAACGTGATAAATACGGACAAGTCTGATGTCAAAATAACTTGTCCACAAGTACATGTAAATGATGACTATCTCAGCACAGCCTATAGCCACAGGCTAAGAGAGATCAGAGATCATTCAACACAGGAAGTGACTTTTCCCCCATTCAGCTTGTTAAGTTACCCTGGCAACCACAGTCAAATTTTCCGTGGTATCCTCGGACCAGTTCCATGCTGAGGAACGCTGTTGATTCAGTCAATAAATATATAAAGGTGAAAGAATTCACCCTTTCCCCCTTAAACCAGCCAAAACTGGCTGGTGGTCAAATGTCGTCTGCTTCAGTGTTTTCAAATAATTCCAATGGTAATGAAAAACAATGTGACTGATTATTGTCTCTTCAGCATAAGCTGTTGGCGAGACTAAGCAGTCACTTTCCGGATGTCTGGACGTCTGTCAACAAAAAACTTGGGAGTGGCTTGAATTACGCTTTCGAGACATTCATGCCCCCGGGCATGGCTCTGGTTGTAGATAAGACCTATCGAAATCCTATGCCCCAGGTCAACAGCTTTCCATGCCAAGGAAACTGTTCACACAGTCTTAACCCTATCAGTGCCAAATTTTGAATTGAGTCAACAGCTTTTCTTGGCACACATTGGGGGCAATGTACCTAATATGTGCCGAGAAAAGCTGTTGACCTGGGATATTCTCTTTTGAACTATAGGCATACTGGTACTTGAATGAATTTCAAAGGTCTTTTTACGAGAAATACAAATCTGGGACCCTAATGATATTTCAGTCTTGTCTGACTTAAGTAGATCGACTTCAGATGTGATTGGCAGTGAAAGATTTAATTCAAGGAGGAAATGGCTTAAACTGTGCATCGTAATGAGCATTAGCAAAATTCTTAATGAATCAAGCTGTCATCGAATGCAATTGTTTTCAACGTTTTATTTTTTACCTCTACACACTTATACGTTAAGAGAGTGAATTTTGCATTTGAACAGCATATGACATAATTAGAGCAGCACCTCACTGAGCATGCTCAGCTGAGATGGCTGTTTACCTTAATATTTACTCGTGTCAGACAAATGGATAAACCTTATTTATTATACTATGAGAGAATTGCATGCTTTCTGCAGTTTAAAATTCCCTAGACAATTGTTTGGGGGTTTCATTGAACATGCCCATATTTACCCTTTCAGATACCCCCTGTCTTCGTCAGCATCCCTCTCATTTTTTGACACCAAAAATGCTAAAATAATGGAAACGTTGATTTTGAACAATAATTCTGCAAAAATAAGTTTATATTACTCAAGGCATAGGTCTGAATTTGAGTCTCACTTGTAGTTTTGAAAATATCCTCTTCACTCCCCGGGGGTTTAAGGTCCAGGGCACACATTGACAGATGATTTATTAGCATATACAGTGAAACTTCATTGTAATAGGACACTGTCTGGTCCTAGAAAAATGCAATGAGATAACTGTGCCTGTCAAGGTAATGAGTCAAATAACGAAGGAAATTAATTAGGAAATTAGGGGGTTAAATGGGTCTGTACACTTTCACGGAATATGGAAAATGATGGTAGATTTTTGGGCTGTATTATGTAATTTCGCTATGACTTTCGGAGAAAATCATCATTTTTAAAGTACTAATTTGGGGGGAGGGTGGGGATAATTTAGTACCCTAAGTACTAATTCAAAAATGCTGATAATGTTGAACCATCCCTAAGTGAATACAGTATATTTGTGTCTTTTCGTCAAGAAACCACTTCCTGGTAGTCATTACCGTATTCCAGATATTGCACCTGTAATTTTGCATGTTAAGTGTCAAGTATGGGGCATTTTCTGCCGGCCATTCATTTTTAGCTCAGCTGACTTGTCAGTAGCTGAGCTTATCTTATGGTTCTTTGCCCGTCATCGTACGTTGTCAACAATCGACATCTCTGAAACCGTCTGCCAGATTCATTTCAGACTTGTTGGCAATGTACCTTTGGGTGGGTCTCTACCAAGTTTGTTCAATTGGTTATGCTCCATTGATTTTTTGATTTTTTTTTTTTTCTTTCTTTAGGCAAATCTTAAAAAATCTTCTCTGAAACCGCTCATTCAGTTGAATCAGATTGAGCTGAAAATTGGTGGATATGTCCTTTGTGGAAGGTTCAAACAAAGTGGTTTACTAATTGGCAATGCTGCTGATTCCTGATTTTTCACACTTCGTTCACTTCGGGTAGTTACTGGAAAATGCCCTTTCCTATTGATCAGCATACAAGTTTATGGGCAGTGTAATGCTAATTCAGTGTTTTGACTTTTTCTCTGAAACCTTAAGTCAGATTGACTTGAAACATGGTGGCAATGTACCTTGGGTGGATCTCTAGCAGATACAAACAACAAAACTGCAATATATGACTGTTACAACATATATGAGAGTGATTTCCACAGTGTCAAATCTTATTATTTTGCTTATTTTACAAGTTATTTACAATCAGCAGTTAGTTTTATTGAAGGCATAACTAATATGTTTGGAAAAAAAACAATGCTTCCGATGTGTAAACACTAGGAGAGCTATAACACTGAGAAAGGGCCATCCTCGGCACTTTTTGCCAAGAAATGCGGAGGAAATTTGTACGAAAATCCATTTCTCTGCGATTTTGGTTTGAGACAACTGTTAATCTAATGGATAGTGAACAAAAGTTGTAGAATTATTGTGCTAATAAGGGGCACTTGAACAATCTTAAAGTTTTATATCTTCAAAACTATTATAGGTAGAGTTGCCATTCCAATTTCAGTTTTGTTTTGTGACATAGCTGCATCCAATGCACCATGACCCAAAGTTCTAGCATTTTAATTTATGCAAATTAGATGAATACGCAAATTTAATTCTTGAATATCTCCAAAACTATTGTAGATAGAGGTGCCATTCCAATTTCGATTCATAGGTTTGTGACATAGCTGCATCCAGTGAACCTAGAACCAAAGTTGTAGCCTTTTACATGATGCACATTAGGGGTACACACAAAATTTAAATCTTGAATAGCTTCAGGACTGTTCCCATTTTGAAGGCACCCAGTAAGATTTGCTGTAAGGCGGATATTCTTTTCTAGTATACAGCTGCTCTCACTGAGTAATTTGTAAACTTGATAATATAGGGTGAGGTCCGGTAATGTTGTCTGGTTTACCAACATAGTGTGGTCTATATATATATATCTGAAGGTTTCGCTTCACACCTAGGGCGTCCTTGAACAAATCCAACACAGAGTTTGTCAGTGATTTCCCGTTCGATCACTGACTATGTATTGGTGACACGTAAACTTGCCAGTCTTCCATTGTTCGAGGTCATCTAGACCCCATTCTGAGGTACTTACACATCGCTCAAGTGTGGCGAACCCACTGGTCCCTGGCTTCAAGCTTCTTCATGACAGGTTCATTGATCTTAGATAGAACATCAGGATTGTCTCAGTGCAGCAAGTAGGAAACTCATAAACTGCTCCTGAGTAACAGATAGTTTATTATCACCAGGCGCCATGGTCATACTAAGTTCATCCAGTGCACAATCTGAATTCAGTAGAAATCCAAGCACGCAGCATCAAAGCAACGACTATTCATTTTTGCAAAGCTTACGAGTCAAACTTTAGCAACTAACAACACCGCCAGTGTAACAGTAAGGGCCATTCACAATTGTAGGACATAAGACCCACGGAAAGTTGGCCCTCCTCAAGATTCAAAATCAACCGCTCTCCTATACATGTACCTGTGCCTATAGAAATCACCGTGCTTGTTCTAATTAACTTTTTCAGAGCTTCATATAGAGTAAGACCAATTAATTCTCTCATGGCGTAATAAAGAGTAAAACTTTTACCTTCAAGTTCATCTGCCTACTAACACCACTTTTACACACTTATGATACATTAGTTTCATAAGCCAACAAGCCGTGAAAAAATCTTTATTGAGGGTGGAGGCTGCTATACACACCACTGCCCCAATACACATCTTAAGATGACCACAGGTCATCAGCGTACATGTATAATGAGTGTCACAGCCGTGACACCCATGTGTACCCACAGTACATTGCAAACAGGGTTAGACATGACAACAGTGTCAGCTCAGGCCATTGTCACGTCATCCATGCAAGACCTAACACATGAAACATACACCTGGACCCTAGTTACGTGTATGTTACACCCAACTATAAAAAACCTGCACGCACGGTCATTACACCATCCTCTGATGAGGCAAAGCAGTGTCGAAACCGGTCAGGCGTCTTTAGGAGGACAACCGTCATTTGTGGCCTTGCCCTCGTCAAATTTGCTTAATATAGAGTAAGCCCAATTAACTCTCTCGTGGCTTAATGTAGAGGAAGACCAATTAACTCTCTCGTGGGTTAATGTAGAGGAAGACCAATTAACTCTCATGGCTTAATGTAGAGGAAGACCAATTAACTCTCATGGCTTAATAAAGAGTAAGACCATTTATTATCCATCTGATGGTTTGATACAGAGTACAACTAAGTTACCTTGTCATATTTCAATGTTCAATTTGACTAGTTGATCTTGTCCCAGAATATTTTGTAATTTGACCAGTTAACCTGGGGTAACACAGGGTTAGGCACTACTTAACCTGGAACACAGAGTTAGGTACTAGTTAACCTGGATTAAAACAGAGTTAGGCAATAGTTAACCAGGATTAACACAGTTAAGCACTAGCCAATCTGGATTAACACAGAGTTAGACACTAGTTAACCTGAAGAAACACAGAGTGAGGCTAGTTGAGTCCATCAGGTTTTTATTGTAGAGTTAGACTGTAAATCAACAACTTTCATTGGTGTACCCTGGGGAGTAAGTGGCCAACCTGTATCAAGGAAAGTTATTGACTGTCTACCTGGTCTCTTGACAGTTTTTTTTTTTTTGGGGGGGGGGGGGTGGTTTGTCGAAACTTACTTCTTTTTTTATTTTTAGGGTGTGTAAATAACAATGAAGGTATAATTAATTTCCTTGAATATTAGGAAAGATGCAAAAATATATATTTAAGAGGATAACATTAGACGTCAATGCAGTTTCGGTCATTTTGTGTGGGAATATATTTAGTTGCCTGCAAGACAGACCAACTTTGCTGCTTTCCTCCCCACCATGTGGAGTAGTGGAGATAATAATGAGTGTGGTTTGCTTTCAAGCCTATTTAGTTGAGATGTTGATAATTCATACTGCTATATTAAACAAAATTTATAGGTTCACAGTCCTGGGCTGGACCTGAGCAGTCATGTATTTCTGATGCAGTATTTTTTTTTTTTTTTAGTTTCTGTGGGAAAAAGCTTTTTGGAAAGTAACAAGCAAAGAGGGTACCTGTCCTTTTGAAGTATCAACTTGTTTATTACCTCACAAAAATGTTGGTATCATACGTTCACTTTAATTTGCATGCAGACTCACTATTTCCGCAGTTTTACCCTTTCCCCCTTAAACTGGCCAAAAGTGGCTTCTGGTCAAATGTCGTCAGCTTCCATGTTTTCAGCTAATTTTAACAGTAATGAAAAGCAATTTGGCTGAGAATTGGAGATGAGACCTATCAATATAACATGCCCCAGGTCAACAGCTTTCCTTGGCATGGGTTGGGCACTCAGCTATAGTGCCCAACCCATGGCAAGGAAAGCTGTTGACTTGGTCTTAATTCAAAGGGGAAACGGTTAATACCTCATAGCTGAAGAGGTGACCTATTGAGATATACAGGAAACATGTCCAGAGAGACCTCTCCTATGAATGACCAAATGGTGGTCTGTTAAGACAGGTGGTCTTTCATAGTAGATAGAAATAGCATGCAAAGTACATGTACTAAGCACAGTATTTTACAAAAGTGGTCTCTCAAGACAGGTGGTCTTCTGTATGAGTTACAAAATTAGAAAAAAGTCCCAAGCAAAGCATTCTGGGAAGGTGGTCTTTCAAGGCAGGTGGTCTCTCAGTGGAGTGGTCTTGCAAGATGGGGTCCAGCATGAAAATAACTGGCACCCAACTGAAATGAGGAAGTGCTATTTACAACATCATGTTAAAAATGTGGACAGAAAACTTTTCTCTTTGCTGTACCAGCCATTTGAAAAAAAACAAAAACAAAAACGAAAAAAAAACTAATAGAGATTCATTCTTGTATTTTTGTAAAACAAGTTAGAACACTGGAAATAAATGTGTACCATGGATAAGACAACATCGAAAATTCCGCAGCACACACTTCGTTCCACGGAAAAAAAGAGAAATGTGTTGGTGAGGAGCGTGCATACTTTGGAGGACAGAGGTCAGCTTGCGCCTATATATCATGACTTAACCCCTTGTCTTCTGAAAGCAACTTGTATCAATTCATACATACATGTAGCTAATATAGGAACTTTTTTTTTTCAAGTGATTTTGAAAGAAAATATGGTGAAAGTTTTTTGGTATTCAAAATTAGTTTACAGAGTGGATCTGATTCATCACAGGTGAAAGTGAAGTCTTTCTGGTGGCTATGTTTCCAGACATTTTGACTGGCAAAAAACAAGAAGCGAATATCGTTGACTTGCGTTATTTTAGTCCTTTAAGGGTTAATACAGCAATTATCTACCTGTTTCCTACATTCCTGTTCGTTATGCTAGTATCTAGTGTGGGCAGTGTTGATATAACGCAGGGCAATACATCATGGTATTGACCTGCAGTGGAGACAAATTGTACAAACATTTGACCAACATCAAGATGTATTGTTCAGTCTACTGCTCTGATCACTGCAGCTTAACTCCTTGTTACCTCACACCCTATTCTACGCCTGAAAATGGAGAAAACTTGCCACTGTGACAGGCTTGCCCTCTTTCTGTGTATAATCTGGCCAGGTTGGAATCACTTCGGCTGCACCGTGGCAACTGACCATGCACAGCGTTCATTTTAATTTCAGCTCTGCTCAGCCTCCAGTCATATTCAGACAAAAATATATTTCTGTGACCATGATTCATCTTCCTTAAAGGGTCGATGCTCACCGAGAGTACAGACTATATCTACATTTGTTCGTTGGTATGTCCAGACAAGACAGACAACAAACGGAAGGAGAAAGACATGCCAGGTGTAAATTACTTCTTTAAGCACTTTTCAACAAGACATATGGATATACATCCGGCCCCCCCCCCAAAAAAAAAAACAAAAACAAAAACAAAAACAAAAACAAAACAAAAAGAAAAGCAGAAACCAAAAAAAGTTATCATAGCCATATCAGATAATGGCCAGTCCACTGAAATGTATTGATATTAAACAGTAAGACTCGTTCTCTTGATAGACTGTTGGACCGCAAATATTGGACAACATGTAATTACTCCAGACAGAGCTGTCTGGACTCGAAATTAATGTCATTCTCTTCCACTGCTGTAACCAAGTTGTATCTGTCCTTGTTGTTACACTATTTCTATACATTTTTTTTCTGCTACAGCAAATTTTGAATGATAATTGTAGGTTAGAAGTTCATCAACATCACCAGCATTCCATAGCCGAACTTGATTCCCAACCCATGCCAAAAAAAAAAATGACTGTTGACACAATGTTCGCAGAGGCTCCCAGACTCCCAATTAAGTGGGAGATGTCCAGCATTTTTTATCATAAACATAGCAGGATTTTTGTTTTGTTGTCCAGTTTTTTGCTCATTGCTTCGCAGGCCACATCGACCTCAAATCGACCTCAAGTGTACCTCGACGTTATGTCTTGACCTACAGTGTAGTAACATTTTGGTGACCTTGACCTCATTTTCTAGGTCACAAGACCAATGTGTCTGCATAGCAGAGGGCATCCAATCTCCAGGCAATCACTGATCTAGTCTTATATCTGCTCAGCTACCAAATTTATAAAACAATCCTCCAATTATTTGCACAAACTATTAAAAAAAATATCCGAGGGATGTTGTTTTTTACTCAGTGACCGTCAGTCCAATTAGCTCGTTTCTTCACCAACATGTTATCTCTTCAAGTCTTTGTATTTGTCTCCAAAGTGAGGTACAGGTTGCCAAAACATATTGGAGATTCAGAGCGCTTTATCCCGTGGAAACCAGATGTTGGGGGTGTTAACTGAAATAAATAAAAACACAGTCATGGCTACTTGCACTTGGAATATCTGTGTCTCCCACTGTTTAGGAAGGCACTCCCGACATTAACCCTTTCCCCCTTGAATCAAGACTGAGTCAACAGCTTTCCTTGGCATGGGTTGGGCACTAAGTGCACTAAGTGCCCAACCCATGCCAAGGAAAGCTGTTGACCTGGGGCATGTGATCTTGATAAGTCTCATGTACATTTCTCAGTCAAATTGTTTTTCGTAACTGTTGAAGTTAGTTGAAAACACTGAAGCAGACGACATTTGACCACCAGCCAATTTTGGCTGGTTTAAGGGGGAAAGGGTTAAATAAGTAGGACTGGTACTTTCTCCAGATTTCGTCCCAGCAGACTTTTGTGATCCTTGGAGTGCTGTCTTTGGTCCAAGGGGTCGTAAGTTCAAAGAAGGGGCGCAACGGGGCAGCAGTAGTAAGTATGCTGGTACTAGTACAGGCACCAAGGTGGCCCTGGGACAGGGTACAGAAAATGAGGAGATCTAGAAATAACGGCGGGTACAAAGTGTGGAGAATAAAGGAGCTTCCGTTGCACAAGTACATGTACAATCAAGAAAAAGGGGGAGGGGGAAAGGGTTAAGCAAGTCCCCATACATAAAGACGAGACCACATTTCTTTTTACGACTGTCCTTGGCACACGTGTCTATTACTCTGCAAAGTTTGCCTGTATTTTAAGGCCACTCGTAATATGAGACCGTTGTTCCGTGGCAGTGGGGGTTGGTCTTAGCATAGCTGTTAACTCTCCCGTTTTCTCCGGGAGTCGCCCATTTTGGAGACTCAAAAAGTTCTTAAAATGATAGGGATTTTGCGGTAAAATTGAGTAGTTTCTTTGATTTCATGCACTTTTACAAGAACTTCATGGTCAGGTGTCTTGGGGTGTTGACACCTATGTCTTAGGAAGTAGGTGCTGCTATATTCTCAAGTACGGTGGTTCCTACTCTGAAAGGTCCCTCTTAACAGAGGCCACCCGTCTTAACCCTTAAAGTGCTAATCATGGCTATAGTCATTTTCCCAGTACAGTTAAGCATATAATAATTAAAAGATTCAAATTCCTCGTTGAAATACCAGCAACTCTAGTCTAAAGCAAAAAGTAGTCTTAGTCAACAGCTTTCCTTAAATCAGCACTTAAAGGGTTAAAAGACCACCATTTCTATCCAAACAGGGTAACATTGCATACAAAGTGCCCCAAGGAAAGCTGTTGACTCAGTCTTAAATCAGCACTTTAAGGGTTAAAAGACCACCATTTCTATCCAAACAGGGTAACATTGCATACAAAGTGCCCCAAGGAAAGCTGTTGACTCAGTCTTAAATCGGCACTTTACTTGTTAAAAGACCACCGTTTCTATCCGAACAGGGTAACATTTCCTTTATATTGTCCCCCTCTAGCGAGGCCATGCCCCTTAACTCATTCCATACTATGGTCACAGGCCTTGGTCACTGGTTCTGGCACT
This sequence comes from Hermodice carunculata, assembly GCA_964020975.1. Lineage (NCBI taxonomy): Eukaryota > Metazoa > Annelida > Polychaeta > Eunicida > Amphinomidae > Hermodice > Hermodice carunculata. The sequence goes on along the minus strand of OZ026628.1, from coordinate 56,322,754 downwards.
GCCTGGCAAGTATGCCGCAGCTGCCCTTGCGGCAGCTGCAGCATAACTTGCCAGGCAGTGCCAAAACCACTGACTTAAGACTATAGCCATGTTGGTACTTGAATGAAAGCTCTTTTCATGAAGAATTTAAATATGTAATTGTCGTCTCAAATGTAGATAAATATACGGAAAAATCAGGGACTGGTATGCAACGAGTTAAGAGACCCCTATTGGGCTTCATTTGGAGTAGCTTTGTAGCCTATGTTCCACTGTGTGCAGTCAGTGACTTTCTTGTACTTTTTGGTAATCTGGTCATCGTGCTAAATTAAAAGACACATGTACTACATGTAAGACTATAATGAGGTGTGTTGGAGCAAATATTCTCAGACGTTTGCCGCGTACAAAAAAACAGGAACCAGTTAGCTGTGTACATGTAGCATACAACATGAAAAGTCATGCCATGTCAGCCTGATCAGGGGATAGCTAGAGACACGACATCCAGTGTATCGATCCATGTAGCCTAGTAGTCCTGTGTGCGGAGGATTTAAATTGGCCAACAAAAGAACAGTGGCAATGGAGTATTAGCGCTACATGTAGACACGGGGACTTCACCATCAGGGGTTTGTTCATGCTTGAGACTTTTATGCCGGATCTACAAAATTTCATTTGCAAATAGCACTGAGCAAGGGTTGTAACAGGGAAGCAGTTTGACAAGGTTTGAAGTTACCTGCTTCTCATCAGGAACAACATGCAGTTAAAAACTGCTGATGGTGCCTCTTATATACACCCTAGGGTATCTATCTTATTTACACCCTAGGGTATCTATCTTATTTACACCCTAGGGTATGTATCTTATATACACCCTAGGGTATCTATCTTATATACACCCTAGGGTATATATCTTATATACACCCTAGGGTATCTATCTTATATACACCCTAGGGTATATATCTTATATACACCCTAGGGTATCTATCTTATATACACCATAGGGTATCTGTCTTATATACACCCTAGGGTATATATCTTATATACACCCTAGGGTATCTATCTTATATACACCCTAGGGTATAAATCTTATATATACCCTAGGGTATATATCTTATGTACACCCTAGGGTATCTATCTTATATGCACCCTAGGGTATATATCTTATATATACACCCAAGGGTATATATCTTATATGTACCCTAGGGTATAAGATGTTCATTACCCTCCCCCCCCCCTCCTGCAAAGGAAGTTTTTGGGGTTCACTGTGTTTAAGCTTGGCTGACTGTCCATTCAAATGTCTGTAGCGGAATCTTTGCAAGCAAACTACCTTATGATTCACACACTTCGTAAGACTAAGATTTACCTCAATTGCACCTTGACCTAAATAAAATTTGGTGACCTTGACGTCATTATGAAGGTCAGAGGACCCATGTGTGTGCCAAGTTGGGGCATCCAGGGTGTCAGAGATGACTTGTAGTTTAACCAATCTGTGTTCTACATGATTTGAGGAAATTGGAAATGAAGCCAATTTGGGCATATTTTTTCAAAAGCCCCGGTACATTTTGTAGTGAAAAAATACCAAGAGTATAGGTATATTTCTGATAATGAGGTAGAATATAGACTCAGAATTTAGGGAAAAAAATACATGGAGTTAGCTCAGATTTTTGGCTGAGTAAGAGCTTGTTAGTCAGCTGACGTTACAGCATGGATGGCCAATCACAGTTACGTCTTCAGTGTCTTCCCAGAAGGCCAGTTTGGTACCAATCAGATCAATACTGAAAGACAAAACTGCGAGCTAATGGAAATCAATATAAAAGTTTCTAAAAATGGGTAGCTTTCTTTGCAATTAGACAACTGTGTTTCAGGTAAAGAGTGCCACTTCCTGAAGGAAATTCCTTTAACCCCTTCCCCCAAACTGGCCTAAACCGGTTGGTGGTCGATTGTTGTCAGCTTCAGTTTGTTTGGCTAATTGCAACAGTAATCAAAATCATTTTGAATGAGAAATATAGATACGACCTATCAAGATAACATGCACCAGGTCAACTTTCCTTGGACTGAATTTGGTACTTAGCTCCCAACCCATTCTAATGTAAGCTGTCTGAATTCAAGGGCAAAGGGTCAACTGTGTCAGTGCCAAGTTGGAGATGAATTGAAGTGCCTTCCTCGTGAGACTTTGGATAACTGACACCCAAAGATTTTTTGGGTTTTTTTTGGTTATTCTTGTAACCTTTCTCGCTTGCATTCACAACTTGGCAACGAAGCTTCTGGGTCAGTAAATGTGTGTATTGAAAAAAAAAAAAAAAGAGTATAAATTAAACTAATGCAAAGGTAAGAGGAATTGATCAGGACCATTCCTCTTTAATCTGGAAAGATAGGCTCACACAGAAGAGATAGTTCAACATGTCAGGTGTGCACACAAGACGTACCAACGCCATCGTATTGTTCAGTGTATTCTGCTGACTTGATTCCGCACAGAATTGGGCTTCTCAAGCTGTCCAGAGTGGATATACATAGTCCTAGTATTGCCTTCCGTTCTTATTCCTGTGGAAGTGGATGGAGTCAATGCAATGAATGATAAGGTCATAAAAGTCGTATTGACCCTCAAACACCGGAAAGTAAATGACCATAGAATATATTTATAAAGGATTTAACCCTTGCTCGTCTTAACTCACCAGGGGAATTTGCATGTTGTCAATGTCATTGACTTCAAGTGTATAGAACATTACGGAACGGAGTCCACAGCTTTATATATTTTAATAACAGTATGAAAACCTGAGTCAACAGCTTTACATATTATAATAACCTTATGGAAACTGTGTCAACAGCTTTACATATAACTCCAAGAAGAATGAATCAACAGCTTTATATATTGTATATAACCACAAGGAGACTGAATCAACAGCTTTATATATTATATATGACCTTAAGGAGGCTAAGTCAACATCTTTATATGTAACCTAAAGGATACTGAATCAACAGCTTTATATATTATATATGACCTTAAGTCAACAGCTTGATATATAACCTTAAGGAGACTGAGTCAACAGCTTTATATATAACCTCAACAGCTTTACATATAACCTCAAGGAGACTGAATCAACAGCTTTATATATGATATATAACCTTAAGGAGACTGAGTCAACAGCTTTGTATATAACCTCAAGGAGACTGAATCAACAGCTTTTTATATTATATATAACCTTAAGGAGACTGAGTCAATGGCTTTATATATTATATATAACCTTGAGACCTGAGTCAACAAACAGTTTTATATATCATAACCTGACGGAGAGTGAGTCCACATTTTATAAATATTATACGTAACCTTATGGAAACTGAGTCAATGCTTTATATATTATAATAACATTAAGGAGACATCTTTATATATTATATATAATCTTAAGGAGATTGAGTCAATAGCTTTATATATTATAATCTTATGGAGACTGAGTCAACGTTTTATATATTATATTAGCCTTATGGAGACTGAGTCAACAAACAGTTTTATATATTATAATCTTATCGAAACTGAGCCAACAGACAGTTTTATCTGTTACAACCTTATGGAGGCTGAGTCAAGAACTTTATATATTATATATAACCTTAAGGAGACTGAGTCAACAGCTTTACACATATATAACCTTAGGGAGACTGAGTCAACAGCTTTGTGTATTATATATAACTTAAGGAGACTGAGTCAAAAGCTTTATATATTATACATACCCTAATTTTCGACCTGAGTCAACAGCTTTCTAAAGCATACTCTGGATTCAATGCACAATGCATGCAGAGAAAAGCTATTGACTTGTGGCATTTTGTTCTTGGTGACAAAAAGGTAAGAAGGTTAATACATGTACAACATCTGGTGTCAGCTGGTAATTTTTGAAGGGAAAAAGTTGTATGGTGACATATAGAATCATTAAGGGTTAATGGGAATAAGAAGTGCTGCTTGTGACCACCAGGTGGCCAATGTTATATGCGTGGGGCAGGCCAGTACAGTGTATACATAATCTCTTGTCAGCCCAAGAAGTGGGCAACACCTCAACCAATGGTACCCTGGCCAGCAGGCCTGGCTCACAAACAGAGATGAACGAAAAGCTAACTAGGAAAGATGATTTGCTGCATAGCAAATCAGTGTGTGTGTCTTCAAAACATATTGGTATGGCAATGTACAACTATTCCATAACACAGGAGTAGAAGTTGGAATGGCATCTCTATCTATTATAGCTTTGAAGTTAAAAAAGATTTAAAATTTATAATGGTGCTATTTAGCATAATTTATATTGTTACAACTTTTGTTTTTAATTCATTAGGTGCGCAATGGTCAACAACCCCCTAGTAGAAGTTCAAATGACATCTCTATCTATAATAATTTTGAAGATGTACAAGTTTTAAAATTTAAAATGCTGCTAATTAGCATAATTTAAATTGCTACAGCTTTTGTTGCAAATTCATTAGATGGGCAATGGTTAATAACCCCCTGGTAGGAGTTGGAATGACATATCTATGTATTATACTTTTGAAGATATTTAAGATTTAAAATTTCAAATGCCCCTAATTGGCATAATTTTAAACGTCTTCTTTCCTCTTCATAAATTGGTCCAACTTCTTGTATGGAGGTACAATCATGCCAAGTTTGGAGTTTCTACATATGATAGTGTCAGAGAAAAGTATTAGACAAATTCACTGGTAAACGAGAGAGAGAGAGAGAGAGAGAGAGAGAGAGAGAGAGAGAGAGAGAGAGAGAGAGAGAGAGAGAGAGAGAGAGAGAGAGAGAGAGAGAGAGAGAGAGAGAGAGAGAGAGAGAGAGAGAGAGAGAGAGAGAGAGAGAGAGAGAGAGAGAGAGAGAGAGAGAGAGAGAGAGAGAGAGAGAGAGAGAGAGAGAGAGAGGTGTTGACACACACACTTTAAGTATCACATGACTGGTGTAGATTGTCATCACAGCTGAAGAACCCACCCAGGAAATATAAAGTGGCCCACTTCCTATTGCCTTTAATTCTTCAGCTGGATCTCTGACTAACATAGTAAATAAAAAAAGTGTTACAAACCCATGGTGAAAGATTGTGAAAAATTAAATTTGGTACTTTAGTCTGCATACATGAAGGGTCTTATGGGATTGACAAAGATGTAGAGTGACCCCTGAATGTCGTATGTGTTTCATTGGAGATGCACTAAACTTCTTTCCTCATGAGACTTTGGGTAACTGAGACCAGAAGATTTTTTTTTTTTTTTGATTCTTGTAACTGTTAGCTTAATGACTTGGTATAAACTGGTTTTTGAAATTACAAATTCCATGGAGTGATATCCCAAGCAATGCAAAGTCACATATCTCAAAGTATGTTGAGGCCTGAATGAAAGCAGTGTTTTGGTGTTCTGAATTTTAAAACACACTTAAACATAATCAGACATCCATTAAGTAGGGGAAAAGCTAATTAAAGGCAATGTACTCAGCTCATGTGACTTTGTGGTTCTCATCTTTAACACTGATCCTGCTTGAAAGAGCCACGGTAGCTTTCTTCTGGGAGAAAAAACTGTAGCTGCAAAACACTGGGTTTGTACACTTACAGAGTATGATTGCTTGAGGGACTGACTCCCACCATTTGTTAATAACTTGGAGATGAAAGGTGCTCTCTTGCTCAGCGATACTGTGTCACAGACATGTTTACCCCTCTATTCTTCTGCACTTGTACCACGGGGCCTGTCACCTTACAGACAGAGTCTTGGGTGTCCAGCTGTGGCAGTTTTATGAGAGTATCCCTGACAAGCCATTACTTGACAATTTCCACAGAGATCCAGGATACGTATGAAACCTTTTTTAAAAATTTTTTTTGATAATAAAATAAATAAAAAGGCCCGGAACAATACACTTTTCTCACAATGCAATACACATTGCGCCACCGATCTCACGATATTGTACACACCATGATACAGTTTACTCGTCTGTTTTACTGGGGATCATAATCACTGATACTGGGTCACAATAAACCTCCACAGCGTACTTCGCTTAGTCAGTACAATCATCGTGTGATTCTGAATCAATGTGTATTAACTGTATGGAAGTGTACATTAAAAGATTCCCATCCGTTTCATTTCGTGAAATTTTAAGGGTAAAGACTCCTGTGCCTTCTTCAGGGGAGACTTTGGGAGCAAGGTTTATTCATTTAGACTTGGGTTAAGTGTAAAAATTGATGCATACAGATGTTTCTGACTCGTTTGGAAATGACATCATTTGTTTGTTAATAATTATGTTATGTAATATGTAATTACACATCTCTCATATATTTCTAATATGTCGAGTGTTACATATATACATGGACTGAATACACTTGCTCCCAAAGCATCCCCTGAAGAAGGCACACGAGTGCCGAAACCAGTCGGGAAGGGAGCCTCAACTTCTATTTTTGTGTTGTATTCCTCTTTTTTTAGGCCAATTGATTCTCCTGTTGGTATTGTTTACTTTGTTATGACATTTTAAGAAAACTGCATTGTGCTGTTGTCTGGACATTTCTATTGCGATACATATTACGATACACTTTTCCATATCAATACGATGTATCACAAAGCAATGTATCACAAAACATTGGTATATATAGAATTGTGCCAGGCTATAAATGATATCCCTTTGCCTATGACGCCAGGCATCACCAGTAAATGGTTCTGCTACTCTGGGTGCTCCTGGTTTTGCAGGTTTTTTTAGTGGTTTCGCTGGTGACGCAGACAGTTCTAGAGTACCGGTCACATCTCAAAGCGATGACATGCTTAGAGATTGTCACCCTCCCCCCCCCCCATGTCATTAGAACACTCAGCTGAGGTTACAGATCGTGATGCTAACATTGGTGGGCCTGGATGCAGGCACGGGCATGGCCTAAGTAGAGGCCGTATTGCCAGCAACAGATTTGGTTTATCCCAAACCTGGTCAAAGAAATGGGAATGATCACTTCTGGGTTAACCTTGGTCTGGGCATACAGCCAAACACCTATCGACAAGCACCGTGATACCCTGAATGTGTTTAGGAATGCACGATTTGAGCATGATAGATCTGTAGATTCAGATTGGTTCCAACTTTTGAGAGAGCAGATTCAGAGACATCATCGACATGAAAAACAAAGACATAAAATTATAATCAGAAAAGCAAAAATCAGAGTAAGTCTATTTTGTGGAGCCCCAGAATCCGATTGACACTTATTCATATACAGGGTAGACCCTTCTACTGTGACAAAAGATTTGAGAATGCACGTGATTGGTAATGAGTTTGAAGTACATGACTTAAAATGCATATCTGACCATCAGAAGTTCAAATGATTTAAGCTAATTGTTTCTGTGTCTCAATAAAACCATCTATTCAGTGGTGCTTTCTGGCCTGTTGGAGTGGGCGTTCAAAAATATTTCCCTCCCAGGAATAGAGACCAGAAATCTTTGAGTGTAAAGATATCAGAAGCAAAAGGAAATCACTGAGCAATCCGGACAATTATTGGGGTATAGCACTCGATAGTATCTTAGGGAAATTATTGGACTGGGTAATACTGGAAAAGCATTACCAAGTCTTACATTCTTCATATCTTCAGTTTGGTTTCAAACCAGATATCTCAACTATGCAATGCACCTATGTTTTGTCTGAATGTATCAATTATTATAACTCACTGAAATCAGATGTGCAACTTGTCTTTCTTGACACATCAAAGGCATTCGATCACGTAGATAATATAAAGTTATCTAAGTTATTACTACATAGAGGTATGTCCCCAGTCACAGTGAGACTTTTACCAGCCAACCTGTATGCCAATCAAAGTGTGAGTGTGGGGAGATGCAAATTTCAAAACGTTTATCTGTTCGAATGGTTTAAAACAAGGAGCAGTGCTGTCTTTTATATTATTTGGTGTCTATACTGTATATGGATATACAATTGTTATATTTAAGGAGATATAGGTTGGGATGTCATATCGGTCAACTCTTTACAGGTGCTTTCGCTAATAATGTGCTTTTAATTTCTGCTGCTGTATCAGCAATGTCCAAGACGCTAGATATGTGTGTTTTTCCATAGAGGAGCAAGTCAACTTTAATCCAGACATATCTAAATGCATGGTGTGTGGCAGTAATGATGCTTACCCGACATTATTTAAGAATTGAACTCCAGGTTTCAAGGCACATGGACCAAATGACTGTAGGGGCTTGTTGAGGCCATTTACTGAGTGAGCCACATCTGTGGCTCCCATAGAATGGCCTCAACAGCCTCGTGAATGGAAGTGTGAGTGTTCGATACTTAAAATTTATATTTATCTGAGTAAATATCAATTTAAAATCTGCCAAATAAATGTTAAAATCGTACTAAATTCACTCCCAACAACTTTGTTGTAGTGGGACTAAACATGTTCGACAGAGCAACCATAACAAATGATGACGTCTTACAGTAATCATAGACACTAACACATAAAATATAGTTCTTGAGAGAAATTAATATTTGATTCAGTGTTTGGGCAGGGAGTTCTAATGTGTGAATCTAGTAATTTTTTTGTGTAAAATCATGTTTACCTTGTTGTTTACCATTTTGTTCTTCTGGGGTCATGTGATGTTGACAAAAGTAGTACTGCATCAATGGATATATCAGTGCACAATGTGATTCGCCATTGTAGTTCATGACCTTGCGTTCATGAGGGAGTGATGTGAAGGAAAAATCCTACCTCTTAGGTTAAACTTTGGACCAAATGTAAATATACATTGATAAATTACACATATGCTAAGATAGTAATTTTGATCATGTCGGCCACCATGTAGGACGAAATCAGTGAATAATAGTGTTTCTACGGTGTCTATGTCATCAAATCTTTTTCTAACAGTACATGCTTGCTCAACTGAAAATGTAGCAGTGATTATAGTAGAAAATGGACACATCTGCAGTCTTGTGGAAATCTTTTTTGTCACAGGTATGAACCACAGAAGAAGTGAGTTAAGCAAAACAAGAGGGAAGCACCCACCAGTAGAGTTTCTGCCGTGCGGTAAAATTGATAAAATTTGCACCTTAACCCTTAACGCACTGATTTAAGATTGAGTCAACAGCTTTCCTCGGGACACTTTGTGCACAATGCGTGCAAAGAGTCCTGAGGAAAGGTGTTGACTAAGACTACTTTTTGCTTTAGATTAGGCTTGCTGGTATTTGAATGAAAGGTATCTTCATGAGGAATTTGACTCTTTTAGCCATTATGTGTTTAACGGTAATGAGAAAACAAGTATAGCAGTGATTAGCACTTTAAGGGTTAAAATTCCCGAGGGCTGCCTGTGTACCCTAAAAATGTTGCTTCAGGTCCCATAAACTTCAACTTTGTAGCAGGGTCTGTGATGGCCCTCTCAGCAAGTTTTTTTCCTTGGAATTTTATTTCTAATCTTTTGCATATCCTAAATGTACGTCTGGTGGAAACCCTGACCAGCAACAACTGGCATGAATTCAAACGAATATGAAGGCAGCATGGAAGGTACTCCTGGTATCTTCATGAATCCGCTTGCCATGGATAAAACAAGTTGAAATCCACCTCAGGTAGTAGGGGATTCAAGTTTGTTGAAATTTTAGTTTGTCTGTGCACACAGCGGCATTATTATTTACAACATGGGTCTCTGTGTGTATTTTGGTTGGTTTTAAATTCCTACAGATCTGATCTCCCCGGTGGCCGTCAGCCAGCATCCTCTGCGTTGTTTAATGCATCGCTATGTACAAGATTGCAGTCGTGTTGAGGAGAAATGTTAGAGTTTGTTATTCCTAATTTCATCATCAAATAATTAGCAAATGGTAGTTTTCTGTAAATCAATGCCTTGAGCAATTCAGAACATCATGAAGAAACGAACAATTTTATGCCACTGGCAACTTGCCAGCATTAATTTGAGTTAGTCGTTTGTGTATGTGTGTATATATAGATTTATATATACATGTACATCAGGTTTTTTTCTGTTTCTGTTACCAGTTATTTTTCATATCAATCTTGATGTACCATTTGATTGTGTCCTCACTTGCAGAATTTTTTTATAAATTGTTATTATAATTGTTGTAAGGGATCTGTGAGCATCAGTGATCTGCAAGCATTGCAGGTCATAAGTTTTTTTTAAAGACAGATATGTATGTATGTATGTATGTATGTATGTATGTATGTATGTATGTACAGTGAAAGCTCCCCATCAAGACCATTAAGGGGCTGAAAAAATGTCTGAATAGGATAGTGGTCTTATAATAGGGATATAATATTATTAAGGATAAACAAAAAACAGGTCTGTAAGTTGATGGTCTTCATGGGAGATTCTACTGTATGTATATATACACTATGTATATGTATGTATGTATGTATGTATGTATGTATGTGTGTATGTATGTATGTATGTATGTATGTATGTAGGTGTGTGTGTGTGTATGTATGTACCCTACACACACACAGAGTGTATGTGTTTTAGGTTGGAAATTGCTACTGCAGATACATTGGTATGCAACTTTTCCCCATTAAAAGTGACCACAAAGGCTCCAATGTCACAAATGTCATTTTCTTCTCTTTTTCACCTACAATGATTTAGGCAATTTACTCATTCCTGGTCAGAGTATGGTGGAGTCAATATCTTTCCTTGGTGCTGGTTGAGCACATTGCAATTACTGGTCACCCTAATAAAAATTGCACAGATATCATAAGACAACTATTCTGATGAACACATGAGAATCTGTAGCCCCAGTGCACATGTGAGGAGTGTAAACTGTTCTGTACATGTGAGAAATATGAAACCTAGTGCACATGTGACAGATGTATGAGCCCTGGTACACATGTGAAGAATGTAAAATGTGATGTGCATATAAGGAATGTAAACCTTGGCACACATGTGACAAACATAATCCCTGGTTCACATGTGACAAACATAATCCCTGGTACACATGTGACAAACCTAATCCCTGGTTCACATGTGACGAACATAATCCCTGGTACACATGTGACAAACATAATCCCAGGTTCATATGTGACAAACATAATCCCTGGTATACATGTGACAAACATAATCCCTGGTACCCATGTGAAGAAACCCTGGTGCGCATGTGAAGAATGTAAAATGTAATGTACAATGTACATATGAGGAATATAAACTCTTGTGTCCATGAAAAATATAAATCCTGGTTCATATGTGATGTACGTAGGTCCTGGTGCACATCTTATGAACGTCAAATGTGATGTACGTATGAGGTTTACAAATCCTGGTGCACATGTGAGGAACAACTAAACCCTGGTGTAGATGAGGAATGCAAATGGTCACACAGGAAACGAGTTAATCATTATCGCATCGCAATTTGCTACTCAAAATGAGCGGTGCTGCTGTGCAAAATTTAATTGATGATTTGTATTTGACACGGATTTTGCAATGTTATTCACCATTTCCTGCATGCTCTGATCAAACTGCTATGCAAAATTGAAATTCTAAATCGAAGCCTGTCATAAGTGATTGTTAATTAGACATGGTGAAGCTGAAATATGTACATTACTCATGCCTAAAGCACATGTGTATACTGCCTGTCACAGTTAATTGCAGTATGGACTGGATGTGAGGCGAGTAATATCTGTATGCATGTTAAATCTGCTCAAATTGCTCAATAGTACACAGAGTAAAATTGCCATCTGCTTTTAAATGAATGCTTTTACTTAAGTTCCTTTGTTGGTAGAAAAGATTTGCGCTTGGAATTATTTTCCCGTGTAACTGATAGAAAACTCTGTGCAATACATAGTAAACTAAGCATAGGAAAATGATGAACGGGGATTAAGGCAGTGAATTTATTTTGTCAGCCTTGAAATGCATAAACTACAAGAAAACAAAGCTTAAACATTATGCTCGGTAGGAAAAAAGGACTGAGCATGTCCGTCCAATTATATCTGTGCGTGCAGAGAGTCCTGGGTTAAGGTCATATTTCTTGCTGGTTCTTCTGCATTTTCATATGTTACATAAGGTTCTCTTTTCCAGCGCCCCCTGGTGCACCAGGAGGCATACATTGTGTATAAAGTGCTATATTCAGACCCCTCTTATTCCGTGTTGAATCAACTTCTGCCATGAACTTGTCTGACTGTGAAGAAAGTGTGTTCCATGTGTCTGCACATATCAGATTGTTATTATTGGGTCTGTGTCTTTTTGTCCAGAAGCACTTCCCAGTTGTCATTACTCTATTCTGCAGTCTGAACTCTTAACTTTCCATGAGCTAAACTGTCACTTTCTAACATATGGAAGTATTATTGTCCGTATTGAGCACGTAATAAACCAATTCACGTCAAGGCAATGTCCAGCCAATTTTCAATAATTTTGTTCTCACATGTTGAGATTTGAGGACATTTTAATAGACATGCTATCTATCATATGTCCTAATTTAATAGTTCTATCGAAGATCCCCAATACAATCTGAAGAAAACAAAATACTTTGAATGTTAACACAGTACTGAATAGACCATGCTAACTTTTAAATCTTGATTTACTGACAATAGATATCTGCTGTACAATGTCTGTTTCACGCGACTATTTCTCCAAAATAAATCTTATTTTAATCAAATTAAAACCATGCTGTGAACAACATGCTAGAAGCTAAGAGCCAGAAAGGATGTCATCTTGAGGTGTGGTGGTTATTCCCACAGAACTTTTTAAGTCTGTTCACTAGCAGTCGCTATTCATGGAAATGATTTGATAGATGCTCAAAGGCCCATACAACCCTGACAAGAGCAAGGTCTGCAGGCTTATCTGATTAATTAGCATATGCTCATAGCAGGCAGCACATCAAAGTCTGCAACTGTACCCTGGATCCCAGGATGAAGAGTCACTGCACTATTGATAAGGGACTGAACCCATTATGACTGATTCACTGGAAAATTCTTTAGAGCAAAAATGTATCGGGGATTTTTGTCAGAAATGATCCAGTCTCTTTTAACTGTGTATCAAAAATGAAGAGTCCCACAAGCTTTATCAATGTCACAAAAACAACCCTTTTCCAATTTTTTGTATCACTCATGTGAACAAACAGATACAAGGATGAAAAATCGCTGATACAGTTTTGCAGGTGCATGTGTTGGCATTTTAATACCACAAATTTGACCATTTGATCTTGCATATTCTTGAGAAATATTCAAAGTTTAACAAAAAAACAGTTTTCACCCAAAACATTTGAATTTTGAGTTCCATCTTGAATGCAGACGGATTCTGCATGTGGGTCAGCTAAGCACAGGACCGTCACATTCCTCTTATTATAATATTTTATCTATCCAGATTACTTCTTCCTTTCATGCATTCCTTCTTTGTTATGATCTAGCATTTGTGACGAATCCACAAAACCCTTCACGAAAATTATTATGTTTGTTTTTCTTTTGATTTTTAAATTTTTTTTCCTTATTTCATTTGGCTGACAGGTGACATGTTTTTTGTTTTGCCTTTGTTTCTCTCATGGGCTGTGGAAAGTACAGTGGAATCTTCCAACTGAGACCACCTATGGGACTGACAAAAGGTGGTCTTTTAATAGGGATGGTCATTGGTGATCTTTATTTAGAACTGTTCTCTTTATGGAGGTGGTCTTAATTGGAGAGTCTACTGCTTATATGTTAGAATCCAAGCCCCTGTTGTTACAGGTTATTCAGGTAATGTTTTCTTGTGCTTTTTTATTTGCTTCAGGTCTTGCATTATGCTGTAGATCAGAACGTGTCATGTTAGATGTTTAGTCCTTACCTTTCTATTGACAAACGTTTTGAGTGGAAAAGTGCACTTACATAATTCAACTTGTACATGGTAAATTTTGATAGTACATGTATCTTACATGGCCTTGGGGGTGCTGACCTAATTCTTTGGCTACATTATTGGAAGCCAACTCAACTCATAAAGATAAAAATTAATAAAACAGCTGCCATATTATGATATGGATAAACTGGTCTAACATCTGAAACAAATGCAAAACTGGTCAGCTATGATCAGTCTAAATTGTGAGTCATTGAATGGTAAATTTGATGAGTTGAAAATAGTTCTCCATGATTTAGATATTCAAAGATGTTTACACAGTGTTTTGTGTCTACAAGAAACTTGGCTAAGTAAGGATTCAGATTTATCCAATTGGAAAACTTTAGCACTTTAGTCTCACAGGGAAAAATCTGCAGTGCTCAAGGGCCTGGCTATATACATTTGAAATTGTAACAGGTTCAGAGTGGTAGACGCGTATCGGTGGTCAGTGATATATGAAGGTCAGTGTGTCGAAATTATAATCAATGATAGTGCAAAAAGAAAAAAAAAAATTATTGGAAATATGTGCAGACAACCACGAGATGTAAATGAAAACTGTGATACATTTATTGATTGTGACTTTTTACCTGTTTAGATATTTTCAAAATAAAGAAAGATAAAGAAACCAAATATGTCCAGGTTTCTGACCATCAACCTGATGCAACAAATAAATTGGAAAAAAAAATAACAAGACGCCCAGCTGTTTGACTATATTCATACTGGTCTCCGTACAGATCCTAATGAATCTTATTCTCACATACACACAGCTATTGTTACTGCCTTAGATAGATATTTCCCTGTGAAAACAGCAAAGTGTCATAAATATAAACACAAAAAGAGCCCATGGATTACGCAAGGAATTATATGTATGGGTGCATGTTTGGCTGAGCGGTAAGAGGCTCGCCTTTCACCTCTGTGACCCGGGTTTGATTCTCGTCCTGGGCAGCATGTGGAAAAAGTTCCTACCACTTTAACCGTGCACGGTGGTTTTCTGCGAATTCTTCGGTTTCCTCCACCAGAGACAAGGTAGGAAGTATACGCCAACATCTGTGCCATGGAGAGTGACTCGATAAGTCAATACTTGACTTCTTTCACAATCCATGTAAAACAAATGTGTCTATACTTTTTTTTTATGTTCTATAGCAACTAGAGATCAACTTTGTAAGCATCTGAGAGAAATTCCCTTTGATAATGAGAAATATGAAACTGGGTCAATAAAGTTTAGTCTTGTTTCCAAAGATATAAAAATGATATTAAAAATACTTGGCTGACTATAAATGATATTTTAAATGGACTGAAAAAGAAAAAAAAAAAAAAAAAACCTTTCCCCTGGTCTTTTCATATAAACAATGAGACCATTACCGATACATCTTTAATAGTAAATAGTTTTGATACTTATTTTCACAAACATTGTACCCAACGTGGCATAAAAAAATTGTTACTTTTTTGCTGACTGCTGTTTCAAAGTTTATATTAGGGACCTTGTCTGACATAAATTTGTGCTCAACTGTGTTACAGAGGAAACGGTTATAAAAACCATTGACTCTTTCAAACCTAATTATAGTTCTGGTCATGACCGACGATCAATGATTTTATTGAAGGAAATCAAAATTGAAGTACCGAAAGCTAAAACACTTGTTACTAACCAGCCTCTCACAATAAGTATTTTTCCAGACATATTAAAATTTGCGAAAGTGACACCAGTTTATAAAAAGGACGATGCATCCCTGCTCGAAAATAATACACCAATTTCTGTTGTACATGTACAATCAAGTCTATGAATACTTCAAGCAGTATGATTTCTTATATAGCAGCATGGTTTTTGTGAAAACCATTCTATGGAATTTGCTGCCTTGGAATTGATTGATCGAGGAACCATGACAACATTGGAAATGGATAAAGGAGCAATCAGTATATTCATGGATCTTTCTTAAGTATTTGATTCCTAGGACCATGGCATTTTACTTCATAAGCTTAGTCACTATGGAATTAAAAAGTACTTCCCTGGATCTTTTCAAAAGACGTCTAAGTAATCAAAAACAGTTTTGTCCTTCTTGGTAATATAAAGTCCCGATTCTAAAAATATTCACGGCGGCATTCCTGGAAGTTCAATCCTAGGACCTGTATTCTTTCTGATTTATGTTGATGACATAACTATAGCTTTCACTCTATATAAATTTATCATATACATGTATGCTGAAGACACAGCCTTATGCTTTGCTTTGTGCCCGCTAAGAATGACTGGACCAAATGACATAATATCCATAGTCGATAACTCAGAGCTAAATAAGATAAGTACTTGGCTTAAGGTGAACGAGCTCTCTCTTAGCAAAGATGAAAGTCAATTTATGATTTTTCACCAACTGCAGTGACAAATCTCAGCTCCTAAACTTAAGATTGATGATGTCAGCAATGAACATGTTGATGAATTTAAGTTTCTGGGTCTAACTTGAGAAACCCGCTTAATAAGCTGGAACAATCGCATGAAAAACATAGCTTCAAAAATTTATCAGACAGTGTGCATCATGAATAAATTGAAAAAATCCTCCCGCAAACATTCTTTAAATTTTCTATGACTGTTTAATTTTTCCGTGTTTTAACTGTAGTCTTGTGGCATGGAGTCATGAATTAGAAAGACAAGTCAAAATTCAAAAGAAAGCTATCCATATTGTAAATCATAGTAATTACAATGCACATACTGAGGCTATTTTTATATTCCAGAAACTTACTCAAATTACTCGAGAAGATAATGTATGTACGCCCAGTTCAGATTCTAAATTTTTTCTAATATGAGAATGACTAGCTTCCTGTTTATCAACTACCAATTACTCCCCCCCCCCCCCCCCCCCAAGCTCATGAACATAACACCCGGTGAAAGGGACTGTTTGTAACGCATACTCAACATTCTTTCGCATGAAAATGTGTAAAACATGAAATTATTCATATTTTCAGGGCTGTCTAACTGGAGCATTGTAGCAAAATTCTGCTACTTAGCTCTTCGAAATTGCTACAGATTTTCTCAAAAAAAAAGGGTTTCTTTAAGTAAAGAATTGAGAAAAATGCTACAAGTAACGAAAATTTTGCTACGGTGATTTTCAGCTGGACAGCACTGATTTTAAGTGCAACATCTGAGGTTGTATAAGGGAAGGTACATGCACATACTCACAGTTTTTTTGGTTTTTGAGCGTATACTCAAATGAACTTTTTACAAGGAACATGAATCTAGCACCTTTATTATAATTCAGAGCAGCTTGTTTCAAGTCGTTTGATTTTTGTCACAGTTGACACTGAAAGGGTTAATTAAAGTTCTGTAAGAAAAATAGTAATTATTATCATTCAGCAATATTGGAAAAGGAGAACAGATGTCTTAGTATGGGACAATAATCAACCCCAACCTTCACCGTTTGTGGGTATGCAGCTGTCCGAAGAAGAATATAAATTTTATCATCTGAATACTTTTTGGCTCGATGTGGACAATAGCCCAATATGGCCCATAAGTGTAGGATATAATTACATATATAGCGATTGTACAATGTAAAGACTGGGCATACTTAGGGAAGATCAATCGGAGAAATTCCCATTTAATCAAGACATGGTTCCGGCATACAAACTTGTGTGAAATGTTAAAGGTAGATATAAAGAAGTCAATATGTTAGATGTCGTATAGAGGTGATTCAGGAGTAGGTCTGTGTACTGCTGGTGCTGCAGGAGAAATCTCAGTTAAGCTTTTCTCTCGACACTTCGGGAACCTGGAAGGCACCAGTGTGTGGCATCATGTCAACTTCAACTCTTCTTAGCTCGGCTTCAAAGGACACGGAACCCATGCAATCACCTGCATCAGGCCACACATTATTATGGGTCCGTCCACAGGCGAGACTTCTTAAGCTTTCGGGTGGGTCTGCGTGGTCATAGTTCCACCTGTCCACTATTTGTTTGTGAACATGGCATTTCAAGACATACCCAGGCCACCTTAGACTCATATTTGCCTCACTTGCACCTTGACACCATTTCTGCACGTGGTTTTATTTTGGTGACCTTGACCTCATTTTCAAGAGGTCACAGGACCCATCTGTATGCAAAGGTGGACCCATCTTTAAATGCGTTGATTTGCATGGAAATGCCTGTGGTTTTGTAGATCTTTCCATTGACTCATCTCTTATGCTATGTAAAACCCTTTTTGCTCCTTGAATTAAGACTGAGTCAACAGCTTTCCTTGATGTGGGCTGGATGCTTAGCACCCCACCCACATCAATTTGACCTAGTCTTAATGTAGGTATTCAAACTGTTTTCATTACTCTTAAATCTGGTCAAAAACATTGATGCAGATGGCATTTGACCCCTGTCCAGTTTATAGCCAGATGAAAGGCAAAAGGCTCAAACAATATCTTGTGGAATGATGACCAGGTCATGTGACCTCCATTGTTTATAGTTTACCTGCACTCTTGGGGTCACCTACTGTGTTTTAGTTGAACCATCGGCCAATGCAGGCACATGCGGTAGCATGTCTAAAGTAAACATAACAATGGATTACTATGGCCAAAGTTTCCCTGGAATGTAAATACTGGTGTTAGTGTTGATTACACCACAGTATCTGAGGAGTTAATTATGCAGGACAAAGCCTTACTTTCCACCTTACAGATTTAGTTACAGGCACGTATTGCAGTTTTGATTATTTATTGGTAAATCAGCAAATCCAAAACTTCTACAGTAGCCCAGGTCTTGCATGGCAGATATCTTGTGGAGGTGATAGTGGCCATAATTGTCAGTCTTTCTGAACTATAGTGTTGAGTGACAAAATTGTGTCAGGATCTCAAAATATATGGGTCATTGAAGAATAATGGGCTGTTATGTATGAAAAAACTGGGTCAGTAGGTCAAGTATCTGGGTCACTGAAGAATAATGAAATAATGTAGCATGCGAAACTGGGTCAGTAGGTCAATTATCTGGGTCACTAAAGAATAATGGAATCTTCATCTCCAAGGTGTACTTTGTGTCTTGCTTGACTTAGCATCACAAGACATGAATAAAAACTAGGTCATCGGGTCAAGTTTCTGGGTCACAGTGACGTATCCATGTTCTATTCATGTCTAGTTTAATTATGCTTTGACTGAATATCATGAAACCCCTGAGGGCCATCTGTCTGGCACCAAATACATGTCATACAGGAAATGTGGTCAGTTTCATGGGTCACAGTGATGTATCCATGAATTATTCATCTTTGGAATAAAACTTCCGGTGTTTTTTTTTGTTTCATAAAACATCACATAAATGAATCAGAACTAACATCCTTGTTATGTATAAAAGAACTTGGTCCAAAATACATGTCTCAGCAAAACTAGGTCACAAGGTCAAGTACCAGGGTCAGTCATATCCATCCACTATTGGTTCAAAATTCAGCTCTGGTCAGCTTATGTTGGGATTTATTTTTGGGTGTGTGCATTTCTGGGTCATATGACCATGACCTGTTCACAGAACCTTCTTGTTTTAACCCTAGTGCTGCGGGGCCTATGTTTATATGGTCCAAAATGCAGGTTGAAAAAACAATCCAACAGGGCTAGGCTTAAAATTTGGGTTACAATCAGCGAAAAAACAAAGTAGGTATGATTCCAGAGTCAATTATTTTGAAAGATTTTAAGTGTTTTTGTCCAGATTGGTTTGTAATTCTTGGGTTATTAGGGAATATGAACTTACTGTGGACATGTGCCAGATTTTAGGTATAATGGTCACCTGAAAAGTGTCTTACAGGTTACAGTTTGATATTTGTACCCATAAGGTGAAAGTCTGCAGGCACAATGTGTATTTCAGTAAGGCAACGTGTTTGATTAAAAGTTTTACTCCTTTGCATCATAGGAAATGTAAACTCACCCCAAAAAATAAAAAGAATATTGTCTTTTTTAATTTTTTTCAGCACCAAAATTCTAAGTTTCTCTTTTTGCTGAAAAAGAGATCAATTGATTTCTATGTAAAACGGATATTATTACAAGAAAAACCTTGGTCCATGTACAGATAATTATAAGATAAGAAACAGAAGTCTGAATATCCAAATGAATATCTTGTTACTGGTAGTTTTAATGTGCAGGTGAAACTGAGAGGTCTACACATCAGAAAGTAAATTGTTACAGCTGTGCTGTACGTTCCTAAGAGTATCACCACTATTGTGACAAGTACAAGCGTTGTTGATCATAACACCTGACAATAAGTAGGACATGATCAAACCACAACAACAATCACCGAAGAGGAAATGCAAGGAGACTACCCTTGTACAACAGAGTGCCTGGTAAGCAATACAATCATATAAAGGTTTCATGGTGTTTACATGTACGTGACAAAGACATGGTGGACACGAAACCACGGAAAAAGTGTGCAGTCCCGGTGCCTTTTTAAACGTCAAGAGCTAGGCAAAGCTGCAACCACTTTGAAGCTTCTGTAGGTGATGTGCACGATAAAGTACTTGGTTACTGGTGGGAGTATCTCTGTACAAAGAAAAATAGTATGTGTGATATTAATGATGTGAGAGAAGAATTCTGTGACACCATCATTATATGCTGCCCAATAGTTTTGCACTATGACCAGCTGAAGGGTCAGTAGAGGGGCTACACACCAGCACCATATTGCCTACCTTGTAATTAAATTAAATCAAATTAAATTAAATTAAATTTATGAGACAAGAATTCTGTGACACCATTATTAGAGTGTACAAAAATTCTGTGACACCATTATTAGAGTGCACAAAAATTCTGTGACACCATTGTTACAGCACCGCCTTAAAGTCTTGCTCTATAACTAGCTGGAGGTCACTGGTGGGGCCACACACTAGTACCATTGCCTACCATGTAATTAAACTAAATTAATTAAATTAAGTTAAGTTAAATTAATTTGAATTGGATTGGATTAGATTGAATTGAATTGAATGGAATTGAATTAAATTGAATTGAATTGAATTGAATTGAATTGAATTGAATTAAACACCTGCTGATACCTACAGCCCTGAGTGTAATTAATATCAAATTACCCTGGGGAGTACCCTGTGGGAGTCCCCCAGGGCAAAAGTACCTCTCAGAGACCACTTGTTTGGCATGCCAGGGCACCATTCTGTAACTCATGTGATATGAATATTGTCTGGATGTTCATAACTATGAATGGTGTTCATTGACTTCCAAATAATTGTGAAAAACAAATTACGTCTGTTCCAGTTGGAAGAATAAGAAAGCACAATTTACGTCTACAGTAATAAAAACAAGTTATGTCCATTTCACTGTAATATAGCCCTTTCCCAAATTACGAAAGAAAAGCCAAAGAAAAATAGGAAGGATAGAATTGTGGAAGGGAACTTTGCAATTCTGATAAGCCTCCCACCAATTAGAGGAGGCTTTGTAAGAACAATGAAGAAGAGGCAGGCAAAACATTCTACACTGCCATGTGTGGTGACTTGTCCTTGAACGTGTTACAATTATATCACGAAAAGTTGGTCTGGCTTCGGCAGGTGGGTAGGTCTGCAGACGCCCATCTGTGGTCAGTCAATGTGTATTGTCAACCGTGGTTTTGTGACCGTCTTGCATGGATTCTAACATGTGAAAGCCGTGGATTCTGAGCAGTGTCTTGTTTCAACATGTGGTCCGATGCATTTGTGCAATGCCGGGCTTACTTTTGTGAACTGCACCCACAAAGTGATAATAAGGATTGTCGAATTTTTACAGTGTATTCAGAATGGTTAATGGCACTTCTTGAATGAAAAACAGGCAGGCGGGGAAAACAACTCCGAACAGATGAGACTAGAAGCCGAAAGAAGTCGCCAAATGCAGGAAATGACTTTCCAGATATTTGGTCAGTGTATAGATTTAAACTCCCCATGTGGCCAGAATTTATTGTTGTATATGGGATGTGGACAAAATGATTTGTGCACAAGAGATTGATGAAGTAATGATTGGACCTGCTTATTATTTTTTTGTGGGTGGATAGGGGGGATAATGTACATTTAACCCTTTTCCCCTTAAACCAAGCAAAACCAGCTGGTGGTCAAGGGTTATCTGCTTCAACGTCTTTTATCAACAGTAATGAAAACAGTTTGATTGGAGATTATAATTACAACCTATCAAGATGGTCCAAGTGACTAGTTCCACTTTGGGCAGGCATGAATCACCCAACCACAGCCGAGGCCAAGACAAGCAGTTCATTTAATCTGGATCCCGGTCTTAAAGAAAGGGGGAAAGGGTTAAACCATTGAAGATATGTTTGAAGGATACACGGCATGGTGACAGCATATATATATGATCCATTGTGGTTTTTCATATACCGGCTACATTCATGGGCTCCCCATCAAATCCCTTGCCTTGGTTCCACGTTGTATGGGGCATGGGACATCATTTGTATACTGTCTAGAGCATAATCTACAGTGACAGGACAGTACGTGTTTATTGCTATCCAGTGATGTCATATCATCAATTGTCAGCAGACGAGTAGGGCATGAGGGTCAGTCGTTCAGCAGAGAAATGGAAAATTGTATTCAAAAAAAACAAAAACAAAAACGGTAAACTATAAGCTTGATGATAGAGCCATCCAGGCAATATACAGTAAAACTTCCCTATACCGAACACCCTTGGACCGGAAAAAAGTGTTCGGTATTGGGAGGTGTTCAGTATAGGGAGGTTTGCTAACATTGGAAGTATATATTCAGGACCGAGAAATGGTGTTCAGTATAGAGAGGTGTTCAGTATACGGAGGTGTTCAGTTGAAGAGGTTTTACTGTATAGAACAAGACATTCACAAACAGCTGTATTATTTTCTATTTTCAACAGGACTGCCACATTGGCAGCACCATTTGATTCCTTATGCAACCCCTTGAATTAGAGTCGGACAACAGCGTCCCGTGAAGTAGATTAAGCCCTACCCAACCCCGCAGGAAGCCAATGCCCTGAGGCATACTATTCTGATAGGGCTGATTACAATTCTCAATTGTTTGTTTTCATGAACACAGAGAGTGAAATACAGTAAAACCTCCCTGTACCAAACACCCTTGGGACCAGAAAAAAGTGTTTGGTATGGGGAGGTGTTCAGTATAGGGAGGTTTGCTAACACTGGAAGTATATATTCAGGACCGAGAAATGGTGTTCAGTATAGAGAGGTATTCGGTATACAGAGGTGTTTGGTTAGAGAGATTTTACTGTACAGTAAAGCCTCTCTAACAGAACACCATTTCTCAGTGCCAAATATATACTTTCAATGCTATGAAACCTCCCTATACTGAACACCTCACTACACTGAACACTTTTTTCCAGTCCCAAGGGTGTTCGGTATAGGGAGGTTTCACTGTACAACTGAAGCAGATGACATTTTACCTGTAACTGATATTATGGGCAGGTTCAATGGGGAAGAGCTTAATTCTCCTCTTGTAATGGCAACTGCAACAGTCTTGCAGAAGCATGTCGATAAAATTGGAAAAACGACATTGGTTTGGATCAAAACTTGATTGGTAGTGGAGTGTTTTGTCTGTCGCTTGCATTGCAACAACAAAGTACAGAAAATGGAGTGGACCAGATTTGTACAATTACCCATGGTGTGTGGTAGGGACGCCAGGGGTTGATAGCATGAGCTTTTAAGCCGTTCACAGCGAGACTTTGCCAAGCTGTGACCTGTTTGAAGTGAGTGCTGTGGAAACCCATCCTCGATGCAATGCTGTATGTCTAACTTTATTTCATCCCTACACGTATAGATTAAATTTCTAGGCTCGAAACTGTTCGAAATGGCAGTTACGCTGCTCGAGAACACGCCATGTTTTGGTACTAACCAGCTGACTTTGAAAGTATGTATTAAGCATTCTGATTGAATAAATAACAAGACAAACAGTAATTATATTGAGTAAAACCTCTCTAACTGAACACCTCCAGATACCAAACATCTCTCTATACTGAATATACTTCCAATGTACGCTAACCTCCATATACCAAACCCCTCACTATACCGAAAACTTTTTTCCAGCCCCAAGGGTGTTCGGTATAGGGAGGTTTTACTGTCATTGCTCTTACGCAAGTTGGGGTCAAAAACAGTTAATCATGTACTTGATTAACCACACATGGTTACACGTTGGTAACTGGGGAATAAAATTAACACAAGAATAAAGTTGTTGTTGCGTGACACACAGTGGAACATTCAACTAGGTACATTTCTGTGAAAAACAACAACAAAGAAAAAAGAAAACTTACCTCGTGAAGAAAACATTACTTCTAAACTTTCACTTTGAGCATGTTTGTTGAATATATTTATTTTGGATTTCAATGAATAGTGCTAGCAAATTATTATTTGATACTGTACAGGAGCTACCTACCTGCTCCAAAGACCATCTTGCGTAAAAGACCAGATATCTTTTTAAATCTGCCAGTTTATTCCTGGAAGAAATTTTAGTTGGGGGGAGGGGGGAACTCTTGAGCAGAGGTTATTACTATAGTGTTAGATAAAAGAACATTATGCATGGATTTTTTCAGTCTTCCAGGTTGACATTCAGTTTGCCTTCGTTCAACAAATGTTTCAAATTACAAGGTGGATACAATTGATACACATGTAAGTTGTCAGGGAGATTCACGTTATGACAAGATGTCGTTGATACATGAGCCACCATGAGGTACAGTTAAAAATATATAAACAGACAGGATTAAGAAATTGTGATATATGTACATAAAAATGACAGACTGAGCTTCAGAAGAAATGAAAGACAAGCAAAACAAAGGAGAGGAAAGAAAAAAGAAAACAAGCTTATGTGTTAATTACAGTGAAAAATTGTAGTTTCATATATGACTGTTTTACTCTGAAAAATATATGGTGCCTGCTATGATATAAATGGATGCCAGAACCTTTATTTTTTTAGTTTAATTGTTATTTCTCTGACGCATGTAACAATTTATTCTTGAGCATGTGATTTGGTAGTTCTTTAAAAGTTCAATTTTATATAGTTACCAAAGCCCTGCAAGTTGTGGGTGTGGAGTTTATCTAAAATATTTTTTGTTGTATTGCTTGCTATCACCGGCATTTCATATTTCAAACTTTGTTTGGCTAGACTTGAGATATCTCTATTTACAAATAATTTATCAATCCCTTTAGTACTTAACTATAACTGTACATCTCTGGCCTTGACTTAAAGGGAAGTGATAAACATTTTTGGAAGATTTTTATTTGTGAATTTATGATAAAATTTTAGCTTAATTTGAATAACTGCTAGCCCTTTCAAATTTTTAGAGTTGGTACATTTTAGGTAGGAGGTGTCCATGGGATTAAATTTATTTGGCTGATTACTTTCTTTTATTAATTAATTTGACAAAGATAAGTATGTTTTGGCTTCTTTTCATCCCTGCCTTCATCATGTTCAGGGCCGAGGTTGTGTGTCCAGTTTGCGTCATGCTAAGACATCGAGTATGAACAGCCTTGGGCAAAATGGATGCCAGATGCGAAGACAGCTTCGCTTATTGTAGAAATTTTGAGAATGAGGAGTTAAAAACGGCTCGTAGACTGATCATTGTATGACAGATATGGGCTTCAATAGTGGTTTTATAACTCAGATATCATTTCTCAGTGAATTTTTTTGCTGTTTCCACAATATTTACGAGATTTTGTGTGGCATGTGTCTAGACAGCTGATCTGATGTCAGTACAAGGACCGTGTGCACAACACCTTGTCATGTACATGGAAGTTTTGAATGATCGCCACGTGTCTTTATACTGTTTGCTGTAAAAGTATTAGTAATATGAATTAAATTCATGTATTTATATTTGCTGTTGGTGTATTTTGTCGAACTTATGAACAGAACCTTGGGAAAATCATATGTTTTACGTATCTACTTCACAATTGTGGGCGATAATATGACACTTCAGCAGACAAAGTAACCATCAGGTTGAATAACCCCTAACTTTGACCAAAGGCTGAGAATACTTACGAAAATTTTACAAATAGCTGTTACAATTCATCAACACTTGCACCCAGACAACACGTTACAATATTATGTTGGCAAATTAGCTTAAAAATGCTTGACCCAGATCAAAACCGAATCTCGAAAGGTACCACAGACTTGTTGACACTGTGCAATTGTGGACTGATATCTGATGGGACCTGTAAAAGGTAATTTTTGCAGGTAGGATTTCTCACTACATTTGCACATAATAGGTGTGGTTGACTCACTGATGAGTGCATCTGCGTATGATTAGCCATTGGAGATACCTGTCACAACTGAAAGAGTTCTCGGGCAGTGGCAAAATGAATGTGTGTTTCTTGCATCATCAGCATTGAACTACTAATATGGAGATACTCTGTGATCATGTATTGTTTAGATTGCCAGTTGGCGTGGGGGGGGGGGGGAATCTCAAAAGTGGCTTGACTGCGGGACGACTGCTTATTTTATTTCATTTTTTTTTCAAGTTTGGACTTAGTTTTTTTTTCAGGGGTGGGGTTGCTGGGTTGTTTGGTCTCTGTCTTAATTTCATATTGCCACCAACAGAAAATTTTCACACTTTACTTGAAAACTATAACATACAAATGTACATGTACATGATGTGTATTTACCGCCATGATTATTGTAGGCAGGGTGTATGGCTAGTACAATATCAGCAGCTATCTGTTTTCTGTACACATTACTGGGGCAAAATTATATTCGGTACCAGCATACTGGTACCCCTCCCCTCCCCTCCCCTCCCCTCCCCTCCCCTCCCCTCCCAACATCTCCCAATAGGATCTTTCTATCAAGAGAGTATAGTCTGCAATGGGAGTAGTCTGTAAAGGTAGGAAAGTCTTCTATGGGAATGGCTGTCAGGACAGGGTCCATGTA
Source organism: Hermodice carunculata (assembly GCA_964020975.1). NCBI lineage: Eukaryota > Metazoa > Annelida > Polychaeta > Eunicida > Amphinomidae > Hermodice > Hermodice carunculata. Next base: position 56,296,227 of record OZ026628.1, on the reverse strand, counting down.
GTACCTAATAAGAGAGATAGGATGGTCTTGTGTTTGAGTAGGCTTTGAAAACAGAGACCTAAATGGCATATTTATAGTTTTACAGTGAAAATCTGAATGTGCAAAAAATGTTGTATTAAGATCAAAAAATGAGACAACACATACATGTAGGTGTATTTAGATAGTGGGTATATAAATGATTTATGTTTTTGGTTGTATAGACTCATATTCATACCCTCAAAAAAACTGTCCCATGTTTTTTTCTAACACCAAACCTGCCTCGTATGGCATAATGCTATAAACTGATACACTAACACAGGAAATGTAATCACCTCTTAAGGCATGTAATTTAATTGACCCTGAGTTCTGCAAAGAGCTTACTGCGGTGATATCTCCTTGGGGCCCGTGGCCTTCGCATAAAGAAACATTGGTGATAGGACAGGTTACAGGGTTGAAGCCTTTGTCTGACGACAACAGCCTCTTGAGGTTGAGCAATAAAAGACGAGATGGATCGGGTCTATGCAAGACCAGCGCCTGAAAACCAATAACATGTTTGTCACTTCAGACGTCCGTGTTGTCGTCAACATTTCAAGAATTTGGGAGAATGGTTGCTTTGCCGATAGGAAGTACCTCCAACAAGAAAAGAGATCTATCGTGTGCTTTAATCTGCAGACAGCAGTAGAACGGACACACCAAGCAAAAACTCCCTCTTCATGTATCACTCATCTTATGCTTCTGTAGTATATTTATGTATCCGGGTAAAAATGATAAAAGGACTTCACAATTGGCTGTGAGTCGTGTGGCACCTGTGAGGAACTAATCTGTCAATGATTGTGACAAAAGAGCCTCATGGCCTCCACAAGGTGCTTCTTTTTGCAAGAGCATCAAAGACACAACCTGTAGTACCTTGTTAATCTTGCTTGTGGGGGTAGGTGAGGATTTTTTCTTCACAAAATAAAAAAGAAATGGGAAGAGTTTTTGCTCTGATGTTTGATAGAAAGACGTAAAATTTATTTTCAGGATTCATCCATAAATATACATCAGAATGTGGCATCCCTCATCAAAGGAGGGAAATGTATCTAAGGATAAAAAATTGTGGGAGTAGTCAGCAGCTGTATGTGTGTCTTATTATTTCACAAATGCACAGAACTGTACATTACATAGACACCAATATTCATTTTGTGTCAGCTTTTCCATTCCGCAGTGCTAGTGGTGTTGGCCTTGGTTTGCAGGCTTTGCATGGCCAAGCAAGCCTTTCCTTTAGAGCAAAGACAGTGGTTTTTGCACTTCTTGGCAAGTCTTTCCTTAAGTGTAAAGACAGTGTTTTTTGCACTGCTTGGAAAGTCATTCCAGTAGTGTAAAGACAGTGGTTTTTGCACTGCTTGGCAAGTCATTCCTTCAGTGTAAAGGCAGTGGTTTTGCACTGCTTGGCAAGTCATTCCTCTAGTGTAAGACTGGTTTTTGCACTGCTTGGCAAGTCATTCCAGTAGTGTAAAGACTGGTTTTGCACCGCTTGGCAAGTCATTCCTTCAGTGTAAAGGCAGTGGTTTTGCACTGCTTGGCAAGTCATTCCAATAGTGTAAAGACACTGGTTTTTGCACTGCTTGGCAAGTCATTCCAGTAGTGTAAAGACAGTGGTTTTGCACTGCTTGGCAAGTCATCCCTTTAGTGGAAAGACAGTGTTGTTGTTGTTGTTTTTTTTTGCACTGCCAGGCAAGTTATTCCTGTACTGTAAAGATGGTGGTTTTTGCACTGCTTGCAAGCTATTCCTTTAGTGTAAAGATGGTGCCTGGAAAGTGATTTGCAGCTATTCCCTTCTCCACCAATGCAAAAACCACAGACTGCTGTCTTTCAAGACAGGCTATCTGCCATTGATTTTTTTTTTTTTCAATACAGGTATCACATTATATATTGTGTCATGATGCCATTATTGTTACCCTCTTTCCTTCCCAATATGGATGTCCTCTGAATAAGGAATTCAATTCAAAATCATATACAGTTCTGCCTGCATTCAAGTTGATAAGTGCCAAGCACACCAAGACTTCCCAAGCGATCCTCAAACACAAACAAGAAAACTCAAACTTGAAGCAAACACATTCAAAACGCATTTCAAACCTGTTCTTGCAAATGCATTTGAAATGCTTGGACAATAAAGAAAAAAGTTTCAAACACTTCACCTGTTCACCAAACGCATTTCAAAGACTTTCACAAATGCATTTCACACACACCCAAACACTTCAAGGACATTTCATTGCATAGTGGTTACAAAGCATTCCCCAAAAGTTTGATGCTGGTAAAATGTACCCACTCCAATAAGTTATGCATTCAGTTAGTTATACCCAACAGAGAAATGAAGCTTTATTTGTAGGTACAGTAATTTTATTTGTCCATGTACATGCACTTAAATGCAATATAGGATGACAGAAGACTTCGGGGACCACATTGTTTTGATCACCCCTCTCGATAAACTTGTTTGGCCAAAGCAAATCACCAGTTTCAGATAGAATGGCCCGGTGAGGCACAGCACCAGCCGCAGCTGCCATCGTTCTCTTAAACACTATCAAAGATTATGAGCTTCGATGTTTTTTATTTTCAGCCCAGCTGACGTGTCAGTCAGCTGAGGTCATCTGTCATCCATCCATCCTTCCATCAGCATCCACAAGTCACATTTTCAACTTCTCCTCCAAAAGCACTGGCCACATTCACCTCAAACTTGGTGGCAATGTACCTTGGGTGGGTCTCTACCCAGTTTCAAATGGTCACAGTCTATTGATTATTAGGATTTGTTAAGAGTTTTTTTTTGTTTGTTCATTTTTTGGTGAAATCGGAAAAAATCTCTTCTCTATAACTGCTCAACTAATTGCTTTAGGGGACTTCTGCAGACCCTGAGACCTTAACTTGTTCAACAGATGGCGCTGTGAATTTTCAAGTATATTTATGTGAAGAAAGTTGTTTTTGCTATTTTTGACTTTTTCTCCAAAATCTTCACTCAAATTAAGCAAAACTTAAAGGAATTGTTCATCGTAGAATGGCCAACCAAAGTTGTTTACAAGATGGTGTTACTGTGAATCTCCCATTTTTAATGATTTTTTTCAGTTTGGGTACTTATTGGTTAATGCATACAGTCCTATTGATTACTGTGTAAGTGAATGGGCATTGTAATGCTGATTCTCAATGTTGACTTATCCAAAACCACTAACCAGATTCACTTCAAACTTGATGGGTATATATACTTGGTGGGTCTCTACTAAGTTTGTACAAATGGTCATGCTCCAGTAATTTTTTTTTTTTGGTTCATTTTTAGGCCAAATCTTTAAAAATCATCTCCAAAACCACTTGGCCAATTGACTCAAAATTACATAGGGACACTTGAGGGCATGGCAGCAAGAGTTGCACAGTACATGGGTGATCTTAACCTCACTCTCAAGGTCACAGGGTCACTTAGGTGTGTTTAAGTCTTCAGATGATGACTTGAAAACGATTTCACCCGGACTTTGATGTTTGACATGAGTGACCTTGACCGCATTTCTGAGACCCCAGTGCAACATACATGAATTTTACTCTTCACTATAACTTGAGAACTGCTTATACTGGGACCTTGATGTTGCACATGTTAGTGTTCTTCTATAAAGTTCATACTTACTCAGTACATGGATGACCTTGATCCTATCCCAAGTTCACAGAGCCCCAAGCTAAGTGTGATGAATCTCTAAGTCAGCTGAGCATGGGCTGTTCACACAGCCCTGTTGTTGATTTTTGGGATTCAAGGAAGAAATTGACCAATGAATCCATAAGACAAGTATATTGCCAAAGCCTAATAATAACAACAACAACAACAACAAACTACACTTTTGAAGTTTTGTCTCCAGCCAGGAGTGATAGTCTATCGTCTGCTGTTTCAGTCTCATCATGGAACGGCCAGTTCCCAAACCTGCTTGAATCTCATGCACCCACAACCACTTTGTGCAACCATGTCATTTTGCAATTTTCAATAGCAATTAGCATTTGCGTTAATTGTTCCCACGTGTCTCCATTTATTCAATTTTTACTAACCAAACCAATTTGCCATTCAACACTCTTTAGAGAGTTGCATTAGGTCTCCATCAAATTCAATTATTTACTTTTCCACAGCAGTGAAAGAAAATTGAAACCCATGTGCATCACATGTGCAAAATTCCTGGAAGGGGATCATGTGGTCTATGCAGAGATCATGTGACCTCGCCCATGGTCAAAATGGTGGTCAATGTTTGTAAATCTTTTGGTGCCTGATATTGAAGGTAATGATTTTCTGCAATTGCCTTCTCACTGACCCTTTCCACAATGACAGTTACACAAATTTCAATAGAAAGGCTTAACATGAATTGTTTGTTGTTAGGAAAGATATTAGTTTTATGTCGGTAACCTGAATGCCAGTCGCGACTGTCAAAGGAATTGGGCCCAACTTTGAAGTTTGATGTCACCAGGTGTGTTATGTTATGCTGCTGGGATCATGTGACACATTACGCTTTTTCTTTATCTCAGACATACGAGATGATTGGTCATAAGCAATGATGTAGCTAATGAATATTTAAAAGTAATTGTATACATGTACATGTAGGTTTAAGTGTACATGTACTTTCAAGTGTTGCTTTTTATTATCATATGCATGTCACTTGATCATCTTTCTCATGTCTTTGGAATCTTTTCCCAAATATCAGACCATTCAACAGTAGCATAGTGCCTTCCTTTCTTATCTCTTTTTTTGTGTACTAATATCACCATTTCATCATAGTGACTCAGAAAGTATAATAAAAAGGGCTTGGGTATTTAATTTTCATAAAGTGATTTTTGTCATCTTGAATTTATGATCAAGCATGAAACTGAAAGTAACTGCTTTGCGTACAGACTTCCTGTAGTTTCAGGTGCATTTTCTGCCTGCCAAGTGCTGAGTCTTAAGTAGCTCAGACTCAGACTCAGACTCAAGACTCAAGACTTTATTTGACTGAAAATATACAATGTAAGATTATATACATAGGTCATAACAGTGGTCGGGAGACCTTCATTAACAGCTGCTATCAAGGGGGCCACCTAGATATACTGCAAAGGAAGCATAGTTACAAAAGAAGTGTAGGTGTAAAGTAGATAAAAATGTTTCACTTAGTAAGCTACAATCTATTTTAATATTTATAATAGGATTAGAAATAGTAATTCATGTAATGAAAGTGACTTTCGGAGAATGTCTAAGAGTCAGAGCAATGGGAGATTACAGACATAGCAGTTTGGAATGGAACAAGCAGATTTATATTTTTTAACCCTTTAAGTGCTAATCACTGCTATAGTTGCTTTCTCATTACCATTAAACATATAATGGTTAAAGAGTCAAATTCCTCATGAAGATACCTTTCATTCAAATACCAGCAAGCCTTGTCTAAGGCAAACAGTAGGGCTAGTCAACAGCTCACCTTGGGACACTTTGTGCGCAATGTGCGCAAAGTGTCCCGAGGAAAGCTGTTGACTCGAGCTTAAATCAGCACTTTAAGGGTTAATAAGATGTTTTTTGCTGTGTGCTGTGATTGTTGACCGTGACAGGTTTATTACAGAACAAGGACAATCCTACATTAGTTTCTGATTTCAGATCGCTCTAAAAGTTGTCTTGTTGCTCTATTAATTTGTCGTCAGGAACCACTTATCTTTTCGACTGGTGATCTGCAAGTAATCTTTGATCACAGCTGGTCTGTATGTGCTCAGACTAGACTCTACCATCACACATGCGCCTTATAGCTGGGTTTAGTTTTATCAATGGAATAGAGAGTGAATCTGGCGGGAATAGTATAATTATGTTATTCTCAGCCAATAAGATATCGTTTTGGTTTGCAATCTTTGGAGTGTTACTCAGTTGGCACCCAATACATATATATATATATATATATATATATATATATATATATATATATAAAATACTATTTTAAGCAATATAAACACATAAACACATTAAGCTCATTGACTTCATTACAGACTAGGCCTACATAGATTTGCAACATAATACATATATTAAAAATTTTGTTTTGAATTTCATACCTGTGTGTCTGAGAAATCCTAGTGGGTCATTGGGCCAGTATGAAAATGAAAAGAGTGAAGGAATATAGATTATAGCATGTTTTGTTGACACTATGAATTATATCAACGAGAGCTGGATGCCATATAGCAGAATGAGTGAGCGAAGCGAATGCGTTCTGCTATATGGTACCCAGTGCAAGTTGATTACTTCATATCATCTACAAAGCATGCTATAAATTTTTTATCTCATGTTTGGGTTGATTTGTACATTTCCATACACAAAGCAAAAACAATAGCGACATTTGCAGAAACTTTTACTCCGCATCAACACAATTACCGATAAAACCGGGAGAGTACCGATACCAACGGATGAGTGCCAATACCACCTGAAGAGTACCGATACATCATATTGCGGCACTGTAGCTTTTAGGCCTATGATACGCTATTTATACAAGCCTGTTGTACCACTAAAACCGACCCAAACATGAGATAATATAGGCTATATGTTGATGAGGAAGGCTGATCAACACGCTACATGGTTTTGCTTGTCAAATCATGCAGATACGCAATATACCTGGGCCCCATACTTCTATCTCTTTAGGGGGTAGTTCTCATATCTGCTTTATGGACAATTAAAATTGATCTTTCTGATTAATAAAACAGCATACATTTCGTCAAAAGTCGTACGGATTTTACTGAATATTGTGTAGGACAGCTCTTTCGTTGGCCTCACATCTAGGCCTACACCTTATATAGGCGTATATACAAACCAGCAACATGCTTATCTCACCCACTTTCTTTCTTTTTTCTTGTGGGCGTATCGCTCTAGTTTGCTGCCTTGTACTCACTGTCAATCTGAATAGGAAACACGGGTTATAGGCCCAGACTTATGTTTTGGCATTGTGTCTTGTCAGATACAGTGTATAGAGTAACAACATTTAATAAGTGGAATCAATAAACTTGTGCTGGGCCTAACATTTTAGTGATCCTGAGACTAGAAATACATGTACTGAGACTGAACATAAGCATCTCTCTCTCTCTCTCTCTCTCTCTCTCTCTCTCTCTCTCTCTCTCTCTCTCTCTCTCTCTCTCTCTCTCTCTCTCTCTCTCTCTCTCTCTCTCTCTCTCTCTCTCTCTCTCTCTCTCTCTCTCTCTCTCTCTCTCTCTCTCTCTCTCTCTCTCTCTCTCTCTATATATATATGTGGAATGGAACAAATGTTTTCAAGACACATATAATGGTGAAAAAATATGTCAATGGATGATCTTTGGGCCAATTACTATGTTGAAATACATGTACATGGAAATTAATTGAAGTTGCGTACACATGTAATGGAAAATACATATTCAAGACACATATATAATGAAAAAAAAAATGGGACATCAAATGATCTTTGTGCAAATTATTATGTTGAAATACATGGAAATTACATGAAGACATACATGTATATGCCTTGATATTGGTGAGAATGGTGCATATGTATCTGTGTGATGAAGGTATAATATGTGTGTGTTGTGAATTTAGACCTTTGATTAATTGGTGTGAGGAAAACAACATTGCTTTGGGCTTCGAAAAAAACCATGCTCATGCTCTGGACAGATAGGAAGAGTCTGGTTTATAAAACCACGTCATAGTTATTCGCATGGTCTGGCATATAACCAATGAATCAGGTTCTTGAAGTTTCAACCCTTAAAGTGCTGATTTAAGATTGAGTCATCAACAGCTTTCCTCCGGACACATTGCCCACAATGCATGCAAAGTGTCCTGAGGAAAGCTGTTGACTAAGACTACTTTTCACTTGGGACTGGGCTGTTATTGCAATACAAATAGGTGTTAGGCCTAATAATAATAAATATAAGATAATCATAAATATAATATAATAATAAATATAATATAATAATAAATATAATATAATAATAAATATAATAAATTAATAAATATAATTTAATAATAGTTTTATTGAACCTCCACTAATTTATGGAGAAAAAGATAGAAGAAAACGGAAAAAGACTTCACCACAAAACAAAGGTACATGTACATGTATACATAATAGAGAACATCCTCGAGAACACTGGTGCTCTCATTTCGCTTTCCATTCAAGTTTTGTCGATCATTTAGTTTGCATTTCTTTTGTTTCGTTGGTGCTTGTGTTTCATCGCATGTGTGTGTCATTTACTTTTTCCTTTCAGCGTAAGTCCTGTTTCATTGAGTATGCAATCTCATTTCATATCGGTTGCATTTTCAGTCAAGTACGTTTTTTATGTTTTCCTCAGGCGGTACTGTACATGTTTTATATCTATGACGTAAGGAACAAAGAGAAAACAAAATGTAAGACCTAAACTTAAAGTTTGTAAATGCATTTGTAATTGTACTGAAATGTTCCAAATGTGTTTGACACAAACGATGTGCTCAAAGTGTTTGAAAGGCACTGCTGAAATCGTTTGAAATACTTCCCGAACAAATTTCAAACACAAACCAAACACTTTCAAAATGTTTTCAAACACAAACCCAACACCAGCCAAATGTTACAAATGCATTGCGTGGCCAGTTCAGTTTTAGACGGGCAACCTGTACATGTGCATATGCACTTAGAAATGGAGAATCTAGCATGGCTGAGACTGAGTTACTATTTTCCCCACCAGCAATGATCCGTCATGGGAGACATATAATAATAACTCACTCTCCAGCCATTTAAGATTTTGCTTATTTTATGTTCAATTGGGTATTCATCAGAAAAAAAATTGTCATAGGCCTACTTTCAATTCCAACCCGGTGTGCTGTGTTTGTTTTCATTTGTCGTAGTTAGTCCACATCGTGTACGATGTATTTATATCAAACATCCCTTGTGTACATGTGATTTTGTCTATATGTTAATGCTGGCAATTTAGTTGTATCAATGTTTAAGTCATGATCTACAGTGAATTTTGCTCTAGAAAATGTTAATTCACCCTTAAACATAGAATAATGTGAGCTAATTGACAGGAGGGTGTGCGTGGCATCATCAGATGGTGTAACTTTGTGTGAAGCAGAAAGTAAGATAAACATGCAGCCTAATACATGTATTACAACCAAGCTCTATTATGTCTGGGTGCCAACCCAGACATTTTGTTTTTCCCAAGAATTATTTTCTTTTTCTTTCTTTCTTTCTTTCTTTCTTTCTTTCTTTCTTTCTTTCTTTCTTTCTTTCTTTCTTTCTTTCTTTCTTTCTTTCTTTCTTTCTTTCTTTCTTTCTTTCTTTCTTTCTTTCTTTCTTTCTCTCTGTCTCTCTCTCTTTCTTTCTTTCCTCTTTACAACCAAATTTGTCCCTAATTCTTCTCCAACACTGTCATTCCGAAAACCACCAAATTTGCCATGGTGACTGATCTATCAGTGCAATTGTGCACCTAGTTTGGAATAGTCATGATGGCTAGATTATGCAAATTAGGGGCAATTAAAATTTTAAAAGCTCCACATCCTCTTTACTGTTGCAGATAGACACAAAATTTTAATGTTCATGTATAGGTTTGTGACACCTGCCAATATAATGGACAGTAAATGAAAGTTGTAGAATTGATCAAATTATGCAAACTAGGGGCATTGAAAAATTTAAAAATTGAATATCTTCAAAACTATTACAGATAGAAATGCCATTCCAACTTCAATTTATAGTTTTGTGCCAAAGTAGCATCCAATAAACCATATACCAAAGTAGGATTTTAATTTATGCAACTTAGGTGAATATGCAAAATTTAAATCTTGAATAGTTTCAAAACTATTATAGATAGAGGTGTCATTCCAACTTCTAGTTAGAGGATTGTGGCAAAGCTGCATCCAAGGAACCATGAACCAAAATTGTAGGATTTTAATTTATGCAAATTAGGTAAATGCATTTAAATCTTGAATAGCTTCAAAACTATTACAGATAGAAGTGTGATTCCAACTTCAATTATGGATTTGTGACATAACCACACCCAATAAGCCATAAACAAAGTTGTAGGGTTTTAATTTATGCAAATGAGATTAATACACTAAACTTAAATCTTTTTGAATAACTTCAAAACTATTATGCATGGAGGTGCCATTCCATCTTCAATTTATAGTTTTGTGGCATAGCTGCATCCAGTGAACCATGAACAGAAGTTGAAGGATTTTAGTGTATGCAAATTAGGTGAATACACAAAATTTAAATCTTTGAATAGCTTCAAAACTATTATAGATAGAGGGGCCATTTCAACTTCACTCTACATGTTTGTGACAAAAGTACATCCAATGAGACATGAAGCAGAGTTGCAGGATTTTAATATATGCAAATAAGATGAATACACAAAATCTAAATCTTGAATAACTTCAAAACTATAAAACATAATGGTACCATTCCAACTTCAATTTGTAGGTTTGTGATATAACCATTCCAACTTCAATTTGTAGGTTTGTGATATAACTGCATCCAGTGAACCATGCACCAAAGTTGTAGGCTTTTAATTTATGCGAATTTGGCAAATACATGAAATTTAAAATCTTGAATAGCTTCAAAACTACTGTAGATAGTGGTGTCATTCAAACTTCAGCTTATAAGTTTGTGACATTGCCACGTCAACTGAACCAAGAACCAAAATTATAGCATTTTAATTTATACAAATTATGCTAATATACAAAATTTAGATTATGTTGAACAATGGCAAAGTGTAGCATTTCAAGCTATTCTCATTTTGAAGGCACACAGACAGATTTGCTGTGCTTTTCTAGTTTTTAGGTGGAAGCTGTGAAGCTAGTGCACAGTGAGACTGGCAACTTTGGATCACAATTACCCATTTAATTTTTTCACAAGTACATTAAGCCTGTATATTTCCTGATTACCACATATCCATAGATTTGTATCCACAGAGTTTTTTTGCAGGATTGGAATTTTTTGAAATCTTATAGCATTCTTTCTCACTTGGTAGGATTTTCACATTTTTCGCGCAGACGTCACACAAATTTTTTTTTTCCAGTTGAAATCAGAAGAAATTTAAAATATATATCCATGTCCAGGATCAAATTCAATGGTTAGTCCTGAAATAGTATAAACAAAAAGTTATAAAATTTTTAAGTTAGTCCTGACAGGTTGTTCATTTTCCTTCTCGAAATTGCTCCAAAAGTCACGGAAGGGGTTTTCAGAAAAAAAAAGTCCTGGTAACCATTCCTGGATATGATATTTTTCTTTTGACGTCCATTGATTTTAATGTGATAGGGCAATTCCTATGTGTGTAAGGTGAGATACAAATTGCAGAGGTTGAGCAAAAAACAGTTCCAAGAAAATCACATTGAAAGAAAAAGTTGCCAATTCTTACGGATTTATGGTCGTAATATGACACATACTCATTTCTTCTGTCCTGTGTTTTAATTATTGTTTGAAATAAACTTGTAGCTTTACCTCTGTGATGTTGTCATTAAACAAAAGTATATTTTGTGGCTTAAATCTCAACTTTTTTTAACCTGGGAACACCACACTTGGCTTGTTTAGGTATAGGTTCACATGTGGCTTTCCATATTTGGGGACCAGTAAGTGGATTGTGCTAATTTGTTTTTACATCAATAAAAAATTTCAAAGTAATCAGAACAATGGTAGCGATTAATCTCAAATGGTCCATTCTTCCCTCCACGGCTAATGGTTTCCCGTGAGTGACCCTTGTCAATGGCTCAATTGGTTTCCAGGGGTCATGGACTAATGACTGTGGGTGCACAGTTGGCTGAGCGGTAAGACGCGCGCCTTCCACCTCTGCGACCCGGGTTCGATTCTCGTCCTGGGCAGCATGTGGGAAAAGTTCCTACCACTTTAGCCGTGCACGGTGGTTTTCTCCGAGTTCTTCGGTTTCCTCCACCACAGACAAGGTGGGAAGTATACGCCAACATCTGTGCCATGGAGAGTGACTCAATAAGTCAATGCTTGACTTCTTTCAGAATCCATGTAAAACAAATGTGTCTATATAAACAATGACATGGTTCACTATCATGCCCATGCAAACAAAGCCACGTGCCCAGCACTGCTTAAACTTTTTAGTGTAAACAAAAGTTTTGAGATCAATTATCTCCTATAAATTTTATGTTCATTCATCTGAGTTTTTAGGAGCATGTAGTTTAAGTATCAGGCTATCCAAAAATATGAAAAAAGTGATTAGAGGTTATCCAAAGGTGCTTGCTTCAGATCTTCTGCCTCAAGTTACAATGCATATACATGTACTTTATCATCAAGGTCACATTCTCCAACACGGACAGGGTAATCACGTGCAAAAAGCATAAAAGTGCTAAAACATGCTGAAATGTGTCTTTTTATAACTTGGAACATCAGATTTTTCTACTGGGAGGAGGGAATCTGCTCGTTTCCTCCCCCACAGTATAAATTTAGACGGAGTTTCCTTTTATGTTAAATGAAGCTCAAGACGATGTCAGTTGTGGATCCCAAGAGAACAAGTGTGACAACAGGATGGGAAATACGTGGCTGACAACTGATGGCATTGAACCAGTTCTGGGCCCCTTTGAGGATGGCAATGTCGAGCCACAGTTTCTTTTTAGCAAAGTAGCTAATCATGGGACTTGTGACGTGATAGCACCAGTGACATACTGTTATCTGCTAATGATTATCATGCAGTCACATAACGAGACCAAAGTGCATGGGTCAAACCCAGTTGCAGCTGACAAAATTGAAATAACTCTTCGCTTTTATTTCGTTTTTGTCTTATATTTCTTCAAAATAAAAGTGCATAGTCATTTTGGTTACCCCAAAGTACCCACGCACACTGCGGATGAAGTTGCCCCACCTCACACTGTATTATAACAATAATTATTTTAACCACTAGATGTCACTGTATACTGAGGAAAAGAGTACCATGTGGTCCCCAGAATAATCATCTTGTGTTTGTTTGTTCTGCTGACCAAAGGTTGCAGAGCTTATGTGACCGCTGGTGTCTGTCTGTCCGTCAATGAGGTGCTAATTTCAATGATCGACAAGGCATTCAAAGGAGGAACATGTCAATATGTTAAAGTTTCCAACCCTGATGCAAGATTTCACAAAGGAAAGGATAAAGAAAGTGTTACACCAAAGAAGAATGTTCTGATTTGATAAAGTATGTTATCAACAATGCATACGTTAGCTTTGGTAATAAAGTGCTTTGACAAATAGTTTGAATACCCATGGGAACTGATCCAGCTCCTTATATTGCCAATTTTTATCTACATTATTACGAATCCAAATGGATAGCAGAATTGGCAAAAACAAACTACACCACTGGAAGAAGGTTTTATTAACATACTAGAAGATTCATCAGTGATCGATGTACTTGTAACAGCAAGGATGAGATCAAGAAACATTGGAAGGAAATTTACCCAAAAGAACTCATTTTGAATAAAGAAAATGAGAGTGACAATCAGGCAACTTTCCTGGATCTTGAAATAGGGATTCAGAACAAACAGTATGTGACAAACATTTTTGACAAACAAGAACAATTCAAATTTGACATAGTTTCATATCCAGATATCACTGGAAACATTCCAGAGAGCCTAGCCTATGGTGTGGTCATTGGACAAGTTTTTCGCATCAGCAGAAACACATCACAAATAAGTGAATTTGTAAGGAGAATAAGAATATTAATGAAAAAACTAGGAAAAGGTGTTTAAAACTCTGTTGAAGTGTTTCCATAGGTATGGAACAATACTGACAAAATACAACCCTCACTCCAAGACAGTAATAGATTATATTAATCTATAGATTAAGGTAGGGCTAACATAGAAGTGGTGGTAGGGCAATAGACTTTAGTATACTGTAAAGTTAACTTAAACCCACCTAGAGATTTTCTCTAGTCTGTCTACAGTCAGAAACCATCATTGATTGTTTGTTCCTCCTGTTTCATCACTTGGGTGTAGAGGTGACTATAGTAGGGTTGTCGGAGATTTTTCAAAAAATCATCCTATATATACAAATGATACACCATTGGAAAGGTCTTGTTACCAGAAATACAAAGATATCATTCTTTTTGCTGTAGGTCAATTAGGTCAAATGTTATGGAGGATCAAAATTTTTGGAAAAACAGCGTTTTTCTGCCATTTTTCCACATTTCTGTTATAATTTTATAATTCTAAAACTATGATACACATATATACAAGTTATACATCATTGGACTGGTAATTCCATGACAAGCTCATAAATGTAAGTTTCATTCCTGTAGGTAAGTTAGCAGAGAAGATACTGGGGGTTAAAGTTAACCCTAAAAACGAAAATTTCGAAAAATCTCAATTTTTCAGGATTTTCATCAGTACTCAACATAAATGCAAAAATTTTGATGATTTCCATTGTTTGTAGGAAGTCAACCATGAAATATGTTAAACTTCATATAAAAAGAAGGCTATTAACAATGATTGAATGGAAAAAATGTAAATATATTGTCAAATGTAATAATTAATGGTGTCACGCCCCTTTTTAAATTGCATGTTGAGGATGATGTTAACATCACCTTATAAATGTAATTGATGTTTTTAGAATACACAGGCAGAACTTGCTGTGAAAAATTTGTTTCACAGTTTGTTTATATCATGAATCATATTTCATCTTTCATTTATTAACTTGACAGCCGGCTTGACTACATTTTATGAGGTGTTAACTATATACCCAGATCGTCACGTCACCGAGTAACTTGCCCACAACCTGACTTTGTTAACTTGTAAGTCGGTATGGCCTCACAGAATGCAGTGTTGTACTGTTGTATGCAGGTTGTGAAAAGAGCAGACATATATCCATCTGCAAAGGGCAGTTTGGGGGGTCTGGGGTAACCCCTAGCAGGGGTCTTGGGGGCATCCCCTAATGGGGGGGGGGGGACAGAGCCCCCAGAAGCTATATAGGTTTTCCCGCTATTTACTGGAGAGATCTTTCAAATTGGATGTGGCAGATATTTGTAAGAACTGAGTAAATTCATTCTAACTGGTTTATGGAGCATGCTTCATGTGCTGTTTCAGCTTAATAATTCAGAATCTTAGAAAATGTTAAAATTGCATGATGCCGACATGTAATTTTTTAAGTACCACATTACTGAACAAGTTACATAATCTTATGTGCATGCTGCATGTTTTTATTAATGTCTACTTAGTATAACTTTTAATTTTACAGTGTTGATTAATGATTTTTTCAAATTCTGTTCCACATTATACCAAGGGTTTCGCCTGCTGATGAGTGCCTTTGGCACCACTGGATCAACAGTGGCACCAAATAGAGACTGGTAGTATTTAAACCTAGTTATAATATATAGTCCAGTGGGTCCTGGACCATTCGTGTGCATCTAACAATTAACCATACTAATCCATAGATCTTAACAAGACCCAAACTTACTGTCATGTGTATTCTACTCCATTTTTATGTTAATGTATTCATAAACTTCCAACATTGGACTCAAAGGAAGAATACATCAGTATTATAAATTATACATTTAAAACGTATAATTCATAATGTTGATGTATTCTTCCTTTGAGTTTGATTTGCTATTAAAGAAATATTGAAAAAAATGAATGCAAATGATATAAAGAACATGACAGTAAGTCCAGGGCGAACAATTCACATATACATGTATTTTACACATGAACAAAACAAAGAGCAACAGACACTGTAAGCAGTTGATTAATGTCAACTGAATGTGCATGAAGACTGTAAATGACAAGAAGTCGCTCCAGAATGTCTGAAATATACCAGTGTTAAGATAAGACTCTACTCTTGGTTGTATCCCGTACTCTGACCCAAATTTTACTTTTGGCTTTTATTTAGTTGGGGACAAACATTTTCTGTCCCACAAGTATTGTTTACTTGAATATGCTCAATATTTCCTTCCTGGGAAATGCCATGGTCACAATATATCTGTTGAAGGCATCTTTGGTGTGTCATCTTTGCTGTCTGTAGCTTGCCCCGGATCATGAATACCAATCTCTTGCATGTCTGTACACCTGAAAATCAAAACTACCTATGTAATTTCATTCAATGATAGTTTATGATGTGATCACTTTGATCTCAGTAAACAATCAATGCATGTCAACATTGCAGACATAGCAGTACCATTATCTGACAATTGATTGGTACACTATAAATAATTTGTATTATTTCTCAGCTTGTGTTGCTTCAAATTAATAAATAAACTTAGTTCAGTGACTGGTGAAGCCTTCGAAACAGAAAATGAAATTCATGGACTTGCAAGGATTTTGAAAAATGCATGAACCCTGTAAATGATTGTTTAAATATGCTGTATCAACACTAAAAACTTCACATCTACCAAATACATGCAACCTGCATTTTTGAAATTTTTGTCACCGGTGCATTGTTAATCAGGGGAATGACATTGTATCCCCCTTTGGGAGGGGGGTGCGGGGAGGAGCATGAAATCCAAATGTAATGTTGATCATAAAAATGTAAGAAGGTACCATATTCAATCATGCCCTCCCCCTCCCCCCCCCCCCCCCCCCCCCGCAATAAAAAAAGGGAAAAGTGGATACATGTAGTGTTTGTGTTGTTACAAAATTTCACCCCTTTATGAGGGGAGGTACATGTACATGAAACAGCAGATGCATGTTGCTCCCAATGCATTTGAATAAGTGATGAAAATGTTGAAAATGAAATGTGTTGGTCATACGCATCTCTTTTACCATGCATTCACAATCACTCAGTGTCAACAAACCAGTACATTTTCAATAGCCACCATGCATGCAGGCAGCATCATTACCCATATACAAGGCAATATTACTGGAGTATCAATGCAATGGTTCCAATCAAAGTTCAAAGTGGCAGAACTCTCTGCCTAAATATCCTTATGAAATGAGCAAACTGATTAACCTAAGGATGAAGACAAAACTGAAACATTTTTGATGATCTATCAAATGATACTTCTTTGGAACTGGGGAAGAAATTGATAGAAATTCATTTTGGAAGAATTTGTGAGGGGAAAAAAACTCTACTTCACCACTGGTCAACAAAATAAAGTTTAAGAGTGCGTCTAGAATTTTCTGTACATGTAATTTGAAATAATTGGCAAAATGATTTTGGTGATGGTTGTCCAATTTTGTGGAAAAAAAACAAGAAAAACATTCAGATCAGAACAGATCAAACTAGAACAATTGTTGCCAATCAACACACTTGATAATGTGTACCCATTCGCATACACTTTGGTCCCTGTACTGGATCATGCAAAAAAATTTAGAGGACTTGCACACAAAAGTTAAGCAAGCCCTGCACACCCAAACACAGACAGGCCCTGCTGCCAAGAAAGATAACATATCAATTAGCGATATGTCACTGCATTTCAAAATAACGACCTTCTTGCACTTATGCAAGTTATGTATTGTTACTGTACCAAGTTTGAATCAAATGAATGAAAATCTGAAGCCAATGGCTTATTGAATGGGAAAAAGCAAACATGGTTACACACAAGATTGTGTGTATAGGCAGGCCCTGCAGCCAACAAAGATTGCCTTGTAATTGGAGATACCCAGTCACATCTGAAAACTTCTGTCTTCTTATCTTGCACAATTACATGCCACATTTGTGCAGTCACTGTACCAACCTGTCCAAAGTTTGAAAGAAAAAAATGGAAGTGTAGGAGTTGTGCTCTCAATATTGTGCCTACAGATGGACAGACAAGTCAATATGTAACGTGCAATAAAGATTTTTTTATGGAAATGACATTTTGTGCCCCCCCCCCCATAAATTTGCTGGCTGCACCTTTTCTAAAATTATACTAAGGTCATTGTTTTGATGACAACATAATTGTGGCAGAATGTGGAAAAAATGCCAAGTCCACTAACTTTTTAGTGGCCTGAGAACTTATCACTTATATTGAAGTTATAAATACTAAATTAGCATGGAGGTGTTAACCTGGAAGGGGGGGGGGGGTTAAATAGTTAATTAATCAGCATAATTATCTTTGTAACTTTCTTTTCTTTTTCTCACAAATATCAATTTATCAACACTCCTGACAAATGAAATGGACAATACAAATTAACGCCTCCAATGAGTATGATTCAAATTCCAAATAAATAGGTAGGCCTACAAGGCAGCAAATGTATGTGGTATTTCCAATGGGCAAATGCCGTATTATCGCTCATCATATTTTAAATGAATTGCGCTCATTTGCGCTTATTTCAATCGTGTCGGCACTCATCTTATTTGGTTCCAAAATTCATCAAGTATTCTGATCTGTTTTTCCAAATTTTTCCATTCATAAACTTCTCTGGAGTCATATTTTAAAGATAACTCCGTAAAAATGGCGAAAAAATCACCAAAAATTACTTTTTGAAAATTTTTTCTTCAAGATTGCATAACCCCATCTTACCTCCAAAGATCCACCACGTGGGAGGCTGATCGCGGGAAAAAAACGCGAGAAACGATCACATGAGCGATACTTGGTCTAGCGTATTTTCATGCAAAATGGCGGATTTCACCGAGAAGCGTGTTTGACCATGCATGTAAAAATCCCCGCTTTACGCATAAATGCATTCAATAACAAGAAACCGTGAGTTACATATTAATAAAAACATATTTCTTGATCGAACTAATGTAATATTGGAACTGCAAATGAAATATTTGACCGCAAGGCCACTCTTCAAAGTTGGGCAAATTTAACATGTGACAGATAGGAGAGGCACAGACCACGCCCACTCGCTGACATCCCTAACTATAGTCAAACACTGACTTCACAATCATTGTTGGTACATAATTGTAACATGCTAGAGAAGTCCATAAACTTTTGCTCAATAGCGCGATGCCATCCACAGTTTTCAAGTTAGCCCAATATAACTTTCAGACTTATAGGGTGTATGGAAATCTAGTCCCCTTCTGGTATTGGTGGCACCACATACAATATAATGTAATATAGGGGTCAAAATGTGAAAAAACTGTTGAACAGTCTAGTGTCTTTAATTTTTGGTGGATCTTCACCAAATGTGGTGGGATTGTGAGGGAGGTTAAGGACAGTTAAGACACCAAAAACCTTTGCATGGCCGATTTTGAAAGTTTACTGTTTTTTACAAGATGAATGTCCTTTCTATTAGTTGTCAAAATTTTGAGCTTTTAACTAAAGTAGAAATATGAGAAAAACGCCAAAACCCACACAGGCATGTGGACATCCGAACGTCCATGTGTCATTCTTTTGGTTTTCAGTCGCCAAACATAACAGTGCTACCTGTCAATCATACTTAAGAGCCTGTCATGTGGCTGCAGGTAGCAACGGTCCATGGCAAAAAGAGAGTGGTATCAGGGCGGCAATGCAAAATAAGGCAGCATGCCAAAAGTATGTTTGTGGGCAAGGAACAGATGCAAACATGCTAACATATCATAGCCTTATTGGTTTACTTTATTGTTATCTTGCTTGTTTTGCGTTCTAATGAAGGGAGACTTTAAATGTTGAAGAGGAGCGGGAATCATCAGACAATGTCCCTTCAAACTTCAAAGGCCGTGCCGCGATGGATTATTCCAGTGGTCCTTCAAACCAAAGACAGGCGGGGAAAAAAACTGACACCTCAATCAACAATACCCACGCACATAATAATACTTTATCGGAACCCAGGGGTGAGGAAATAAAAGTACAAATAAACACATCGAAATAAGCATAAGCGTGAACAGCAGAGAAAACACACAAAATAGCATTACAAAGCTCAGGTTGGAAAGAGAAATGAAACTCATTGAGAAAACAACTACAAAATAATGACAAGCTAACTAAGTAAAGTGTAAAGACAAGTCTAACAAGCTAACTACATGAAGTATACAGATAGGAGACGAGTAAACACAATAAAACACTATCCCTAAAAACGGGATGAAGAGGTAGGGGGCGGAAGACCAAACCTGCCATCCGTACACTGACCACGAGCGGCCGCAGGCCACCCCACCGAAGCAAGGCAACACAATTTTCGTTGCCAGGTTTGAGGTCTCGGGGCCTGAAGGGCCACCTCCATGACATCACACTTTGAAACCAGACTGTCGCTGTCGCCGTTTGACAGATCGCTGAATAATGTTTTCCGTACTTCAAAGGCTCTTTTATTTATTGTATTTGTGTCTTTTTGTCCAAAACCACTTCCTAGTAGTCATTACCCTATTCCGTAGTCCGAACTCTTTACTCTCCATAAGCTAACCTGTACCTGTCTAACTTATATACATAGAAGTTCTATTGTCCATATTGCACACGTTCCTCTGTAAAATTTTGACATAGGCTGTATTAGCCCAAATAATGTGATTGGCCGAGAATTGATTGACAACCTCCCCAAATGTTCAGGGACGATGTTTACTACGTTTTGTACAAATATCAGTTCAACTTGAGCAAAGGGTATTGTTTCAGAGGCAAATGATCAATGTCGAAGGCCTTTGAAGCTTGTTTTCTCAGAAAGGATAATAGGACGAGAGCCCCACATAAGAATGATTATTACAAGAAAATGGCTGGTCGAAATTTAATCCGGTTAACGGCTTTTGATTCTTTAATGTCTGAACTGTAAAAACGATTCAGCAATTTTCTAAATTTTGCTTCATTCATTTTCTATGAAATGAAGAAAATGAACATCCTGAAAATCAAAGGGAAAATTGAAACGTCAAACTTTGAGGATGGATAACAGAAAAACGAAACCAAACATAAAAAATCACAGGATGGTTTTTTGTTGTCAATATGGCAGGATTAAGATCCAAGTGTAATTATGATTTATCACAAATAATTAGTGACTTATATCGACATTTATGGGGTGGATGCTTTGCGGTCAACTTTCAATTGTTTATTTAACAATTAACATCACAGACACCCAAATACGGGACATATAAACTCTTTGGAGTATGACGAGTACACACATAAATGATATGTTATCCTAACACAAATACATTTTGAGCTACGATCGACTAAAGTGGGATTTATTTTTGGTGTCTTACCTGTCCTTAAGTCTAAGTTGCTAATGATACTAGTGGTGCTACCTATAATTTGAAGAAAAATTATGAGACAAAATAGGTTTTTAAGATGTAAAATTCCATATTTGGAAAAATGATTGGATTAGACTTGCCAAATTTATGTGATATATGGACAATGTCCAAAGCTAGAATTTGATATATCAGTGACCATAACAAATTTTGGTGAGGTCACCATACCTATAAATTTGAAAGAGGTGATTTTGTTATGGCAGGGTGTAGCTTGGACATCAATGGCAATGTCAGCACAGCACCAGGCCTATGGGCCTCTTGTATTACATAATCTGGGTGACCTTGATCTTCTGTCCCAAGGTCACTGAGGATATAAAGGTAAGGACTCGCTCATTGTTGTCTTGGCACATGCATTAATATCCATCAGAGGAATGTCTAGACACAAATTAACACCACTGGTACACCTGGAGCTGGTTCTGCTCGGGAAATACCTAGAAAGCTCATCGGCGAGGCAGGATACAGTACCAGACTACCAGCCCCAAGTAACGACCCAACGAGCTGAAGCTGGGGGTATGCAGAGAGACAAAAAAGGTGTCATCTTTGTAGGGAATGAGAAGACTAGCCAAGGGCCAAGATGGCGAAAAGTGCCTGTCTGTGCAGCTTTTGCCTGAGAAGAGACTTTAGGATGGTCTGACCAGTTTCGTTCTGTCCGAACTCTGCAGAACCTGCCCAAAGACTGCTGTGTTTATGTTTTACCTTAAATTTTGCATGTCCACGTTATCCATTATTTGTACGTGGGATGTCATAAAACCATTGTGTTTTATGTTGGGAAAGCCAACTGTCGAACTGGTCAGTTGGTTTAATATTGGTCCACGTGCTATGGTGTGCAGGTGTTTATGTTTACTAACACTCTGTTGTCAAGGAGACGGGATGTCTCTTTGCCAGTGTTCCCATTGGGTGTAAATTTCCCTATGGGAGAACATATGTTTACCACTTATATAAAAACTCGCCAGTACTTTCGGACCTGTATCCACTATCGGGGCAACCTTCTCCATTGAGCTTTGTCTTTGATGCAGTAGTCTTTCCAGTGGGTGTAAATTTCCCTACGCAGTGGGGCACCTGGCTCTCAGCCAATTGCTGACCCTTTTTTTATTGCCTCGGGGCGACTTCCACGTCGGATACCAGATACTATTTCTGGGGCCTACAACTGGTCACTGTTTGTCATTGTATTTACATTTTCAGGTAATGCTCACTGTGGAAAAGTCTCACTATATATATTGTACATTACATTCATTCGACAAATTAAATTCTACACAGCACAGGGGCAACCAGCAGAATAGTTGTCATCATATGCGGATCAATATGAACCCTTTCATACTGACTACCAAAGTCACTGTCCACTGAAAATACTGATTAGGGTTAGAAGGCAGCAAACAAAAATCGTCGCCCCCCCCCCCCCCCCCCGGTGTTTTCCTGCTTTAAACACATTCTGCTGCCCCAACACATATAATCTATATATCAAACGATTTGTCACAATCCACTCTCTCAATCCCTGCCTAATGATTGAGTTGCCAGAAGTATTTAGCCCACTTGGGCCACTTTATTCCTCGCAAAGCGTCTCGATTCCAAATGACCCACTCTTCATTCAACAGAAGTGACCCCAGCGTACGGACTCAATTTTCTCCTTCGTTCTGAATGGTCGCCAGTAAATAAATTTGTATTTTCCTTTACATACCAGCTTTACTTTAATTGCTTAATTGTGTACACATCCGTAGTAAAATAATAAAGCAAACGAAAATACAAATTTATTCACTGGCGGCCAATCAGAGTGAAGGTGAAAATTTCAATATAGCTCCCAAAGGAGCTGAATCTGATTATCGTCAGCTGGTCTTTGCCTTAAAACTAGTCAAACCCAGAAACACCAGTTGTAAAGGTACCAGTCAAATGGATGAAGTTTTTAAGATACAAATGGGACAGTAGCAGTATGTACTGGTATATACCGGTATATACCGGTTCTACTCTACAATCTAAACACTGTGATAACTGACTAGAGCTGTTATTGCAATACATACAGTGGTACCTGCTGTATGCAATCACTGCTGTGAGCAGCCGCATTACTTTTTGTGGTCACTTGGCTTGAACATACAAGTCCGTTTCTTTGTAAAATTTACCTGTTGTGACAGGTCACCTGCTGTTTGTGGCCACTTTTTCTTGGCAGAAGGGGTAGCCACATACAATAAAGTATGGCAGCAAAACAACTTGGATGAATGGGAGAGGCACTGATGGATATAGTCTATAAACCTAGTCACGTATTCCGAGAAATTTTTGATAATTAGGAGTTACACCTGTTTCCACTTCTTATTCAGGATCATTAGTGTACATACAATGTAGAGCATAAGACCTGAGCAACCTAAAGTCTTAATTGGTGCTATTTGGAATGTAGAATGTTTATGTCATGTGGTTTTGGCCAATCTTAAAAGTTTTCATGACTGATGGACCTAGGAGAAATGTAATCACCCCACACAGATATGATGCAGCAATACATAACATTCCCATTTTAACCCCTACGGTGCCAATATCATTCACGAATACAAAGATTAATCCTTTATGCAGAAGACACAAAATTGCAGACTTAATTAATGAAAACTATACCTACCTGAGATAGTCCTGTCCAAAATTCACGCACATTCTTTCAAAGGATACATACAATATGCCAAGTTTCTTTATCATCAACAACTATGAAACTAACTGCAATACTGCAAATTGCTATATTTGTAATACTTAATTATAATCATTTAAGGTACTGGTACCATTGATATTTGGTCTACCTACATGTACCTTAATATCCGTTTGGTTAATTGTTAACAACAAGCACATGACGTAATTATGTGGCACAATCTAATGTAAAGCTAGGGTGGCCTACATGACAGCTACTCTGAGGAGTCTTAGTGTAGAGTGTCCCAGGTATAAACATTTATACTGTGTTTTTACTGTATGAATGTATGTTCTAGACCAAATAAAGCTTTCTCAACTTCACCTTGACCTGTATTTGAATGTCAATAAAATTTTGACTTTACTTAACTTATTAATGGGCCATGTACTTGTATGTGTTACCATTACTCGGCAGGGACGGCAGCTAATCTGACGTACTGGCTTCTATCTTGTTAATGGTGTACCCCGGGGGCATGGATGCTTTTAAATATAGATAGGAGAATGCCTATGGGGTTTCTGTCAGTGTTGTAAATTTGACTTTGAATGAACTTCAAAGATCAAACTGACATTTATGTATTAGCTGGTATCTTGGTAATGATGGATGGTAGGCCAATGGTTGCTATTAAAGGAAGGTTTTCATGAACCTTAGGTTCTAGCTTATTAAGATAATCACCCTAATTACTGGATATGTGTTGAAGTGTTAAGAATTTTTTGGTATCATTTTTTTTTTCAAGGAAGATAAAATCTACATTCCATAAGCAAGGTGTCCACCATTAGATTCCAACCAATAGGAATGTTGTGCTTTGAGGTTTATGGAACATCCATTACATGGTAACTACCACTGAATAGTGAACAGTATTGTTGGTGCAACTCTGCAGGAAAATGCAGCATAGACTTGAAAAGAAGATTTCCTTGACAGCGAATCTGTCTGTGTGCCTTCAAAATGAGAACAGTTCTGAAGCTATTCAGGATTTCGATTTTTTGCATGCACCTAATGTGCATAAATTGAAAAGCTACAACTTTGGTCTGTGGTTCATTAGAAGAAGCTATGTTACAAACCTATGAATTGAAATTGGAATAGCACCTGTATCTACAATAGTTTGGGAGATATAAAACTTAAAAATTGATTCAAGTGTCCCTGATTAGCATAATTTTAAATTCTACAACTTTTGTTCACTGTCCATAAGATTCACAGATGTCTCAGACCTACATGTGTAAGTTAGAAATTTGTGTCTATCTATAATATCCTTGAAGATATAGAGCTTTTAAATCTTTATTTGCCCCTAATTTGCATAATTTTAAATGTCATGACTATTCCAAAGGATATGCACAATTTCACTGGTAACCAGTCAGTCAGCCATGGCAAGTTTGGTGGTTTTCAGAATAATAGTGTCCCAAGAAAAACTCTGGAAAAATTTGGTCCCAAAGAAGAAAGAAAGAAAAAAGAATTCTAGGAGAAACAAAATGTCTGGGTTCGCACCCAGACATAATTATACTGGAGAAATGCTTCTGAAAATCAAAGTTTTCCCGGTGTGCCTTAATTATTAGGGTAAATTGAATTTTACAACTTTCATTTTAAGATCATAAGATGCACCCATAGTATAAACTAATGAATTGACACTTCTGTCTATAATACATGTACTTTTGAAGATATTCAACATTTAAATTATTTTTTAAGTGTCACACTGTTATACAAAACGTGCAGCATCTGAAAATGTGCTTATCAAAGCAGTTCACATTTTAAAACTTAAGTAACACAAAAAGTAATTACTCAGACACATAATTCCAGTGTTTACTTGTACAGTGAAACCTCTGAGGAGTGGGCACCCTTGGGACCAGAGGAAAGTGGCCACTCCTTAGAGGGTCAGCCCTTCTGGGTATATGTGCGTGTACATTATGCACATATGCATGTACAATATACAGAAGTCCCTCTCTTGAGAGGCCACCCCCAAAGGCAGGCCCAAAAGTGGCCTTTCAGGACAGTTGGCCTTTCATTGGAGTGGCCTTTCAGGACAGTTGGCCTCTCATTGGAGTGGCCTTTCAGGACAGTTGGCCTCTCATTGGAGTGGCCTCTCAAGACAGGGGCCACTGTATACATATTATAATTCAATGGGATGTGTATACATGCGATACAAAACTGTCTTTGTTCCTTTATTACAAAAACAAATTTTAACAGACACTGTCACGCAGCTACCTCTACATGTGCCTGTGAACTGAGACCGTATCTTGGCAATAAAGAACAGGCTTCATCTCACTGGTTACAAGAGAACAAAGACTTGAAAGTGTCCACTTGAAAAAGCGTGTCTCACTTTGTGTGATTTATGTGTCTTTACCGTGCTATTCACCCTTGGGTTGCATGATGACACACATTCCATACATCAAAGGGCAGAGTTTGACTTGCTTTTTCAGTATACATTGTCACGAACAGTTTGCTAAATGTTTAATGTCTTTACATCAGAAAACAAAAAAGTTGAATCCAACTTTCTTCAAGTTTCTTTGAAAAAGAGGACGGCACTTGGTACGATTACAGCAGAAACATAAGACAACAAACACGCAGGACAGTGGGAGAAAACATATCAGTAGCTTGTTAGCTTTCCAAAAATGTATAGTTTGTGGCAGTTTTTATGCGTATTGATTGTTTTGTAATAGAATCTTTACAAGCACCCTCAGAATAGCACTGAACCAGACACTCATCCCTAAAAAATGACTGTACATTTAGGGGTGTACCTATGGGGTTTCTTTTGGTGGTGTTTTTTTTTTTGGTGGTGTTTTTTTTTTATCCTGACCGTGGAGTGACCTTTAAATGTCAAACTGACATATTGGCATACAGCTTGGTAATGTTGGATCCTGTCACTTTTCGTTTGAAAAATAATGACTCCAGAACTGTGTCATGAAGATTTTGATATCACAAGCAATGATGAACCTCAAGAAGGGCCAGCTGGAAATTTACAGTACACATGGGTGACATTGATGTCACATTTTCAAGGTCATGGGACACTGTAGTTACTTGGACTGCCCTCTTTATATCGGCAGAATTATTTCTGCGCAAATGTATATTTCACTTGGCGATAATCCTGAATAAGTCTTTGTCTTTGAAATAAACATGTATATCTGTTTGTCTTAGGACAATTATCAGTGTTTCAGCTGCAACTTTACATTTCACATTGTGATGATCCTGTACAAGGACTTGTCCTTAAAACATATGTCTAATTGTTTATCTTACTCTACCATTTTCAGGAGGAGGAAGATAATGCGTCTGGAAGCGCTATACCACCTGGCAGTCGCCGGCCCCGGTACAGACCCTCAGGTGAATACACTCATCTTCTGTTACCCATTATTCATTCTCACATTTGAAGCTTAAATTAAAAAAGCCACAGAACTAGTAAGTTGTTGGAGGTGGGGGTGGGGGGAGGTATTTAAAAGGGTATATCACAAGGACTGAAAAATATTCATTCATACGTAGGTCTGTCATACATTACATGTTAACAGATATGTGAATTTGAAAAAATATATAATATACATGGGTACACAGGTATATGGGCTCCAAAACATGTTCTGAGTAGCTACCCGCTGAAAACCCTTCAATTTATTTGGGCTAATACAGCCTATGTCAAAATTCTACAGAAGAACATGTGCAATATGGACACAAGTACTTCCATAATTATATACTATACAGTGACAGGTTAGCTTATGGCGAGTACAGAGTTAGGACCTTGGAATAGGGTAATGACTACTAGGAAGTGGTTCTGGACAAAAAGACACAAATACAATATAAAAAAAAAGGGGCTGCTCCCAGATCCAGATGGAGTATATATATATATATATATATATATATATATATATATATATATATATATATATATATATATATATATATATATATATATATATATATATATATATATATATATTAACAAATAGTATATGTTTATGAGCTGTCAGCTGATACCAGTTCCATGGTACAGTGCAAGTTAACTGTAATGCATTTAGGTAATCTCAGGCTTGTGATAAGCCACATCTAAGATAAATAGAATGCATGATGAGGCAAGGTGAGACGTTTATTTTTACCAGGTACACAATACGTATATTTAATGAAACATTGATCCTTTGGTTTAGAGAACACGAAAAGTCAATTAAGAGAACCAACAGTTAATTTGACACCCTTGATTGTCTTCAGGATACTGTTTCAAGGGTAAACCGCAAAAAGGGCTCCATTAAAGAGTGTTTCAGTGTTGTTGGTATTAAAAGTATCATTCTAGTGCAGAAAAATCCCCCACAGTGCATGACAAAATATACGATCGTTGTTATTCATAAAACAAACAGACTTTCTCTTAACTCTGCCGGTGCCACATTTTGGATTGGGTCAACAGCTTTCCTTGGCAAGCTTTGGGCACAATGCACGGCAAGGAAAGCTGTTGACCTGGACTATTGTACTCTGTGTACCTACAGGCATGCTACTGGTACTTGAATGAAAGGTCTGTGTATGAGGAATCGGAATCTAGCATGTTTTTTATAATTCAGGGCAGTTTGCGTTAAGCAGTCAGACTTTAGCTGTACTTGGCACCAGCAGAGTTAAAGAAGTGCCAGAAATTGATGGTTGAATTGGAGGCGAATTCATTTTGTGGAGTTTATGACTGGACATGTTAGTTGGCCGGAAGGAAAGTCACTCCCAGGTTTTGCTCACAAAGCAGGTAGTGCATGTCTTAGGGAGAGCTGTCATGCTCGTAGGCTCTAACCATTTAGTTCACATCATACTGTGTGGGGAAAAAAATGAGAAAAAAGGAAGCCCATAACATTTGAAATGGATGCTAGTTGTAGGTGTCAACCAGTAGCATATGTTAACAACAGATGGCACCACCAGTACACTTCCACCAAGTAAGCAAAAAACGCTTGAATATTTGACTTGGATATGTCGTTTTGCATCAGGATGTTGAATCCAGTCCAGGAAAATAAAATTCACAAAATTATGTTTCACAAGAGGTGGTGTTGCAAGGTACACGTACCCCTCCAACCCTACTTCAGTCGTGGCATGTCTGGCACTTAGGATCATAGAGGGCAGCACTTGTGGCTGATCATTTGAAAACAACAAATCCCTTTGAAAATTTTACGGCAATTTTCCAATCTGGAAAAGTGACTTCGCTTTTAGACCAAATATTGCAGAAACATTAAAATCATCCCTGGCATGATATATAAACCTACATACTCAATTGACAGCGTGGCTTGCAGAATCTGTCTGCACTAAAGATATTGGAACTCAAAAATTTAAGTTTGTATAAACCAGTGACAGATGCAATTGCCACATCATAACAATATTATCGTTATGTGATTAATTAGATAAGTACATAGTACACATCTATTAAGTTAACAGGTAGGTTAACTCTTTCAGTGCCACATTTCGGACTGAGTCGTTTTAGTGCCCAAAGCACACCAAGGAAAGCTGTTAACGTGGACCACTGTAAAAAATGCTTTAATAATGCTGTGCTCTAATTTTTGCTTATTTCGCTGATGGCACAAAGCTGTGAAAATAAAATCACAGCGAAGTAGCATTTTCGCATTGTTTGAATAGGAATTATGTCCAAAACAGTGAAATTAAAACTACAGTGGGATGTCAAAAATACAAATTCCGTGAAAATTTATACACGTGAAAATAAAGCAATTTACACCATTATATTCTATGTAACTGCAGGTATGCTGGTACTTGAATGAAAGGTCTTTTTATAAGGAACATGAATCTAGCACCCTTGTTATAATTCAGAGCAGTTTCTTTTCAGTAATATGACTTTTGTGACAGTTGGCAGTGAAAGAGTTTAAGTAGATCAATAATCATATAATCATCAGCAAAGATGTATAGCTTGCCTGGGGAAGATGATGTTATATGCAAATAAATAACTACAACAAATATTTACAGATCTGCAGCACCTCCCAATTTTGATCTTTGTTTAATGTGGGGTTTTCTTTTCCAATTCCTGTATAGTTTCTGTCATCTTTCTTTGTAACAAATTGCCTGCATCTATCATGGTTTCAACAGAGTCCCAGACAATATGTTTTGATTTCAAGGTTTGTAAATCAAAGTATACTGCTGGGAAAAAAAAGATGCCACCCCCATTGGTTTAACATGGGCCGCTCAAAATATGCCTTTATATGGAAAATATGCATGTCACATGGAATATTATGTAACATCAACAGGTTAATTTAGGGTATGCCTGAGCAGTTACACACACTAAAAATTGCCTAAAAACCAAAACAACAACCAGAGAGGTGTGAATGTGTCTGATATTGGGGAACCTATGGGCTTTATGAGGGGACCATGGCACTACTGGGATCAATGGGAATCCACAACGCCATGATGAACGGGTCCCTCACAACTGTCTGAATTTGTCAGGGGCAGAATCATTGGGATGTTGGAGGCTGGCCTTTCTCAGTGGGAGGTTGCCAGGATAATGGGGTGCTCCGGGCCATTGGTAAAAAGGTGGTGGGACCATTTCCAGGAAACCAGAGGATGCAAGAGGAAGGCTGGATCTGGGCGACCAAGATGGTCAGTCCTGCACACAGGATATGAAGTGTACAGTGGTACGAGGAACGTGCCGCCTGGACTAGAAATCAATGGAACAGCATGATGTGATCAGATGAATCCCGATTCTGCTTGGATTTACACGATAGAAGGATAAGAGTTTGATGAATGCCTTCCAAGAGGGTCGTAGAAGATGTATGGTTGAACATGGTCACTAAGATGATGTTTTAATGAGTTGAAGGTCAAGGTCATATATGTGCACTTGGAATATAGGGGTCAAAGTGTAAAGATCTTGTAAATGCTGAGCCATCTGTAATTTTCAGTCAATCATTATAAATGAAGGTGGGATTGTGAAAGAGGTCAAAATCTTGATCACTGGACATACTTGTGACACCACCTACAGTTTGACAGAAATTACGAGTCGAAATGTGTTGAACAAGTTTAAAGTAAATAGCTTGAAAAATTACTCAGATAGATGCTCCAAATTGATAGGTTATATAGATTATATCCAACACTATTGTTTTGTGGAATATGGATCACTGTGACCAAGTATTTAGAAATTATCAGGCAAGTAAAGTTCAGAGAAATGATTTGGTGATGGTAGAGCGTAGCTTGGATGTCAATGGAGAAGAGAATCTATTGACCAGATGGGTATTTCACTAGAAGTTTGTGCTACCAATCAAACAATAAATGCATCAGTGCAACTCAAGCTGCTGTCCTTTTGTTCGGAGTCTTTATACTATTGTAATACATCACAAGTCAGCAGAGCACTAGATACGTAGGCCTCTTGTTTATGAATTTTTGTCCCTTTTTCGCAATTTTGTGTTCTTCTCCCAAACCATATTTCAGATTGTGCTTACCCTTGATGCAAATGTACCTCGTGGAAGGGACAAACAAAGTTGTCCACAAGATGATAATGCTGCAGATCCCTGATTTTTAATGAAGTTTTCAATTTAGGGTACTTGCATTTTCAGTTGATGCATGCGTTCCTGTTAATTACTATATAAGTCCAGGGGAATCGTAATTATGATGATTTCTGACTTCTCCAAAGCCATCATCCAGATCCACTTTACACTTGGTCGGAATGTCCCTTGGATGGGTCTCAACTGAGTTTGTTCAAATGGTCGCATTCCATTGATTTTGAATTTTTTCATGAATTTTTTTTTGTTCATTGTTTTGCTAAATCTGAAAAAAATCTTCTCTGAATCCACTTTGAAAACAATTGCTGTAAAATTGCATAGGGACACTTCTTGGACGTCTTCATCTTAATTTGACCTTTTTTTTTATTTAAATTGGGTACTTATTGGTTGATGCATGCATTCTTGTTGACTACATTTCTATGTAAGTCAATGAAGTTTGCAATGGTGATTGGCATTTTTTACTTCTACCCCAAAACTGTCACCCAAATTGTCTTCAAACTAAGTTGGGGTATATCTTAATGTGGGTCTGTTCCAAATTGTTGAAGTGATCATGCTCCATTGATTTCTGACTTTCTTGTGAATTTTGTTGTACATTTTTTTTTTTTTTTTTTGCAAAACCTAAAAAAAAAAAATCTTTTCAGGAATTTCTTGGCCAATTGCTTTGAAATCGCATACGGACACTTCTGGAGACTCCTAGACCTTAATTTGTCCAACAGATGGTGCTGCAATTAAAAAAAAATGAATTTTTATGTGTTTTCACTATTTTAGGCTTCATCTCCAAAACCCTGTGTCAGAAATTTGGTGGAAATGTTTCTTGTGGAAAGGCCAAATAAATTTCTTCTGTGGGGGACAACACTGAGGAACCCTGATTTTAAACAAATTTCTCAATTCGCATACTTCAGTGCTTAATGCACATATTCCTATTGATTGCTATGTATATGTAAGTCTATGGGGGCTGCAATGGGAAGTTACAATTTCAACTTCTTCAAAACCATTGGCTGGATTCATTTCAGACTTGGTAGGGGTGTACATTGGGTATGAAGTTTGTTTAAATGGTTCTGCTCTGGTCATTTTGAGAATTTTTGTGAATTCTTTTGTTCATTTTGTGGCAGAATCATAAAAAATCGTCTCTGAAACTGGTCAGCCAATGCTTTGAAATTGCATACAGGGACACATCTGGGCAGGAGGCTTATACAGTGCATGGGTGACCTTGACCTCATTCACAAGGTCACAGTGCCATTTCAGTGGTTGTAACTCGACAGCTGACAACTTTAGAAGTACTTTAGCCAAGACTTTGATGTTTTACATGCTAGTGGTCCTCTGTGAGGGACACACTTAGACACTATATATGCGACCTTGTCCTCAATCCCAAGGTCACAAGGCCACTACATGAAGCATTGATAACATGAGAACTGCTTGGCCCAGGACATTATTCAAAAATTTACTCTCTGAAGGTCAGACTTACCCAGCACATGGGTGAACTTAACCCTATCCCAAGGTCATAGGGCCACTGCATGTGGTCTTATGAATTTATTGGTCAGCTGAACATGGGCTGCTCACACAGCCATCTTGTTTTAATTTTTAGCTCAGCTGACTTGTCAGTTAGCTGAGCCTTGAGGAGGCTCAGTTGTCCGACTGAGAAGCATTAAACTTTGAAATTGTTTTCTACCCTTGCGTCCGAGGATAATATCCCCGAAAACTGTACATATAGTGTCTGCATGGGAGAGGCACTAAGAATAGCTAGAAATAGTCTGAAAATGGGAGATTTCAGTGTTATAAGTGTAATTTTTCTTCAGAAACTAGAAAATAAAGGATACAAACCATGCTGGCTGCAAAATACCATAAAAAAAGTTTGAGACAACACAGCGTCATCATAGATAGATTCAACACTACAGAAACAGCTATGTTGCAAGAACTATATTGAGACTCAAGACAGTGAACCAGACGATACGACAAGTAGACACTGTTCAGACTTGCACAATACTTTAGATGCGCTTGTGAAATTTCATGGATGTGGGGAGCATTGAGCGTGTAAAATGCATTTAACCCAGCCTAGATTACCATTTTGCCCAATGCAAGCCAGGATCCATGTGAATGTCTCATGTTTCCATGATAATGTTTGCAAGTTCTGTAATAAGGCTACAATAACTGGTAAACTGAGGGTCTAAAATGTACACAGAAGACGTTGGTCCGTCTATCTGTCCACAATACACATTTTGGACTTCGTCTCTGAAACTGTCAGCCGGATTCGTTTCAAACTTAGTGGCAATGTACCTTGGGTGGGTCTCTATTAAGTGTCTTCAAATGGTTATGCTCCAATAATTTTTGGATCTTCTATGAATTTTTTTGTCCTTTTTGAGGGCAAATCTTAAGAGCTCTTCTTCTCTGAAACCGCTGACCCAATTGCTTTGATATCACACAGGAACACCTCTAGGGACTCCTGGGTCTTAATTTGTTGTTGATGCTTGATTTTTAACGACTTTTTTCGATTCAGTTGCTTGCTGGCTGATGCATGCATTCTATATATGTAAGTGAATAGAGATTTCAATTGAAATTCACATCGTTTACTTCTTCTGCAAAAGCATCAAGCAGATTCACTTGAAACTTGGTGGGGATGTACCTTGGGTGGGTCTCTACCAGGTTGTCCAAATGGTCACAGTCCAGGGAATTTTAGATTTTTAATGAATTTTGTTTTTCATTTCATGGCAAAATGTTAAAAAAATCTTCTTCTCAGAGACCACCCAGCCAATTGCTTCAAACTGCACAAGGACACTTCTGGGGACCCCTAGATGTTAATTTGTTCAACAGGTGGTGCTGTGATTTTAATGCATTTGATTATTGGCAAGGGGATATGTACATATTAGCAACAGTTTTCATGGTCTGAAACAGAGGTGATCTTGATATCATAGTTCACAGGACCACTTCAGTCTGTGCATGTACATGTAGTGTCAGCTGAGCACAGGACTCTCACAGTCCTCTTGTTATTTTATTTCATTTATATATTAATTTACTTATTTTTGAGTAGATTTTGAGAAGCTTAGTGGTTAATTAGAGTGAAGTTTTATTGTTGCTGAAACTGTTCAAAGGCCAAAATTTACAGAAGAAATTTTTAAAAAATCAATCCTTTCTTTGAAAGACGGCATAGGATGGGATCAGCGATCTGCTTTAATGCTGGCCAGTCTTTGCTTCTTGCTCTTCATTGAGTGGTTTTAGTGGAATATCTCTTGAAAGGCCACAAAATTCATTCAGATGTAGCAACTCTGCTTTGAGGTGAGATTAATTGTAGCTCTACACTTCAAACGGCCACCAAAATGATATCACCCTAATTAAGACGCGTAGGAGTTTCCAACCTGTTTCATATTTAACCCTTTAAGGGAAACTCCTACCAAACATTGAACTGATCCACATTACAGTGGAACCTGTAATTTCTGAATTCCCTAGGGACCAAACTAAAATGTTCAGGGGTTGCAAACATTCAAACTTCGGAGGTTTGGGAATTGATTGGGGGGGGGGGGGGGGCAGGATACTAAAAGGTGGCATGGTTGGATGTTATATACAGTAAAACCTCTCCGAGTGGGCACCTCCTCTAAGTGGGCACCTGTGTTTAGTGGGCACTGTTGCCTGGCCCAGTTCCCTATACTTTCCATGTTAATGGACCTGTGCTAAGTGAACACGTGTCTTAAGTGGGCACTTTTGCCTGGTCCCATGGGCGCCCAATTAACACAGGTTTTACTGTATATATATTCACTCACTGTAAAAAGACTCCTCAAGTGCATGTACAAGCTTGTATATTCTTTTTTATGCATATTCCAGGGCCAGAATTTTGCAAAATTTTGCCAGAATCTATTTGGATTTTTGTCAGTTACATGTAGTTTGCTTTTTAAAGAACGACAAGTTTAGGAGAATCTTTATGAGAATGGATGCTCGCGGATATTCTGGCCCTGCATTCAATTCTATGTCCGTAAAACTTGCACCAAATAAATCTTGGATGAGTTTATATTTATCTTCTAATTCCTTTTACTGTATAATGAAAAAAACTGAGGAGATAAAGACAAAAACTTACAACAAAACAAACAAAATTAAATGCTTTTATTATTTGGCCGAGTGACAGGAATTTATGGAAAACCAAAAAGTAATCGATCAAACAAAAAATAAAAGAAACAGAAAGAAAACAAACTTACGACAACAGCACTGTCCCACCTGACAGAAATGTAAGTACAAAAGAAAACAACAAAATTACATGAGGGGGGGGGGGGGAAGCAGCCTCCTCTGAGAAATCACGAGACGTAGTGAAGAAAACAAAGAAAAGTCACGGCAAAGTCACATGACATAAAACATAAAAGAAAGAAAAGTGAGATCACAAAGAGCTTCAGAATTAAAATATGACTTGAATGAAATGTCCACCATTGACTATGGAAATCTCCTGTGCTGGAGATAAGAAAGTTTCTGAGTACAGTTCAGTAATATTACATTGCCAAATCCATTAGACATTTTGTAAACAAAATGTACAAGGTCAATGCATGAGTTTTCATTTTTTTTTTTTTTTTTTTGGTAGCCATTTTTTCACATCCACATACAAGTCAGATTTCGCCAAACCAATGCTATAGCAGTCCAGTCAGCTGGAAGTTCCAAGCAACAGTGAAGACTGTGGGGCACAGCAGATAACACCGATAACAGCTCGCTACTGTTAATGAATAGGCAAGGGCAAGATCAGAAGGTTCTAGCCCTGCCTAAAAGAGGGCACTGCAATCAGTGGAGGGCTAGGGTTGTGTATTCCCATTGCTTTACGTTGTAATTTGCAGCTTAATAACTTGAAAACAGCTGCACATAGCGACACCACATTTCGCAGAGTAAATCTAGATGTGTAACTTAATACCTCATAAAAATCATATAACCACAGCTACTAAAGTTACCAGATTATTATGTCTCCCCGTGCAACGGGGGGACATATTGTTTTTGCGCCCGTTTCTTCCGCTTCATCTTCTTCTTTTGTTTGTTCTTCTTGTTCTTGTTCTTCAACACATTGTTGTGTGCGTTGTGGACACGATAACTCAAGAAAGATTTGACTTGGGAAATTGAAATTTTTTGTGAAGATGTTCCTATATGAAACCTTGCTTGGGAATGCAGATGGGTGACCTTGACCTTTTTTTCAAGTTCACATGGGCATGTCATGTAAAATTGATGCGGACACAATAGCTCTGCAAGGATTTGACTTAAGAGGTTGAAATTTGGCATGATTATGTACCATAATATGAACTAGGTTGGGATTGTAGATGGGTGACCTTGACCTATTTTCAAGGTCATGTGGCCACTTTTTAAAAATCATTGCAGATGCACTCGTGAAAGATTTGACTTAAAGAGGTTGACATTTTGTATGATTATCTTGCTTGTCACTGCAGATGTATGACCTTGACCTATTTTTCAAAGTCACATGGGCATTTCGTCAAAAATTAATGTTTTGAAATGTCAATAAAGAGTGTACCTTCACCATATCTGTAGATCATTGGAATCGGTATGCCTATTATTGAAAATAAGGGTGACAATAGTAAGGGCGCACGGGGAGACATTTGATTTTCTGTTGGAAAATCAGCCTGTTCTAGTTTAAGGTTACTTTAACATGCAAACCAATGGGAATACACAGCTGTAGCCCTCCAAATTTTTGTGTATTCAGTTGTGTATTGGGGTGGATACACACTTCAGAGCTGTTTCTGACCTTTCCTGTTCACATCGTGTTTGTAACCTCAGCAGTGGTTAATCCTGAAGCAATGCTCATGTCAGACCCTTGCAAAGCTAAACATAACTGAGCAACATGTACCTCACTGAGTAGGATTATGGAGGTAATACCTCCATGGTAGGATCTATGTGTAATGCATCACAGGGTGCACTTTTCTTTGAACTCAGCATGATCTCTAGATGTGCTACTTCCTTAAGCCCCCTCCTACCAGAGGAGGGGCATATAGTAACAGCTTTTTCCGTGTGCTCCTGCATCCATCCTTCCGCTTTTCATGTCCCGGCTACAATTCACTTGTCAGTATGTCTCCCCGTGCAACGGGGGACATATTGTTTTTGTGTCTGTTTCTTCTTCTTCTTCTTCTTCTTCTTCTTCTTCTTCTTCTTCTTCTTCTTCTTCAACACATTGTTGTGTGTGTTGTGGATGCTATAACTCGAGAAAAATTTGACATGGGATTTTTTTTTTGTGAAGATGTCCCTATATAAAACCTTGCTTGGGATTGCAGATGGGTGGCCTTGACCTAAATTCAAGGTCACGTGGGCATGTCATATAAAATTGACACGCATGCAACAACTCTGCAGGGATTTGACTTAGGAGGTTGGAATTTTGCTTGTTTATGTAGCATGATACCAACTAGGTTGGGATTGTAGATGGGTGACCTTGACCTATTTTCAAGGTCACATGGCCACTTTTAAAAATCATTGCAGATTCACTCGAGAAAGATTTGTCTTAAAGAGGTTGACATTTTATGTGATTATGTTTCTATGTAAGACTTTTGTAAGACCTTGCTTGTAACTGCAAATGTGTGACCTTGACCTATTTTTCAAGGTCATGTGGGCATTTCATCTAAAATCAATGTGAACGTGATAACTCAAGGAAGATTTGACTTGGGAAGTTGAAATTGTATGTGAAGATGTTCCTATATATGATCTTGCTTGGGATTGCAGATGGGTGGCCTTGACCTATTTTTCAAGGTCACGTGGGCATGTCATGTAAAATTGACACGCATGCAACAACTCTGCAAGAATTTGACTTAGGAGGTTGGAACTTTGCTTGTTTATGTAGCATAATACCAACTAGGTTGGGATTATAGATGGGTGACCTTGACCTATTTTCAAGGTCACATGGCCACTTTTAAAAATCATTGCAGTTGCACTCGAGAAAGATTTGTCTTAAAGAGGTCGACATTTTATGTGATTATGTTTCTATGTAAGACTTTTGTAAGACCTTGCTTGTAACTGCAAATGTGTGACCTTGACCTATTTTTCAAGGTCATGTGGGCATTTTGTCTAAAATCAATGTGAACGTGACAACTCAAGGAAGATTTGACTTGGGAAGTTGAAATTGTATGTGAAGATGTTCCTATATATGATCTTGCTTGGGATTGCAGATGGGTGGCCTTGACCTATTTTTCAAGGTCACGTGGGCATGTCATACAAAATTGACAAGCATGCAACAACTCTGCAAGGATTTGACTTAGGAGGTTGGAATTTTGCTTGTTTATGTAGCATAATACCAACTAGGTTGGGATTATAGATGGGTGACCTTGACCTATTTTCAAGGTCACATGGCCACTTTTAAAAATCATTGCAGTTGCACTCGAGAAAGGTTTTGTCTTAAAGAGGTTGACATTTAGAAACTTGACACATACATATTTCTTGACGTAAAGGTGTGTACTGAAACACAAACAGGTCATTTGGTCAAGTATCTGGGTCACAGTGACATATCCTTGTAAAATCATGTCAGGGCTATTATTCCTTTAACGTTTAACTTAGTTTCATGAAATTTCACACCCACACATCTTGAAAAGTAGGTCACTAGGTCAGGTATCTGGGTCATGCTGATAGCCTATTTTCATTGACTACACTCATTCCAAAATGCAACCAGTGAATAGCAAGGTTATAAATGAGGCGGGGGGGCATGGATCCAGCAATCTCTGATGGCCTTTTAATCTGACTACTGTAGCTTTTCGATTTTGATTTAAACATATTTAATTCAATTGGATTGCCCAGGTAGCACACTACGGTAGTAATTTATTAGACATACAGTACACACAAGACAATACAGTATAAGAACAGCGTTGCTATAATGTCAATGCAACGCTCATCCAGGAGTCTGCAAATACTTCGTTGCATTCAGCTTAGCTGCCAATCAGCTCTGTCGCAGTGTCATACTGTAGCATGTTCATTTAGTCACTAAGATAATTTGTCACTAGGTTACATAGGTAGCTGCATCACTTCGTTGTGTTACCGCTTCGTCACTACATTTTTTTGCCATCAGCAACAAAAAGTATCATCTTCTATTTTTGTTGCATAACATAAGAAACATCTTTTGGGAGTGAAATGGACTATGCTGACCCGCGTGCATATCAGAGCCTCATTTTGAATCCGATAACTCAAGTGAGGGGCTAGCTAGTCCTAAAAAGCACAGTACAAGAGCAGACAATGATGATCTGCAAACTTTACAACATCACCACCGATAAGATGCAACCTCTCACAATAGGATCTATCTTCGCAGTGCCAAATCTTATTTTGCCATACATGTATTTTCATAGGGGGCCTATATTGATCGAGGTCCCTGTCATGTTCATATGTTGCTGGCAGCAGAAGAAGTGCATAAATAGAACTTTTTAACCTGGGATTTCATTATATATTTGTGTACCTTTAGTAACCCAAGAAGACAAAGAACACTCAAGAATCATTTTTATTACATCTGCAACAAGAAGAGAAAAATATTTCAGGCGAAAGTCAGTCTTATTGAATGGTTTAAATTGGTTGTCAAGAATGCCGACTGTTACTCACAACAATCTGACACCATGACAAAGGTTAATGCAGCTAGGTATGTCTGAGACAAATTGCCCAGATGACCTAATTGGCTACTGACGAGGTAACAAAGAGACGAACTTGACAAACAACCAGATTACAGTGCAGCAAACTTGAATGCGACGAAGTAATGTACACCCCTCATCCACTACAAGTATGCCACATACATACGATATTATATATAACATAAAAACCAAACTAAATACACAGACCTTCTAGTTTACATTATAAATTGCTGTACTGCATAAAAATTCTGTTCATGAAGTTTATCAAAAATATATTGATTGCTGTGAATGGGTCCGGTACTTAAGGAGAATATCTGAAGTGATGTAAAGTATTAGTGTGGGATTAAATCCAGGTGCCAAAATTTTGCAAACAGTTTTTAAGAGACGTGTTCTAGGGGCTGCTTAACGGGGGGCATTTGAAGAAAAATCAGAGATGTTTTCACATGGGTCCTGACAAACACAGGCGGGAGATGGAACGACATTTATCTTGTGAAGATGAAAGTTGAGCCGAGAGTATAACCAAGGTGGAGTTGCATGTGGCAAACACAATGTTCTAGAGAAACGATTTCCTTGTGAGAAATAGCGTGGCACAATGTCTACAGACAGAAGAACACCTTTCAGTTTAGAATTAAATTGCTGTGAGGATTCTGATTTGTGGACGTCGAGAGGTAGAGCACTCCAAAGACAGAGGGTGGATGGAACAAATGAGTTACCATAATGCCCGGTCTTGAATCAAATTTCTCTCGAGTTAAAAAGATTTCTTAGATGGAAGTGAACAGGATGTCGTATGACACAGGGAACTAAGTCAGATTGATTGCATCAGGTCATGCAACATTTTGTAGAATAATAAGACTGGTTTAAAGTACCTGCGCCTGGCGGCCAAAGTTTGCCAACCAAGTTCATTGAGCAAGATATATAGGGTGTGCATTGCACCTGTTTTCAAGGATGTGCTAAAACATTCCTACGTACACTGAGCGTCACATTCCAAGAACCCGTTAACCCCACCTGGTGGTGTAATGTTTCAGCATTGTTAACTGAAAAGCAATATGGTAGATATGTTATTTTATTGACCTTTTGGGAGTCAACTCTGACTCATATTCCTACGTGAATCACAATTGTCTGTACAACCAGTACAGTGACAATCTAAAGCGTTAAATTCACCAAATTAGCTCCTATGTGCTAAGTTCCACCACAGCACAAGTACACAGTGACCACCTACAGTTAACTCTATCAGTGCCAATCATGTCTTAAGTCGATCTACTTAAGTCAGACAAGTCTGAGTTATCATTGCCTCCAAAGCAGACCCAAGCTGCATATTTTGTTGATTCCCCTGGGGTCTGCCCTTCTTTGACAAGGTCACTGTTTTTTAGCATTGGAGAAGTGACTCAGTTTCTAATTGGCTGAGAGTGGTTACTATGGTAACAGGCTTTAGTACACTATGGACCAGAGGCTGCTACTGGTCTATGTGATAATGAGGAACTTCCCAATTGGTGTGCCAGTCTAGGGGGAGGGTCACAGTATAGTTTTGTTTCCCTGACTATAAGT
Organism: Hermodice carunculata; assembly: GCA_964020975.1. Classification (NCBI taxonomy): domain Eukaryota; kingdom Metazoa; phylum Annelida; class Polychaeta; order Eunicida; family Amphinomidae; genus Hermodice; species Hermodice carunculata. Next base: position 56,255,096 of record OZ026628.1, on the reverse strand, counting down.
AAAATCCTGTCAAAGAAAGGCAGACCGAGTGTAGTAACATGGAACCTGGTCTGCTTTGCAGGCAAGAGCTACCATTAAAATCCCAGATTCGTATTCTACGTTAAAGGACCTTTCATTCAAGTACAAGTATGCCTACAGTTCCTGAGAAAATATTCCAGATCAACATCTTTTCTTGGCTGGCATTGGGTGCATTGCGCTCAATGTGTGCCAAGAGAAGCTGTTGACTCAGTCCAAAGGTTGGCACTGAAAGAGTTAAATTGAAAAACTTGTCCATTTGTGTACATATGTGTACATGTGTGTACATATGTGTACATGTATGTTGGTATTCAAGTTCCAGGTATATAATGACCATTTGTGTATATACCTGTTTGTAAGTATTCAAGTCCAACAGCACCCAAGAGTATGATGTCCATAAAGTGCACCTATATAAACTCAGATTTAACTAGCGCCAATTAAACGACTAGAGTACAATTGCATGAGATAAATGAAGGTTGCACCATTTTTTTGCTCTTTTTAAAAATGTTAATAAGAGTGTTCTGCCTTCACTGTGAGGTTCATTTTGGGGTCAGGGACCCCAATTTGGAGTTGAGGGTTTGGGGATAACAGGTGTTCAAGGTTTGCAGGGTAGAACACTTTGCTGTCCAGTTAAAATACATGTAAATATCTGGGACCAAAAAAAAAAAAAAAGTTTCGGGAATTGCAGGAGTTCAACCTTTAGAGGTGTCCAGCTAGACAGGTTTCAATGTATTCTGGTGACTTCAGATTCATATTCCTTGTAAAGAGACCTGTCATCAAACTCTTTGAGTGCCACACTTTTGACTGAGTCAACAGCTTTCCGGGGTGCAGTTTTGGGCACATTCAGCCCAAAGCATGTCAAGGTAAGCTGGTGGCCTAGACATTTATATTCCATTTAAAATCCATCTCCAATGTCAATCTATTGTTGGAACTCATCATTTTTTTCTATGAATGGCGAGATTAACGTCACAGATGGATTTTAAGTCGGTTAGACACCTCGGAACAGCGTCATTCCTGGAAAATAATGATGCTTCGGCATGATGGCCTTGGCATCGTTATTTTTTACAAATGATGCATTCCTCGGTAATTAACCTACATGTATATGTAACTAAAGGCATGCTGGTACTTGAATGAAAGGCCTTTTTACAAGGAACTTCAGTCTATCACCTTATTATAATATGCAGCAGATGGTTAAAAGTAGTTTGTTTTTATGCAGCAAAATTTTATTTACCAAAATTCCAGATTACCTGGAAGGGATCAAGTGAGCTTTTCTTTTGAATCTCCTTGACATCAATGTATGGGCAATTGAGTGATAATTAACTGTCTCGGATATCTGTTTGTCTGTGGACAAAGCTCATTGTCAATGTCATGTAGATATAGGTGGTACCAGGCTAGGGTACAGGCAGATATTGTCTGCTGGTGTTAGGGCAGACGGAATACATGCTTATTCTCAGCATTGGTCCTTTGATTGCAATGTTCATTAAGCCTTGGCTTTGGGGCGTGGCGTTCCTACAGCCTTGTTTTCTAGGATGAGAAGGTTTCCCAATGAATGTCTCCATTGAAGTACCTGCCTCCAGGAAGTCAAAAACCACCGTTAGGGTGGGGGTGGGGTGGAGGTTGGGGAGATTTGTTTCTAGAGGGAGGATTTTTTTAATTAGCTCTGCTGACCATAAGTCACAAAGCTTATGTGATCACATATGTCTGTCCATACATCTAGCAGTCCATCCATCCATCCATCCATCTATCAGTCTATCAGTAAACTTTTGCGTGTGGACACGTTACAGCCCACAGTTTTCAAGTTAGCCCCATTTAACTTTCAGGACTTATCAAGCACATGAAAATCTCTACATGTAGGTCAAATTCTATACATGTATTGGGATGTCACTTTAAGTAATACAAGAGCCAAGATGTGAAAATTTTGAGAATGCTATTTTTCAAAGAGTTTTTCATGAATCATGGCAAAACTTAATTGGCAGGAATGTCAATCAGGCTAAAAGACTAAAATGGATTGAAATTTGGTGGCGCCACCTACTGCATTACAATATTAAACAAAAGACGTTGAAAACACAGTAAATTCAATATGTTGAGAATAAAGCTATTGATGACAAATGTACCAGAGATGTGTACAATATATAGATGTTTTATTTGCATAATATGGATGACCTTGACCTACATTCCCAAGGTCTATGACATACAGAATCATGGTGGCACCATTTGTGGTACATGTATTAAGTGGAACTAGAATTACAGGTGTTAAATGTTCATTAAGTCCATTATTTTGATAATGAACTGAGGCGCATCTTTGAAAGATACTCCAAATATGCATTGGGCCAATGGTCATTTTTTTTCGAATGACATTGACATGATTTTCAAGGTCATCAAGTATGTTGAAAAGGACACTAAGTTCTCCATTTTGAGAACATAAAGGAACTTGCAATACTCCAGAAATGTGGAATATTGACACTGTTACCAAAAATAGAATGATCTCTTGTGCTTAAAGAACTGGAGGCCATTATCAATGTTACAAGCAGATTATAAAATAACATCAAAAACTGTAGCAAATAGAGCTTAAAAAGTGCTGTCAAATATTATTAATGCCGATCAGACTGCCTTCCTGAAAGGTCACTACATGGGAATGAACATTAGGGAAATACTAGAGCTAATCCAATATACAGAAGATAAAGATTTTCCTTCTCTTTTAATAGATTTTGAGAAAGTGTTTGATAGTTTAGAGTGGAATTATATGTACATAGATGTTTGGATATAGCAGCAAATTTTGGTACGGATACAAGGAGATAGATTAAAATACTGTATGAAAACATCACAAGTTGTTTTATCAATAAATGATTGGGTTTCAGAAACCTTTTCATTGAGCAGAGGAGTGCGACAAGGATGTCCACTCTCCCTGGGTACAAAATCCGTCAGTTCAGCAATGAAAATTTTTCAGGTTCTTCAAAGGGTGTCAGGTTTGCAGCTTAATTATAATAAAACAGGAATACTAAGAAAGGAAAAGCCCGAAAATACAAAAAAAAATATTACTGGATGAGTTTAAAATGAAGTGGACAGGTGTATTAACTATTCTAGGAGTTAAAATTTTTAGGGATATTAAGAATGCAATTTTCTTCAATTTTAGAGACAAGATATCAAAATTTAAGCAAATTCTAAATATTTAGTAGATTAGAGATTTGTCATTAATTGGTAGCTATAGGATTCAAATGGTAAATTCACTTGGTTTATCTCAGTTTTGATATATTATAAATTTAACATATAAGAAGAAATAACTGTATATATAAAATACATGTGCGTTAATTTCTTGCTCTGTTAACAATCCTTCACAGCTTTCCTGCTGAGTATCATCCAGTCTATTGTTACCATTAATTTGAATAAAATAGTTCATTATTATTATCATGTCAAAGAATTAAAACTCTGGAATGTTTAAATTTACATGGAAGAGAGAAAAAAAAAAGATTTGGTCAAGAGAAATATTATGATTAATTTTAGTAATAAATATAGGGAAGAACTGCAGGTCCCCCATGTGAAAGCTTACATGGATTTAATAAAAGGTAATTAAAGCTTGCAAGAAGAATTGTGGATATATCCACTGAGACTTCAGGGAAATACTGACAAAACACTTTACTGAATTTTTATATGAGCCGTGGAGATACAGTTTTAGTTCACAAAATAATCATTTTTTGGAGAGAGGTAGTTGTTGTATGGAGTCGAGTAAAATTTGACAAACAGCTTGGTCAAGTACAAAAAGTATGTGATTAGCATATATGACATAACGACTATATTACAATAGAAAAAAATCCTAGTGCCTAGAAAATTGTGATGAAAAAGGAGTAAAGAAGACAGAAAACTAATTCAATGGGGATGGTAATTTATTGTCGTGTTATGAATTCATTTATAAATGAATTTACACACAGATCTCCTTGTTTATTTTAGAGTTATAAAAAAGCTATTTCTACCAAATGGAAACAAACTGTGTACTATAAGGACTTTCAGTCAGAGTTAAATGTAAACAGTTATACTTATCTGATGCATAAATAGGGAATGACAAAGAAAGCTACAAATATTGCATATGATAAAATGCTGGGTGTGTTTAGATATTCCAAAGAAAGGTTTTTATTTTTTGTGTGTTTGTTTGTTTTTTATTTATTTTTGTTTTTGTTTTATTATTTAATTTTTTTTGCTTATGGTAAATTGTTTGCTTTTTTCCACAGTGGTCATAAACAAATTATGCACTAAACAAAATAGGTATTGTAAAAAATAGTTAATGTATTGTACTTTTTGCAGATTAGGATCAGAAAAAAAAACATCTTTTTTTTTTTCATACAGACAAAAAGACCATGACATGGAAAGTCATGGTGGCACCACTGGTGGTATTAAGTGGAACTAGCATCACAGATACATGTAGTAAAAGTTCATTATTTTGATTGTAAATTGAGATGGGACTTGCACCAAATATATATGAAGGTCATGATCAACTTTTGTAAAATTCGGGGTGACCTTGACTTATTTTTTGAGGTCAGCAAAGATGTAAGGACACTAAATTTGTCATGTTCAGAAGTCAAAATGCTAAGTATACAAAATGTACCACAATAGTTTATGGTATATGGCAGTTTAATATTGCATAGAGTGGGTGACCTTGACCTACTTTCTCAAGGTCAGGGAGGGATTGCACATCAGGGAATGATTTTATTGTGATGCCCATGACATAATAAATTGAGATGGAACAGCTAAACTTACGCCAAATATGCACTAGGCAAAATTATGTTATGTGTTGTGTGACGTTAACCTGTTTTTCAAGATCATTAAGCACGTAAGAGAAGGACACTAAATTCAATATGTTAACAGAGAATAGGGGGAACTATAACAAATATATCATCAATCTGTGTTCATGTAGAAGTAAATTGATGTTGCATCATATGAATGACTCTGACTATTTTCTCAGGGTCATTAAGGGAATGCATTTCAGGAAATTAATTTTCGGTGATGGTCATCAGATTATATATTAGCAGAGCACCAGGACCTTGGGCCTGTTGTTTTTATTTTTTCAATCTGAATTTTGAGTCATATGAAAAATCAGAACTTAGACAAACTTCAAGCCTTTCACTAAAATTTTCCTCATTAATGTAAATGGTAAACTACAACTTTAGACTTGCTTTTTTTGGTGACCTTGACCTACTTTGTGGGAAATCTGGCACATTGCAAAGATTTCTTGTTTTTTTTTTTGTTTCAAAATAACTCAAAAAATTATCACAGTGGACACATCGATCATCATTGGAAAATTAGATGCACATTTGATAAAAAATAGTTTTTTGATCTGCATTTGAAGGTCAAGGTCACATGGCCCTTTCTGTTAAAAAGTCACACAGGCATGAGGAAGTCTTTTCTTGCATGAGTGCAATTGCTTAATGTTGGAGACATCCCCATGTGGTTATTGCTTCCATACCTGTGTCTTGGTTACATTACCCTCTACTCAGTCTGTGCACAGATTCCATTCTTTAACTCAAGTTTGTAAGTACATGTATGTTAAGCCTGTGGAAGGTGAAATTGTCATTCATATAAGTGTTTGTAATATTCCTACAGTTTTATTGGCAATAATGTGGCAGATCGTGCAGATGCGATACCTGATGTTACACAAATGTCCTGTGACACATCCAGCCTTTATATTGCACAGCTCCCTGCCATATTGCAGTTTCCAATATGATATGAAGCACAAATATATATCTATGGCAAATGTATTGTTTTTTATAATCAGTACATAATATATGTGTATGAATATGATGAACGTAATACTGCATGGCCTGCTCTATATCAGTACTTGTATCAGTACTCATATCAGCACTCTGTTCTCTCATATCAGTACTCATATCAGCATTCTGTACTTTCATAACAGTACTCATATCAGCATTCTGTAATTGCATATTAGTACTCATATCAACACTGTACTTTCATAACAGTACTCATATCAGCACTCCGTAATTGCATACTAGTACTCATATCAGCATTCTGTACTTTCATATCAGTATACTCATATCAGCCCTCTGTACTTCATATCAGTACATTCATATCGGCACTGTACTTTCATATCGCTACTCATATCAGCACTCTACTTTCATATCAGTACTCATATCAGCACTCTGTACTTTCATATCAGTATACTCATATCGGCACTGTGCTTTCATATCAGTACTCATATCAGCACTCTGTAATTTCTATCAGTACTCATATCAGCACTCTACTTTCATATCAGTACTCATATCAGCACTATGTATCTTCATATCAATATTCATATCAGCTCTGTACTTTCATATTAGTATACTCATATCAGCAGTCTTTACTTTCATATCAGTACACTCATATTGGCACTGTACTGTCATATCAGTACTCATATCAGCACTCTGTACTTTCATATTAATACTTGCTATCACAGTCACTTGTACTGATATAAAGTACTCCATGCTGATACTCATACTGATATGGAACATTATTTTGTACAATATATATGTATATACATACATGTACAGTGTTACCTGCGGTATGTGGCCACTGCCGTGAGCAGCCACTTTTGTGGTCACATTGCTGGGACATAGGAGTCAATGTCTTTGTGAAATTTACCTGTGGTGACAGGTCACCTGCTGTATGTGGCCACCTTTTCTTGGCTTAAGGGGTGGCCACATATAGCAGCTTTTGCTGTATATGTATATATATACAATATATGTATGTATATAGAGGTAGACAGTTGCAGGATGGCAAAAGTTATCCATCGTATTCACGTGGTGTGCTTCATCCATCTACTCGCCTGCTGCTTCAGTGGCAAAAAATAGGAAAATCTATCCAGGTGGAACTGAGATTTTGCCAAGTGAATCCCGGCAGAGGAATTTAAATGGATGTGACAGCTGGGTGGGTGTAAGCACACACCTAGAATAGCTTTTTGCCACAAGCCAGTACCAAGTGACCGTATATTTTTCTCAATAATCCCAATGTTTGCACTGGTATGGAAGCTGTATTACACATGCTATTATAGCTGATGAATAATTTATATGGTAAGGGTTGAAAAGCACCTGATGGTATCGGTTCATTAGCCGTGGTGAAAGCCAGTTATACAGAGAGTGGTTTTTGGTTTTTGGAGGCTTATCCTAAGGCAAAGCCTGAAAAAAAGACAGACAGAGAGAATTGTATGGATTCCTTTATTAGATGGAAATGGAAATTGGTTTGTTTTTGACTCGCATTTTATTTTTGTGTCTTTCTGTATTTTATTTCATGTGTTCCTTTATTGATGTGATACAGTGGTCCCTGTCTTTAAGTGACCACCTCTGTTGAAAGACCACCTTTGAATATACCTTGCATGGTACTGTTCATGTTATCTATATGTCCTTTGAGAGACAACCTGGGATTGGTATTTTTAACCCTGTGGAAATCGCCTCATGTTGAACAAGGTCATTACAACTCCGTTTTGAAGAATAGATCTTTTGCTTCCTTACTACTTATCTACATAACTACCTGGTTACTTACATACTACCTACTTTTCTACTAATCTACTTACTTACTGCCTACATACTTGCCTGTTTACGCACTTATTTATATAACTACTTGCTTACTTATGTGACTTACTTACTTTCTTATCTCCATGCCTAATGAGCTACTAACTTAATTACTGACCTACTTATAATATGCCTGCCCTTGTACTTACATTTTTGCTTGCCTACTAATATTACCTACCTACCCACCTACCTACCTACCTACCTACCTACCTACCTACCTACCTACCCACCCACCCACCCACCCACCCACCTACCAACCTACCTGCCTACCTACCTACCTACCTACCCACCCATCCACCCACCCACCTACCAACCTACCTACCTGCCTACCCACCCACCCACCTACCAACCTACCTACCTACCTGCCTACCTACCTACCTACATGTACCTACCTACCTGCCTACTTACCTACCTGCCGACGAGTGGCAGCAGTTCTTTGATACAGACGTAAAATTGCTATTGATTGCTCCATTATCGCGCACAATGCACCCACATGTTCAAATTGATTCTCTTGTGTGGCAATTGAGACCAAACGTCCCCAAGTGCATAAGTAATTCATCGCTACAGACACCAAACAAATGGCGGAAAGAATGTCAGCATGTGAGACCATTACTGCAGTTGAGTGGCTTTGAAGGCAGTACTTCTATTTTACACAGCAGGTGATACCGCCATGAAGCGTTGTATTACACAGATGGGTCTCCACACATCTGATTAATCACTGCTTGGTCTTTCTCTTCCCTAATTGATCCCAAATTAAATATTATCATCTGAAGAGGGGTTTTTTTTTTCCTCAAGCCCTGGAGGTGTTGTGGGAATACAGACAGAAGTAAAGTCCGCAGAGACCGGGCCCAGTTCTATGCCTTATGTGATCTTGCCTCCTGTATTTTAGCTCTGCTGGCGTAATGTTTGCAGAGCTAACACAATCACTCATGTCAGTCTGTCCAGCCGTCTGTCTGTAAACTTTTGCTTCTATATTTCATATCAATTTATCAATCTCCCGTTCTTTTACTCTTTATCTCCAGGATTTTAAGTTTGGCAGGTTGGCAACACTGAGTACACTGTTTTCAGGTTAGCCCCGTACAACTTTCAGGAAATATTGGGGGCATGAAATCTAGGTTGAGTTTGATATAGGTGGTGCCACCTACAGCATTATGTATTATATCATATAATTATGGGTCACAATGTGAAAATCTTGTGACAGCTCTAGCATCCTTAAATTTTTATGGACCTTCATGAAAGTTTGTGGTATATTGTGGAGGAGGTGAAAATCTCAGTTCTATATGATACTAGTGTCACCATCTATAATTTGACAGAAGTTATGAGCCAAAATGTGTTGAAAGATATAAAATTCTGTTTCTTGTAAAATAATTGAGATAGACATGCCAAATTGTAGATATGCAGATCATGTCCAATGCTTATACATTGTACGATATCAGTGACTTTGACCTAGTTTTATAAGGTCACCAGACTTGCTAAAGTTGGAAGATGTGATTATGTAATGGCAGGGTGTAGCTTTGACATCAATAGCAAAGAGAAATTATAGCCTCCAGATCAAAATTGCACTTGAGTAACTTGGACATAAAACTGTACTTGATGACCTACTTTTTGGGTCACCCTGACTCAATAATTATGGAGTTTGGTGATTGTCCAAGCTTGTTGTTTTTCATCAATAATGCAGAAAGTTATAACCTAATTTGAACAAATAGAACATGTATGGAAAGCTGGAAGTGGGGTGCACATTTTTGAACAGCTACAATTTTTAATCAAGTTGAAGGTGAGGATCATTCGGCCACTTGGAACATTGGGCCATTCATTTTTTATTCCTTGGTTTATGGATCTGTTGAAGAGTTTCCCCCCAACAGAAAAATAAAATTAAGTCATACTTTTTTTAATTATTCGATCTGCCAATGAACGAAGCAGGCTTTTTATTGTTTCCGTTGATCTTGCATGTTCGGTGAAAATTCGTCTCCAGATAGGTATATACATATGATTGATTTCCACATCCTGAAATCTTATTATCATGCCCCCCTGCTATCAGAGGACAGGCATATAGAAATCACTTTTTCTGTGTGTCCGTGTAACCCTGTGTCCGTCCATCCAAATTTAGAAACGGGGCTATAATTCACTGGCCCTTCAACTGAGATTAATGAAATTTTACGCATAGGTGCGTCCAGACATAAGGGTGTGTCATGTACCAAAAGTAGGGTGCTAGGTCAAGTATCTGGGTCACAGTGACATATTTTAAAATTGTGTCTGGGTTATAATTCCTTTACTATGTAACTTGCACTTGAGTACCTTGTACATAAAACTGTACTTGATGACCTACATGTACTTTGTTAATGAAAGTTTACACACAGATGCATGTACACATAAGGGTGTGTCATGTACCAAAAGTCAGTCACTATGTCAAGTATCTGGGACCCAGTGACATCCTTATGAAATTGTGTCCGGGTTCTAATTCCTTTACTGTTTAACTAGTTTCGTTAAACTTCACACACACACACACACACACACACACACACATCTATTTTTACCCTTAATGTGTGTCACGAAACTGAAGTAGGTCACTAGGTCAAGTATCTGGGTCACGGTGATACGTATACAATCATGCAAAACTACATAACACCTTATGTCTGGCTGTGATTCAACAGTCCTTCATGTTAGATTAATAAAACTTTACACACAGGTGCATCCAGACATAAGGGTGTGTCATGAACCAAAAGTAGGTCACTGGGTCAAGTATCTGGGTCACTGTGACATATCCTTGTAAAATCGTGTCCGGGCTATTATTCCTTTACTTTTTAACTTAGTTTCATGAAACTTGACCCACACATATTTCTTGACCTAAAGGTGTGTACTGAAACACAAATAGTCATTTGGTCAAGTATCTGGGTCACAGTGACATATCCTTGTGAAATTGTGTCAGGGCTTTTATTCCTTTAACGTTTAACTTAGTTTCATGAAACTTCACATCCAGACATCTTGAAAAGTAGGTCACTAGGTGAAGTATCTGGGTTGCGGTGATAGCCTATTTTTTTATTGACTTCAGTCATTCCAAAATGAGACCTGTGATTAGCAAGGTTATAAATGGGGGTAGAGGGGCATGAATTCAGCAATCTCTGACTGTCTTTCAATTTTGTTTATTTAATATATTTACAATTAGTGGATACTTTTATTGGAGGCAAAACTCTAATGTTTGGAAAAAGGTGCTTCAGATATGCAAATGCAGTCTGGGCACATAAAGTTGCCTTCATGGGTAACAAGTTTACAGTGAATATCCTTTCGTATGTTCTGCATCCATAACAGGAAGTTTCAGAAGAACTATCTGAGTCCTAATCCCATGAAAATATCAAAGTATTTACACTTTAACAGCATCAAAAGAGCCAGATTTGCCACTTTTATTGCACCCAGCATCCATGCTTTTACCAACGACATGTTGTTGAGACCTGGATGGATGAGCACGGAAGAAGTGCTGGTCTGGGGGATCTTCATGCTACTATTAGTCCACATGACTAATCTTTACATTAATTATTCAAAAAGGTCATGTGACAATTTGACTTCATCACCATCAGCCAATCGAAAGGATTGTCTGAGTAACATTTCTAACCTTTGAGACCGTCATGTTTGGCATAAATTAACCACATTGCAGTTGTATTTAGCCAATCAGAAAACATTTTACTGATGTTCTGAACTTTCCAGTGATACCAAACATGCGGTGTTTGCCTGAAGTGGTCCAGTCCTATAGACGGCAGAAACGAGTGCCATTTTACCACTGCTTTTACATTGTTTTGCCAATTTTCGACCGTGAAAGTGCTAGACGAAACATCGTTCAAAGCACATTTGCCCTCAGGTTAATTAAATTTGATATTTTCACGTGACAGTAAAACACTTGACTTACAAATACCACAAGATTTTTGTCAATCATACAAGCCCAAGTTGTACGCTCTATATTCTGTTTTCCTGGGAATGCCAAACATTAAAAAAATTGTGTTGATAGAAAACTACATGTACTTTGGCAGAGACAATGAATGTCAACAAAAATTAATGTGGCTCTTAACTCATTCCATACTATGGTCACAGGCCTTGGTCAGTGGTTCTGCACTGCCTGGCAAGCCATGCTGCACTTGCCAGGCAGTGCCAGAACCACTGACTTAAGACTATAGGAATGTTGGTACTTGAACGAAAGCTCTTTTCATGAAGAAGTTAAATATGCAATTGTTGTCTTAAATCAAGGTAAATGTAAGAAAAAATCAGGGACTGGTATGGAAGGAGTTAAAGAGTCAGGTCTGTCACTGCCAAGTAGAACAAAGGACAGAGTGGAACTGACATGAAAGACTTGCCTGTATTAATTTTCTCCAGAGAATTAACTTGTCGCCACATCCTCGTGGAATCAGGGGAACTGAACGTTTGCCTTGGGAGATATTAATATATTTAAAAATACACCTTTCAATATGCTCATCTGGTTGAAAATCATATAAGCATACCAATTTCAATGTCAACTACTGTAAAATGTGTCAGGCAATATTTGAAATAATGTCCTAAAGATATCAAGGTTTAACATTCCGAGAAACATTTTTCTTTTTGGCTAGACCTTGTAAATTTTTCAATATATATTGTTATTCTTTCTTCCAACTTTAAACTTTTGCTTGAAGAAAACAATGAAAAAGTGAGTAGACCAGTTTTATTTTTATTTCGACCACAGCACCACAAAAGCAGCAAAAAAATTAAAAATCCCTAAACCAAGGAATAAAAAATGAAAGGCCTATAGGGGTCACAGTGTGAAAATCTTGTGAATGTTGTGCACTGCACAGTTATTTTTTACTTAGACCCATATAACTTTCAGGACTCATAAAAATATATAAAAATATTTGTTGACGCTGATATTGGTGGTGCCACCTGCAGTATTATGTAATGTATGGGTCAAAATATGAAAATATTGTGACCACCCTAGCATCCGAAATATTTCAAAGGTCCTCATGAAATTAAGTGGGATTGTGGAGGAGGTCAATATCACACTTGCATATGATACTGGTGGTGTATTAAAAGAGAAAAAAAAAATTATATCTTGAAAATTAATTGACTTAGACCTGCAAAATATAAAGGATCTATAGATCACTTCCAATGCTGATATGTTATATAATATCAGTGACCTTGACCTATTTTGCTGAGGTCACCAGGCCAGTAAATTTGAAAGAAGTGAATTTATAATGGCAAGGCATAGCAGGGACATAAATGGCAAAAAGAATTGAGCCTCCAGATCAAAATTGCACTTGAGTACATTGTACATACAACTGTATTTGGTGACTTACTTATGTCCAAGTTTATTTTTTTTTAGCTCAGCTGACTTGTCAGTCAGCTGAGCTAATGTTATGACTAGCCATCTGTCATCCTTCCGTCATCCACAATTCACGTTTTTCACTTCTCCAAATCCATCAGCCAGATTCACTTCAAACTTGGTGGGGTTGTGCCTTGGGTGGATCTCTATCAAATGTGTTCAAATGGTTGTGTGATTTTTGGATTTTTTAATGAATTTTTTTGTTCTTTTTTGAGGCTAATCTTAAAAGATCTTCTCCAAAACTGCTCATCCAATTGCGTTAATATTGGACAGGGACAGTCCCAGGGACTCCTATTTCTGAATTTGTTAACCAGGTGGCCCTGCATTTTTTTTCTAATATTTCATGATTTTTTGTGTGTTATGGCTATGTTTGACTTCTTCTCCAGAACTATCTCTCAGATTAATCTGAAACTTGGTGGATATGTTCCTTGTGGAAGGGTCAAACAAAGCTGTACACTAGGTGGCACTGCTGTGGATTCCTGATTTTTAATGATTTTTTCAATTCGGGTACTTATTGGTCAATGTAGGTTTCCTATTGATTACTATGTAAGATAGTGGGCATCCTAATGCTAATTCACATCTTCGACTTCTCCAAAACCATCATCCAGATTGACTTGAAACTTGTACAGTGTACCTTGGCTGGGTTTCTTCCAGATTTGTTCAAGTGGTCATACTCCAGTGATTTTTGGATTTTTAATAATTTTTGGGGGTTCTTTTTTTGGACGAATCTTACAAAATCTTCTTCTCCATACGCACTCACCCAATTGCTTGATATTACATAAGAACACTCCTAGGGACTCCTAGTTCTTAATTTGTTCACCAGGTGAAAAAATTTTATGAATATTTATGTGTTTTTTTACTTGTCACTTATCCAGAAGCATCTGTCAGATTTAATTGAAACTTTGTGGATATGTTCCTTGTGAAAGGGTCAAGCAAAGATGCTCACTAGGTAGCACTGCTGTGGATTCCTGACTTTTAACGAATTTTTTTCAATTTGGGTACTTATCGGTGAATACACCTTTTCTATTGCTTATTATGCAAGTCAATGGGCATTCTAATGGTAATTCACATTTTGGACTTCTCTGAAGAAACTGGAAGTCAGACTTACTTCAAACTTAGTGGCAATGTACCTTGGGTGGGTCTCTACCAAGTTTATTCAAATAGTCATGCTCCAGTGTTTTCTGCATTTTTGGTGAAGTGATCTGCTTCACCATTTCGATGTATTATATTGTAGGGGACACTTTCAGCAGGGGGGGGGGGGGGGGGGGGCTTACTCTTTGGGTAAAATCTGATTTTAAAAAATTTGCAAATATGTAACTAAAAATCCTTTAGTTATGTTTGAGGCATCTATATCGATGCCCCAATTATTGGTTATTGGTCTAAAAACTGGCCATTATTTTTGTTGAGTGTGTATTTTTTTGAAGATCAGAGCCTGAACACAGCATAGTAATCTGTCCTGAACCAGATGACCTTTGGAGACAGAAAATAATACTGTTTGTTAGGTTGTGTTGTTTCTTGAATTATTAAGAATGATTGCCCTCTGAAATTGCCAGGCAATAAAATTTTCTTGAAGTATATTTATATACCAACAGGATGGTCACTTTGTAAGGAGCTTTTGTTTTGGATTCCTAAATTTTGGTAAATCATCCGCATGGATCAGGCATTACAGATGATAATTGTTGGTGGACACATAATGAGATGCAAACAGATGCTTTCTTGTGTCAAAACTTAAAGAATATTGTGTCCAAGGGAAAGCAATATTAAATGATATTCACAAAACCATATAGAAATGCTTCTTTTTGACAGTTTAAGGTCAAGCTCACTGTATATATTTTCAGTGATGGATCCCTGCCTTCAGTGTTTTGACAAGATAATGTCCTGGGGTACATGTGATTTGCAAAACCTGTGATGGAAATGAACCTGGTTTGAGTGAACTTTCCTTTTATTTCTAACCAAACTGAAACAACTTAGGGGAAACTGTTGCATCATCTGGAAGGAGGTTCATGAAAACCAGTTTTTACTGAAACTGTGTAAAACCCCTTCCGTTTTTTTCTTGGGGGTAAAAGTACATACAGTGATCCCTGTCACCAGAGACCACCCCTGCAGCGACAAAAAAGTGGTCTTATGAGACCGGTGGTCTTTCATGACAGGTAAATTAACATGGAAAGTATAGGACTTGGGAATCTGAAAAGTGGTCTCTCATGAGAGGGTGGTCGCATGACAGGGGTCTCTCGTGGCAGGGACTACTGTACCAACTGGGTTGAGGAAGTTGAAACTATATATTTCTGATGTTGGCACAGGTCCAACAAAGCCCAGCCAGGGCTGCTTGGAGAGCCCATATGAAAGTCCATGCTGGAAACATGTCAGCTATGTCTCCCTCTGCCCATAGAGTTAGACAGGATTGGGAATCTGGTGTGCAAATGTCTCCTTCTTTCATGAAAATTAGGTGTCTTCTTGATTGTATTATTTTTTTTTGTGATCATATCATGATGTGCATTTGGGAAGCTGGGTGTGCAAAACACACTGCATTGCTGGCTGGCTTTTTCTTTCTTTCTTTCTTTCTTTCTTTCTTTCTTTCTTTCTTTCTTTCTTTCTTTCTTTCTTTCTTTCTTTCTTTCTTTCTTTCTTTCTTTCTTTCTTTCTTTCTTTCTTTCTTTCTTTCTTTCTTTCTTTCTTTTACTACAAAGCCCACTATTGCACCACAGTTGCTGTATTATGCTGAAATTTGACCTACCTTTTTAGATCAGGACAGATCTTGAAAAAATGTGGGTTTTTTTTCCAAATAACTTGAGAAACTTTCCAGCAAACTTGGGCGCTATTGATAGCTGGAATTTGACTGCACAAAAATATGAATATAACTGTATAGATCATGAAAATAAGTCAAGGTCATATTGCCATTTGAAAAAAATAACACTTTTTTTCACTCAAACACATTTGTAAACATGAAATCGCAGAGATGGCCGGGCCTGCCAGTTGTCATTATAGCAGTGTGCCAGTCGAACTTTTGCAGCCGATGTTGGATTGGCCACCTTGACCTATTTTTTTCAAGATCATGAGTTTTCTGCTTTTATTTTTTGTTTATTTGAAGAAAGTAATAACTCAAGAGTCGTCAATGACCTTTTTGAACAATACTGGGCGATCTTTGTACCCCATCTAATACAACTAAAAGGTTATCCTGTGTGTTCAGTCTGTGATCGTGACCTAATTGTGCTGTTTGGACCTATTTATGGACTAAACATTGCGAACTATAACTAGAAAAGTTATTAATGGATTTGGATCATGTTAAGTTCATTTTATAGCCCAACTGAAGGTCCAACTATGCATATTTCCATATGACCTTGAAAGGTTAAAGGTCAAGGTTATTTGGTGATCGGAAGATTTCCAATATGCCATAAATCAGTCAATTTGTGTACGATTTTTATCATGTTGGGTTCAAAATATAGGAATTTTTCATTTTCAGAACATAAAATTTGACCTCTAAAGGTCAAGGTCATTTGGCCATCTTAAGATTTTCAACTAGCTATAGCTTGGTTAATTTTCATCTGATTTTATGTTGGGTGCAAAATGTAGGAAATGTACTTATGTATATATCTGTAATAAACGTGACCTTCAAAGGTCATGGTCATTCCACCATCTGAAACCTCCATCTAGCCAGAATTCAGTCAATTTTTATCCAATTTCGTTCATGTCGGATTCAAATATATGCAAATTGTAATGCTGCACAACTTTGTAGTTTATATGTGACCTCTAAAGGTCAAAGATAATGATTTGGGAGGGACCAATGTACTAATTTATGACAATATCAATGAGGGATGTTCTCTTAGGTGGCACCACTGGTTCAGAGGCTAAATTTTCATGATACGCCATTTCCTGTTAACCACTGAGGAATATGGAGAGCCCAGATTGTTTAACCACCAGGTGTCTCCACCTGCCAGTATTAGTAATGAGGGTACTCGTGAACAGTGGTGTCATCTAGGAGAATTATACCCCATTTATGCAGATACATTGCCTCACTGAAGGCTGTATCATGATATGTGCTGTTTCTCAAAAAGTTTTGAGACTTGAGGCACAAAGGTACTAGCCATATTTCAATGTCATGAAATGAAGCGCCTAAACCTTTTGCTGTCTACTTGTGACTCATACCAATTTGCCGAAAATATATTCAACAAAGAGCACACCTCCAAACCTATTTCGTGGTGTATTATAAAAACTTTTACACATCAATTGGTAGCCTTGCTCAGCAAAAGAATTAATTACCATGATTCTAAAAGGACAGACGCGAGTGTTTTTATGTATTACAGCTAAAATGTACATCTGAGTGATTGTCACTTATGAGCTTAAATAGGTAGTGTTGCCAAGTTTGCGACTCTAGTACCAGATCTACATTTGGATCCTATCTTTGTACTACACTGTATGTAAAAAAATTTTCAAAATCCCATTTCCCATAATTTTTTTAAATCCCTACTTAAATCTGCATAATTAAAAAGAAAATGTCCTACACACATTGGAAATAACAGTGAGTAGTGACTCAGATTTTAGGAAAATACATCATTTTACCCCTATTTTTCAAACTTCATCTACATGTACATATGGAGGGGGGATCCCCCTCCCGAACCCTCCCTCCCCGCTTCTTCCCTCCACTTCCTCAAAAATTCTACTTACTTTCCCCCCACAAGCTTGGCGACACTGAATAAGAGGCTTGAAAATGTCCATAAAGTTGATCTTATTTGGGTCAGTTGTAATACTCTGGATGCATGGCAACAGAGCCCAAGTCATAGGGTACACTGAAATAAACAGCTGTAGGAATTACAGTAGATTACTGTTGGAACATGATATAAACGCAGTAAATTGTTTTGATAAAATTACATCCATATATAAATTCAGTAGATTATTGTTGGAAATTTCTTAAAAACAGACCATTATTGTTGGAATATTACATAAATATTGTAGATCATTGTTAGAACATTATATAAATACAGTAGATTATTTTTAGAACATTTTATATATATAAATACAGTAGATTATTTTTAGAACATTTTATATATATAAATACAGTAGATTATTGTTGGAGTACTATATAAAATGTGTTAGATTATCAACAGAACATGCTATAAATAAGGTATAGATCATTCTTGGAACAGCATATAAAGACAATAGATTATTGTTGAAATATTTAATTACACATAAATACAGTGGACCATCGTTGAAACGTTATATTAGTACAGCCTTACCAGCACCAAAAAGTTTTTCAATAGTTATGAAAATTTTAAGTACAAACGTTGAGGCATTTGCAGTTTATCTATGAATACGAATGTTTCAGTTTGTTGAATCTGAGTCTTAAGGGTTAAGTGACACTGTATCAACATCCCATTAAAAATTACCAACAAAATCCAATTTTGTGGGCTTCTTTTTCAACATTTAAAATTGTGTGCAATCGGCCAACAGCTTCCATGGCTTCACCGGGCTCGCAGAGTGCATTCGGGAGAGCTGTTGATCCCGTCTTCAGAGAGTTAAACTTTGAACTGCCAGATCCTAACCCCAGCTGCTGAAGTGACGAATACCATATTTATATTTGCTTTGTTTCGTCTTTTTCAGATTACAATCCGCTGACTGGAGCCGGTTCGGGTGGTAGTGGCTACCGCCCGCCAACAAGAGGTGGAGGCGGGGGCGGCGGATGAGGTTAAAGAGGGAATGTGTACTCAGTTGTCAGGATGTTGTCATAAAGCTGTGTTGTCTCAGAACTAAAAATTATCATCAGGCGCCATGTACAAGTGGAACTGTAACTTTACAGTGCTTCTAAAGTTTGCTCTGTCCATATTTGCAAATTTTAATGGAGCTGTATATCACATATATAGCATGCTCAGTAGATATTTATTGTGTGATCAATGGATCCTGGTGTACATTGGAGAGGTCAGACTCACCTGTTGAGAAACATGTTGTACGTGTATCACTTGAAACAGACAGAGCCTCCATAGAATTCCATAACACTGTCAGTGCAATAATCACGTGGGAAAATTGTGCTTGCCTGAATCATGAAAATGATTTCACATTCAAATTCCTAGTGAAAAGACCTTTATACCAGCATCCTCATATTTTCAAGAATAAAAGACTGGCCTGGGTCAACAACTTTCCTCAGCTCTTTTTGTGTGCATTAAGGCCTAAATGTCTGGAAACAAACTGTTGATCCAGGCTCCAACATAGCACTGAAGGTCCTAACCCTCTCCCCCTTAAACTGGCCAAAACCGGCTGGCGGTCAAATGTCGTCTGCTTCAGTGTTTTTAACTAATTTCAACAGCAGTGAACAGCAATTTGGCTGAGAATTGTAGATGAGACCTACCAAGATCACATGCCCCAGGTCCATAGTTTCCCTAAGCATGGATTGGACACATACTAAGTGCCCAACCCATGCCAAGGAAAGCTGTTGACTCAGTCTTAATTCAAGGGGGAAAGGGTTAATCAGACACATTTTTTTTTGAGAGAAGACAACACAGCTTTATGAGATTTTTGTACTTTCCTTGGTTTCCCAGCACACACATAATGGAATAAGTAATGAAATAAATGTATTGCCGTTATGTTTTACGACATTATTAACAAAGTGAATAATTGATAGTCAGGTCTTACGGAAGTTGTCAGACAATATGTAATGTATGCGTACAAAACTGTGATTTGTGTTGAGCACGTCCTGTGTGGCAGATGAATGTACCTCTGATAAACACTGGCAACAACCTTGGGGAACTACACGGTAAAGAAGATAATAGCTTTCACTTCACAATTTATGTTGCAAGGTTTTTTTTTTAAACATGAAAAACCCACTATCGGAAACATAGTGACAATTAGATAGGGAACCACAGAAAGTACAAAATCATGACAATAAACGAGTACATATTCATATTATTTTGTTGAATCACCACCAGGTGGCAGTGCTGTGGCTTACTGGGACTCGGATTCTGTGTGGGTGGAACTGCATTTGTGCAAACTTTAGAGGGACAGTTTAATAATTGAAGTGATATTTGAATATATTCAGTAATAAATGTCAGTTGATTCATAGTTTAGACATTTTGGTGATCTCATCATACTGTTTTTGGTGCTTATAAAGTCATAGGAGGGACATTTACATGTGAAATAGGTAAAACGAGCTTAACACAGTATAACATTATCACAACAATATGAAAGGAATTTGTAAATATTTAAGTGTCAGTGTTATTAGTGGATACATTTTTTTTGTAATCATAATGTCTTGTTTTTAGAAAAAAAACTGCTTGCACAACTACAAATTAAAAAAAAAAAGAAAGTTTTTTCCACGTTTTTTCTGTGAGTAACAGGTAAGTGTGCTTACATGATACATTACAAAAAAAAAATAAAAATAGATAGACTATGGACTGAAGTATTGAGGCCACAGCATATGAGCGTATCATTTACTTCTAAATCAGACTCACAACCTTAGAGCTACTGTACATAAGCGAACACATAGTAGGTCCAATGTGCTATTTTTCATGTGGTGTAAGTGACAGTATAAGACAAGTGGTCGGGCGTTTGTAACTTGCATGGGTCTCAGACAATCTGCCATCAATATTTTAAACGTATGAGATGTCAATAATTACTGTATAATTACATATTGGGCAGAGCAGCTGGAAAACCTGAGCAGGGATGGGGCGGAAGTGATAGGTACTTTGCGGGAATGAAGCACTCAGTACAAGAATGGGGCCTCGTTATGTATGCAAAACCCTTCTCCCTAATAATGGCTGAAATCACCTGAGTGTCAAAATTCCTACATGCCAAAGTGATTTCCACTGCATTTGATCATCAGGTCTGGCAGTGGCGAATGGCGTATTACAATACCCAAAGGGGTATTACTATACCCAATGTATGCATAACCCTTCCCCCCTCATAATGGCCAAAATCACCTGAAGAGATTTACACCACATTTTATCATTAACTGTGGTAGTGCATTACAATACCCAGTGGGGTATTACAATACCCAAAGGTTATCCAGGGTATGCATAGCCCTTTCCTCCATATAATGGCCCAATACCTGAGTGCCAGAACTTGTATGCTGAAAATGATTTCTGCTAAATCTTATCACTAACTCTGTAGTGCATTACAATACCCCACAGGGTATTACCATACCCAGTGTATGCATACAGGGTATTACAATACCCAGTGTATGCAGAACCCTTTCCCCTTTATAACGGTTGGTCAAAGGGGGAAAGAACTGATGCTGTGGTTTAGGAGTAAAGCGGGGAGGTATTTAACTTTGTCATGGTCAGTAGGAGATGAAGTTTGTAACTTTGATCTATACCCAACTTTGTATAAAAGACCAGCTCCCATGAGCAGCTGCATGTCTCTTTAAGGCTGCTCCTTGAAGACACTTGATTCCATTTTGTGATAAATTTGACTGCATTTCTAGGCCACTTGCATCTTTGGAGACGATCTGAAATAAAGACTTAATGAAACATGTACTCTGATGGAGGAATTCCTCAGCAAGCAGGCTCTGCCTTGTCTCTCCCCAAAACTGTTCAAAACATATGTAAAGCTAGCTTAGAAAAACTTGAGCAGACCCAGACTGAGATACTCTATTCCTCCAAATAAAGGTGCCAAATGCTTGCAGTTAGTTTTTTTTTTTTTTTTTTTTTCAATACCATTAAACATTTATTAGTGAAAAGATTCAAATTCCTCATAAAGATACCTTTCATTCAAATACCAGCAAGTGTAGTCTGAAGCAAAACGTAGTCTTAGTCAAAAGCTTTCCTCGGGGCACTTTGCGTGCAATGAGGGTAAAGTGCCCGAGGAAAGCTGTTGACTCAATATTAAATCAGTGCTTTAATGGTTAAGACCCTACTTGGAACATTTAAATATGGTTTAGATTCCAAGCAGGTAGGAAGGCCTTATTAGAGCATGAATCTTCACTGGTAGGAATAGGGTTACTTTTGATAAAAGGGTTTAGCATCAATATTGAGTTCCACCCACACAGAATAGTTGACACAAAGTCTTGGTTGCCAGCCAGTTATGATGCTTGTTCCTGTAAATGGTTGTCTGACCACAAGGGCAGGCTGATGTAGGTGCTGTCACCTGGTGGAATGTATTGTAAATACACTGTACAGGTACATTGCCTCTGTGACACACCGTCCTAATCTGCATCAATTTCAAAGTACAAGTGAGACAGTGTGGTACAGAGACAACAACGTGTGACTGGAAGAGGGGACCATCGCATGCAAGTTTCTCACCAGATGGCGTTTTGTTTATGCTGAGTTTATGGTGATTTTGCACACTAGTTGTATCATAATATATACATGTATGTATTAAAACGTGAAAAAGGAGGTATGGGAAATGCATCTTATATGATGAAACTGGCAGATGCTACTGAATAGCGCATTTAGGTTTTACATAGAATATACAGTAAAACCTCTTTAACCGAACACCTCCGTATACCGAACACCTGTCTATACTGAACACCATTTCTCGGTCCCAAATATATACTTTCAATGTTATCAAACCTCCTTATACCGAACACTTTTTTCCTGTCCCAAGGGTGTTTGGTATAGGGAGGTTTTACTGTAATGGTCCAAGTAAACAGCTTTCCTTGGAGCATCGTGTCTTAAGTGCACTCAAGAAAGCTGTTGACTCAGTGCAAAATGTAGCACTGAAAGAGTAAAAAAAAAAATGATCAGAATGGGAGACTATAGTAGAAATCATAACGCAGTTTATGTAAAATTAATGGCAAAAATGTTGGATACCGCGGGCCCCCATTGTGAACAAAGACCACCTTCTCGAGAGGTCACTTGTTTGTGCTGCACAGATGGCATTTTCATTATATTGCCCCCCCCCCCCCCCCATAATGCCACAACTCTGGTCCATTGTTTGGGGAGGCTTTATAAGAGGGGAACCACTGTACTTCGTATTTGTTAGTCATCTTTTTAAAGGCTTATACAGTGAAACCTGGCTATTGTGGACACCTCTGGGACTGGCAAAAAGGGTCCACAGTTGGCAGGTGTCCACAACAGACAGGTGTTTTTAACAAGAATATTGACCATTCAGTCATGGATATATTTGTCCACATTATACAGGTGTCAGCACTATAGAGGTGTCCACAAGGACAGGTTTTACTGTACATGTATATACATGTGAGGAGTGCACTGGAGTCAAAGGAAGAACAGGTCTGTTGGGCTGTTGGGCACTAATTGGTCATGTGGTGGCCACAGCACTGCTAAATGAACACCAAGAAGGCCAGCAGAAATGGATACCTTGTTATGTAACTGTATATTCAGTATCCTGTAAATAACTGAAAAAAATAAAGGTTGTTTGTTGTACCTGTAATATGAAGGTGACACTCTCTGTCTTGTTGGCAATTTAGGGTGGGCATGGGTGGATGTAAGTCAACTCGATCCACCTTACACCAATGAATGGAAAACTGCCGTAGAGATACTGGCATTATTGTGTAATTTCCAAGTATTGGTAAGTTTTGCGTCAGCGGCGTGAGTGCTGGGGAAAAAGTACATGCACTAATGAACCAGAAGAGGAATCTAAGACTTTCAGGAAGTGTCCTTATGACTGACCAGGTCAATCGGTAGTCTGGCTGTGAAGGAGAGAGAAAGAGAGAGAAAAAAAAACTGAAAGGTATCGGAGTGGCCAAAATATAATGTACCCCTTCCCCCCTTTACATTGAAACTGAGTCAACAACGTTCTGTGACTTTTTTGATTTTGTCACTGAATGTAAAACTCATGCCAAGGAAAGTTGTTGACCTGGGGGTTTGATATCTTGATAGATGCAATAGACAGCTCTTATTCAAGCTTTTTTCCTTGCCATTGAAATTACTTGTAGTCCAAAAGAATAAAGGGAACGGAATTTGACCACCAGACAGTTTTTGTCAGTTAAAAGGTGAGATGGTTAATTTACCATTAAAAATGGCTTCTTGCTTTGAATGATAATTTCCTCGACCGTATGGTGTATTTTATTGAAAGAACATACATGATGATTAAGGTATGTTTTTTTATAAAACTTAAGCCAGTCTCTAATACAGCATTTAATAGCGGCAGTGTATATTTTACAAGGGAACCTTCATGATAGTTTTCCACATTTAACCCTTTCCCCCTTAAACTGGCCAAAACCGGTTGGTGGTCAAATGTCGTCTGCCTCAGTGTTTTCAACTAATTTCAACAGTTTTGAAAAACAATTTGACCGAGAAATGTACATGACACTTATCAAGATCACATGCCCCAGGTCAACAGCTTTCCTTGGCATGGGTTGGGCACTTACCCATGCCAAGGAAAGCTGTTGACTCAGTCTTAATTCAAGGGGGAAAGGGTTAAAGGTGAAATATGCTCATGTACCTCCATTGTGGGACCACCTGCTTTTGCGACCACATTTGTCAAGTCTCGAATGCTCTTTTCATTATTTTGTCATTTTTTTGACGGACTGTCTTCAGTATATTGCCACTTGTGGATGCACCTGAGGAGAGACGACTGAAAAGAGAGACCATTGCATGTATATTTGTGTTTTAATCAATTCTGTGTGTAAAATAATTCATTTAACTGCATTGACTGTGTTCATTCCAATAGTAGCATGCTGTGCCAATGCAAAAAAAAAAAAAAAAAAAAAATCCTCAATCAAACCTGGGGATTGTGATGCGGCATAACTTAGATTCTTCCAAACTTTGAATAATTTATGATGAGAAATTATCTTGTCGATGCATGTGAAGGTTGGAAAGCAAAACTCACCATCATGCAGTGCTACCTCAACTGTCTTCTCAACAGAGATCAATATTCATGGGAAATTAACTCTTTCAGTACAAAATTTTTTGAGTGAGTCAACAGCTTTTGTCGGCATGCATTGGGCACATTGCACCCGATGCACACCAATAAAAGCTGTTGACCTGGGATGTCCTCTGTCTGGAACTATAGGCGTACTTGAATGAAAGGTCTTTTTACGAGGAATATGAATCTGGGATCCTTTTTTTTTATAATTCAGACTAGTTTAACATAAGTAGATTGACTTTAGTCATGTTGGTGCTGAAAGAGTTAACCTTGTATATGTTGAGTCAACAAAATAAAAAGTTTGGGATGTGCTTGTATTAGGGCATGTGATACAATTGGAATGAATATGGTATAGTCTGGTCTGTGTCTCTGATATTCACAAAGGGTTTAGCAAGTTGCACAAATAAGAAAACTGGAGGATTTTCATGAAACCTGGTGTGAAAAGTGGGAGCTGTACTTGTTTAAAATGGGCACCCCCTGCCTAATAGGCAGGATGCAGGAAAATCCTGATGGTTTTTATTACACAAAAAAGTGTGATTTCCACAGCTTCATGGGAGCCCCTTGCCTCCATAGCAGCCGTGACTGGGCGTTGATGGAAGCCTCTTGGGCATTGTATTGACTTGATTCAGTTATACCAGGTATTCTGCCATGTTGCAGATTCAAACTAGTCCTGCAATTTTTGTAAACAAAAGAGCTGAGTTAACCCCCCCCCCCCAAAAAAAAACTGGCAAAAACTGGCTGGCAATCAAATGTCGTCTGCTTCAGTGCTTTCAGCTGATGTCAAGAGTAATGAAAAATAATTTGACTGAGAATTGTAGATGAGACCCATCAAGACTACCTTGAAGTAAGACTGAGTCAAGTCACTTTCCTTTGGGGGGTGGGATGGGTGGGTAGGCAAAGGAAACCTCTTGACGTAGGCTTTTCATTCAAAATGTTTTTCTAGAAAGCTATTTTTAATGCAAAAAATCAGTGAAGCATATGACATTTTACCTGCAGCTGGTTTAAGAGGGAGAGAGTCGCATCTCCATCAAATAGATATACTTTTAGGACTCCAAAGGCCAAACTTGAGGTGATCATTTGCATAATTTTACGTATTTGCATGACAAGAAATCCCTTTAAAGGCTTTGCTTGGCAAATAGCCAAATTTATGCAAATGAACACCATCATGTGCTGCCCTCTGGGGTCCTAAATTCCTTTTCTACACAATCCTTGGAACTTAGTCACTCTTCAAATCATGATTTTCAGTTGCACAGTACTATATATATATAAAGGATACTTTTACCCAGATGGACCAAACACTGACTGGATGTTCTAGCATGCAACCTTTTCTCCTGAGAAAATGCCCTTTTTTTCCTCCTGAAAAATGTGCTCAGCTGCTTTTAATGGGTCCACCCCGAAAGAAGGACTCATTATTTTTATCAAGTTTTCTGCCCATTCTTTCAGGGCTCTGCCTGTGCACCATTTGCCCCTGAACATGATATGTCCAGACTTCCTGGCCACCTGAAATTCAAGTTGACCTCTTCTGATACTATTTCTTGCCTTTTTGACTACATTTTGGTGACCTTGACCTCATTGTCAAGGTCGCAGGACCCATGTGTGTACAAAGGTGGACAAATTAGTCCTTGCCTTGCATTGGAATGCCTCCAGTTGTGTCAGTAGTGATAATTGGTCATTAGTCAACACTGTTCTTTAATACACTCTGTGTCCACATTGAACACACTCTGTAGCCACATTGAACACATTCTGGGGCCACATTGAACACATTCTGGGGCCACATTGAACACTGTGGCACATTGAATACACTCTGTGGCCACATTGAATGCACTCTGTGGCCACATTGTGTGTGAAGAAATATGTTTACTCGGCCTCCAGAGGGTTAAGGTAAACATGTTTCCATTCCCATCATGCATCAGGATTACTCTATGCCGTGAATGTGATTGATTAAGTGTGAAGTTTAATACCCTTGGAGGGTTCTTGAATGTGGGAAAACAGTTGCTGGTAAACCCTGTATTTGTCACTTCAAGGGAGTTTGGACCTTGTATGATGGTCCTTGACGACGATTTTTAACTGCATGTTTTTGACGTAACATTTGGCTTTTCAACACAAAGCAGTAATCCCGCAGAACATTGGGAGAGACCCGGGAGTGGTTCCAGTCGTGTACGGTCACGTGGTCAATTCATAGTCAAAATTTGCATTGCTCTCTGCAAAATTGATAAATAGATGAGTTATTTCCAGTACGGTCCACGTGGCAAAAATTAACCCTTTCAGTTCCAACTGTGAATATAGTTGAACTTATTAACGCAAACTACTGTCAGAGACTGCAACCCTCAGGACTTGGACGGGAGATCTCCGACATTTTTATCATGAAAATCAATCAAATTTCACAACCTCTCGCCTGATTGACAGTGCTCTCCACAGTGAGTCAATGGGGCTCCCACTGAGAGCAGCTGTTTTCATAATTATCTCCCGTTTGTGGGGTTCTGCAGGGTTGGTTCTCTGTGCTTTCAATTACATGTAAAATAAGGATACTAGATTCATGCGTTCCTTGTAAAAAGACCTTTCATTCACATACCAGTATGTTTATACAGTTACCTAGAATATAATAGTCCAGATCAACAGCTTTCCTTCCTGCGCCTTGGGTGCATTGCTCCCAAAGTGCACAGAGGAAAGCTGTCGACTCAGTCCAAAATGTGGCACTGAAAGAGTTAATCCTTAAAGTCCTAATCACAGCTATGGCTGTTTTCTCATTACCGTTAAAGATGTAATGGTTAAAAGGTTCAAATTCCTCATGAAGATGCCTTTCATTCAAATACCAGCAAGCCTAGTCTAAAGTAAAAGTAGTCTCAGTCAACAGCTTTCTTCGGGACACTTTATAGTGCCCCAAGGAAAGCTGTTGAGTCGGTCGTAAATCAGCGCTCTAAGGGTTAAGACCATATTCATGAGATCTCTTGAGTCGACGTTTTCCATGTAATTCTACCTCCAATGAGATCACGTGCTTTATGTAATTGCTTTAAAACCAGCCCTAGGGGGTGGTCATTCTAAAGAGGGACTACTGCACTCCACTTGTTACGTGGGCTGCCCTACTGGACCCAGATAAGATCATGTATCAACAGGTGCTCATTCCAACAACAGAAAATTGTAGTTTACTTTTATTTTACATTATTTGGAAGTCCCAGTTGGAGACGGCATTATTGTTCATGTGGTAGTGTTTTATCCAACCATCAACTGTGGCTCATAAAATTACCGTCTGAAACTTTTATGATAGGAATTGTAAAAATCGGTCAACAACTTGAATCAGTTATACGCTGTAAAATAAAGTCTTTCTGTATGAAAAAAATAAACAGTGATGTTCAAATATTTTGCTGGTGTCTGTGTGATAAATTATGTGCACTTTGAAAGTTTCAACTAATGAAATTGATTTTTCTTTAAAAAAAAAAAGTCTCTCAGGCAATGCCAATGAAGTCCAGGACAACACCCTAGTTAGAGAGCACTCTGAACTTTGGTTCAATTTGTCTTGGATGTCGCATTTTCATACAGATAATTCATTGCACACGTTACAGTAAAAATTTGAATATGTTGGACAATCCTGGACATAGTAAACATGTCGAGAAGTGCATTGTAATTTTATGCGCACTTTGAGGCCAAGTTTGCAAATTGATTTTGAAATGATTATTTCATGATCTTCCCACAGAATATGGCTAAATGCAAGTTCCATGTTTGGGACCATTAACTGCTTTTTGATACAAATGACGAGCAGTGCTGACTCTCTTGTTCAGATATCGTTCTTTCACAATGTAATTATGAATTATTTTGAGAGAGATTGAACAGGTCTGCAGTAACAGTCTGGTTCTAGATCTATATCTTTCTTGGTCAACTCATATTGACCACATGGTTGCTAAATAAAAAAAAACTAGTTGGAGTTCTTAAGCGATTACAGTGTAAGTTTAATAGGCGATCGTTGGAAGCACTCTACTTCTCATTTGTTCTTCCATGTTTGGAATATGCTAGTGTAGTCTGGGATGGATGCACAAAAGCTGACAAAGACCGTTTGGAATCTGTTCAGCTGGCAGCAGCCCGTGTGGTAACAGGTGCACTTGCACATACAAATCTTGAACAAATTTGTTCTGAAACAGGTTGGGAAAAATTGGCTGAACGTAGAAGGAAACATAGATTAGTGCTTATGTTCAAAATTACTAACGGTATTGCTCCAAACTATCTTTTAAACTTGTTACCCGGAAAAATTTCAACACGAACAAACCAACTTCATTCTTTCGAGGCTAAGAAAAATACATATTTTAATTCATTTTTTCCATCAACCATACGTGAGTGGAACTCACTACCCCGATCCACTAGGAATTTGGAACACCTAGACGAATTCAAAAGAGAACTAAACAGAAATAAGCCCAAATGTAATGATCACTACTATCTTGGTGAAAGAAAAATTGCTGTTATCCATGCTAGGATGAGAATGGGCTGCAGTCATCTGAACAGAGATCTCTTTAGAATAGGAGTTGTTGACTCCCCATCATGTTCATGTGGTGCTAGGGAAGAAACCAGTTATCATTACTTTTTTGAATGTAATAAATATATTATTTTGCGAAACGATCTGCAGCAAAAAATAGTGGTGCATGGTAGTTTCAATATAAGAACAGTATTATGTGGTATTAAGGGTGCAGGAAATATAAAGAAGCAAAATGAGCAAATTTTTGAAGCAGTCCATAAATTTATTAAGGAGTCAAATAGGTTCAAAATATAATACCAAAAATGTGTTACGCCTACTGTATTCTGAATTTTTTTTTTTTTTCCCGCTCACACACCAATCCATTTATATTCCCACCTATCTTTATCTCCTTGTGGTCCTGTATGTTTAACTATCTGTGTACTGGTGTTCGCAATTTCATTGTTGTATCGTCATATATGTACAAGAGGCCCTAATATAGGCTGGTGAGCCTGTCGGCCGATTGTTTTTTGAATAAAATACGTTTAAACCAACAGTCTGGTTCAAATATTGCGGGGTTAACTCAGCAAAAGTTGGGCTCCTCTAAAAGTACTGCAGCAATTCCACATTTAACTTGGCCCACGAGAGAGCTTTTGTTCAAGTATCCGCACGACTGAATCCAAATACCAAGGACTGCTCCAGGCCAGCAGCTCTGCTGAGGGTACCTAAAGGCATACTGGACCCAAGACATGCTTGAGGCAGCTGGGGACTCGTGCCTGGAAGACGGCACTGAGGGTATTAAAGGAGAAGCGCACTGAAGTCTCGTTTTTGTTTTTGTTTTTGTTTGTTTGTTTGTTTGTTTTTGTTTTTTTTGTTTTTGTTTTTTTGTTTGTTTGTTTTTTTTTTTGTTTTTTTTGTTTTTTGTTTTTGTTTTGTTTTGTTCTGTTTTGTTTTTGTTTTTTTTTGATATATTTGTCTAGGCTTTTTGGGGGGGGGGGGTATGGAACCTATAAGGATCACACAAAAAAAGAAAGTAAGAAAAGCACTCGAAATTTCGAGTCTGATTATTATCATCATCATCATCATCATCATCATCATCATCATTATTATTTGTGGTCCTTTTTTCAATATTTTATTCAGTACCTTTATATACAGAAAGTTTTAACTTATTGCACAATTCACTGTTAATCCATTACTGAAAATCTAACAAATTATAATACCTTTCAACAAATATCTATCAAAGTGCCACATGTTAAGAATGATAATTTGTGTATTGTGGCTACGATACTTTCTGAATTACAGCATCAAATATTGACCTCCAATGTAACTCAAATGTTGTCAGTTTTCCATTTACTGCATGTATGTGTTTAAATACTGATATTTTTCCCTTCAACAGAAAAAGTCGTTGTGAATGAATATAATATTTCCTTATAAAATAAATAATAATAATAATAATAATAATAATAATAATAATAATAATAATAATAATAATAATAATAATAATAATAATAATAATAATAATAATAATAATAATAATAATAATAATAATAATAATAATAATAATAATAATAATGAAACTTGTGTTGGTTCCTTGTAGAGTCCAAAAATGACATCTTCTTTATCAATTGTTATCTGTTCATGTAAATCAGATTCCAAGAAATTTGTTTAACTTTCCCCAAAATATCCTTGCTGTGGGACATTCTAAAAAATTATGGATTATTGTCTCATAAGGGAAGTCAAACTTTACAGTTTGTATTGTTTACAATACCAATTTTGAAAAGCCATTCTTTAGTAACAATGATTCGATGCAGAATTTTAGATTGAAAAGTTTGTGATTTTGTTTCCATTGTGGTTTTAAAAGCTAAAGAAAAGATGAGTTTGTGATGATGCCTTGTGTTCCAAATCTCTGGGAATCTATCCCTCCATTTGTCAACACGTGTTGCTTCATTTAAACAAGTAAACTGTACAAATATCCAATACAAATCTTTACAACTTAAATCATTAATAGTGATGTCTTTACCGTGGATAAAGAATTTCAAGTAAGTGTTTCTTATTGTTACGTTCTGACTGCCCATGACAGTCTGTCTCCACTCATAAGGAATAGGTAAACGTATTTGAAAATACTCAAGAAAATTTGGTTCAAAATTTAATTTGTTGTTTATCTGATCTTCGGTAAGAAATTCCTCCTCTGCATTTACAATATCATTTACAAACATAATACCATGGTCACACCACTTTCTATTTAAAAAAAATGTTTTTTTTCTATATCAGTATATTTTCTTTACACCATATCACTTCCCTGGGAATGGAATCACTAGTGCAAGATTGAAAAAAAAAAGACTGGAAATAATTCCAAGCCTTCGAATTATCTCTATAAAATATAGGTATAGCTATATTATTTTCCCAGACAGACTCAACAGAGAAATGGCTCCTAAATAAGTCTTGAAATGTTATCCCTGAAAAAAAATTGCAGTTTCTTCACTGAAGATGTGTTTTACCCAAGAAAGCAATAAACATTTATCTTTCAACTTAAAATTAGAAACTTTTAACCCTCCATTTGCAGGTGTTTGATGCATCATTTTTCCACTTTTGGGACATTACTACACCAGATAAATGTATATATTTCTTTTTGCCCCATTTTAACCATGTCTGAAGTTACGGATACTGTAGATGCACTTTATGCTAATTTTGAAATACCTAACGACTTCACTACCAAAATATTTCCTATTCAGGACAAATTACGCATTTTTCAAATGTTTAATATATTTTGCATTTACTTCAATTTTCTAACCAAATTTTTAACACTGATATTATATTCATCTGAAGTAAATGTTATACCTAAAGTAGAAAAGTTTATGGAGCACCATTTTGCGGGAATGTTCCCTGGCTGTCTATCTACATTTGAGCCAATCCATATACATCAGTTT
Organism: Hermodice carunculata; assembly: GCA_964020975.1. Classification (NCBI taxonomy): domain Eukaryota; kingdom Metazoa; phylum Annelida; class Polychaeta; order Eunicida; family Amphinomidae; genus Hermodice; species Hermodice carunculata. The sequence goes on along the minus strand of OZ026628.1, from coordinate 56,223,080 downwards.
TTCCTAGATTTATTTTCAAACCACTATTTTTTGCATACTCTGTTAAAAGTGTATGATCAATTTTCCAGGATCTTCTTCTGACACGAAACATGTATCATCTGCCAACTGACTCAGCTTTATCTCAATATCTCCTATTTTGATATCTTTAATATTTGGATTCTCTCGAATATCTATAGCAAGTAATTCAAATGTTAAGACAAACAAAGAAGGAGACGGGGACATCCCTGATGAACGCCTCTGTGTCAAGAGAAAAAGGATGAAGTATATCCATTGCTAATAACACAACTACTTGTATCCGTGTATATAATTTTGATCCATTTTCTGAATCCTACTCCAAAATTAAATGCCTGCATTGCTTTATCCAAAAACCCCAGTCCAAAGTATCAAATGCTTTTTCGAAGCCTATCAGCAATATTCAACTTGGTTTTCCCTTACACTAGTCAAATTTATAATGTCTGAAATTAGCCTAATATTTTCTTCTAAATATCTTCCTTTAACATATCCAGTCTGGTCCGTATTCATTTATTTTGGTAAATAATTTTGCAACCTTAAGGCTAAAACTTTTGTAATCAACTTCTAATCGATGTTTAACGGTGATCTAGGTGTCCAATTCTTCAAGTAAAATGCAGTTTCCGTTTTCCTTTCTTTTTTTTTTTTTTTTTGGAATTAATGAAATCACACTCCATCCTTGATCAACAGATAATATACCGTTTTCAAAAGCTCAGTTAAAACTTTCCATAAGCTATCGATTTAAATCTACCCAGAAAAACTTATAAAATTCTACAGTTAACCTTATACTTCCAGGACTTTTATTATTCTTAAACACTTTTTAAAGCATTGGTACACTCACTCTTAGTTATCTGCTCATTACATCTTTGTTTCTCTTCATCTGATAGCTTTGGAATACTGGGATTATTAAAAATAGTTTGTAATGCGGGATTTTTTGTTTCAGGAAATACTTTGTTTGAAGAATATAATTTCTCATAAAATTATTTTTCTACTTCCAAAATATCTTTTGGGCTATTTATTTGTTGCTATACTAAATCTATTTTAGTCTGCATCGCAACACTCGAAAATTCATCTTAGTTTGTATGGAGGGTTAGTAATTTTGATTTAAAATCTTTTTTTTTTTGGTCTTTATTTGGTTTCCCTTTTTGCGTAATTTATTGTAAAGCCTCTTAGCTCGCATTTTGTCACATCCCATTTTAAACTTTTGTTTTCTAAATTTTGGTATTTTTCTTTTGCAATTATATTTAATTGTTTAATATCTGTCACATGTTTCATCCTTTAATAAACTGCAGTTAAACTTCCAAAAACCTGGCACTATTGCTTTAATTTGTGAACCTTGTAGCTTTAGACTATAAACTATGATCAGTTTTATAGAAGGAACTATGTTACTTGTTTTAACATGTGACATTAAAAAGGTCGAGATTAACCGAAAATCTAATATGCTCTGAACTAACGGAGATCTAGAGAAGCGAATGCGTCTAAAAATTCCAGGGTTATGAACTCTTCAGATGTCAACTAGATCAAATTCCTCAATAAAATCTAACAGCTTGGTAAAGTGTGAAAAGGGACTGTTGATTCCACCTTTCTTTCACCAAGACAGTATTAAAGTCCCCCCCCCCCCAAGATAAAACTGCTGTCCATTTTTTTTGAGAAAATGGGTACTTAGATTTGTTTAAAAACCTACTCATCCAGTTGCGTGATTTTTGGTTTGGGGCATAAACATTAATCAATGTTCACTAATAACTTGGGTTCTCTAGAACATGGAGAGACCCACGAAATATATAACGAAGTTTCACTGCAGAAATAATAGAAAGTGATGCTTTTTTTTTCTTACCGGTCTTTCATTTCATTTCATTGCAGTCAACTGGCCCAGTTTGACCGGTACCTCTACATGAGAAACAATAGTATAAAACTATAACTCTTGTTTAAGGGACAGGGGCACTTGGGAAATTTAATTGAAATAAGCTCCAATTGTATACATAAATTTGGAAAATTTTAGCTGTGTCAACTGGAAAATCGTCATAAAATTATATATATTCCTAGCAGAAATTATGTACCAGAAAAAAAGGGGGCAGGCACTTAAGATGGCAGGGACACTCAAAAGGTTGAATACGGTAATGGCTCCATATTGCTGGGAATCGCGGGAAGACCAAGAAGAAAGGACAATAATAGTTGCATCAAGTTCAACCATGGGACGAAATATTTATTTTGTTCATGTACATGTACAAGAAAATTGAAGTTTAGACTGAGACTGTGAGTTGGGTAAGACCACACTTTCCCACTCAAGTCGCCTCAAAACACCCATGTAAAAATTGTCATCTGCTTAACATCTTTGCTTAAATTTCTCGTTACTAGAAAATATTTTTGCTGAGATGTGTATGTAAGACCACTCACAATGGCACGCCCTAGGCCGATAGCTTCCTTTGGTGCGTGTTGGGCAGAATGCGTCCAACCCGCGCCAAGCAAACCATTGGCTCCATCGTACTCGGACCAGGAATGGGTCATCTTGCATTGTTGATGTCAAAAATGGAACACATTCATTCAGTGCCGTTGTCTGCAGCTTTGTCAAAATATTTTCGTCGAAACTGACTTTTAAGAGGATTTCACAATGCGACATACAATTATCATCATAAACATATTTATTTCACCTGGAATGTCTAATAGTTGCAGTAAACTAATCTGGAGGCTCTTGTGAAGACACAGTAGAATATACAATACACACTGGACGAAACAGAAGACTAAATTCACAGCTTGTATATAAGTAATACAACTGATGCCAAATAATGAAAACTTATGAGTAGATTGTATACCAAATTAGAGGATGAAACGTCTAGATTCTGCTATGAATGTCTGAACAGCCTCAAAGAGGTATTCATTATCAGTGTCCGACAATCATTACTAACTTTCAAGAGAATATTTAATAAAATATCACTTGACAATCATCACTAACTTTCAAGAGAATTTTTAATAAAATATCACTTGAGCACTGAAGTATTTGGGTTGGATTTACAACTGGAGCCAGTAAGTGACACACAGTGTTTAGAAGACGGACCCTTTGCACCATGAACTTAGGGCAGAACAACGGGTAATGTTTTGTATCTTCAGAATGAAGAGCGCATGCACACCTTGAGGCTGAAAGGATATTGACATGATGTAGATGGGCATTTAGAACGGAGAAGTTAAGACGTAACCGCGTGTGGCATATGTTCAGGAAACGAGTACCATGTTTGAAGTATGAGGGCTTTTTGTCAACATTTAAGACTAATAAAGTTAATTCAGATTTAAACTGCGGCATGGAATCAGTGTTGCGAGCATCAACTGGGAGGTTATTTCATAAATTAATAGTGGAGCGGAGAAATGACTCGCCGAAGCGATTGGTGGTAAACCTAATTTGGCGTAATTCAGTGCAATTTCTCAACAGACGTCCAGTGGTGAATACAACATCGCGGGAAACCAGATCATGTAGATATTGTGGAGTCAACTTATTATACATTTTAAAGAAAAGAATAAGTTTGAATATTTCATCCGGTTCGACAAAGTTTGCCACCCAAGCTCTTCAAGAAGTAAGACACGTGGAGTGTACCTAGTTGCGCCAAGGCAGATCCTGCATGGCTGCCTCACACTGCACAGCTTCGACAGATTGTGACAGGTTTGCAGTGCAATTGTCAAAACAGGACACACCCATGCTGGAGGATAGGACGAAATAATAGCGTATTACCTTTTTATTGAAAACGGGTCAGACGTTGGACCTCTTGCAAGGATCTGGGAAGTATGAGTTGGAAAAACAGCGATTGAACAGATCAGTAAGACAACGTGAGCACAGTATTTAAGAAGGGTGTTACCTATGCCGTCAGGATCACAAGCAGAACTAGTTTTCAGAGACTCCCGAATCTTTCCCAGATCACGTACTCGCACATGAAATATAGACAGGCGGGCCTCAGTCTGATAGGCAAAGTCGGGCAAGGGCAAAGGGTTAATTATCATCATGCGGAATCTTGCACTGATCAGCAAAATACTTGTTGATTGTCTCACACTTTTCAATGTCGGAAGAAATATTCCTACTATCGTCAACAAGTTGGAATGTTTTGGTAGAGTCTGTGGGTGAGAATAGACTTGCTAAGGTTCCTCCATCTTTAAGGGTTAATCTCTCTTGAGTCTAGTTCAGTACGGAGTTTGGTAAAGTCAAGACGAATACAGTTCTTAATACTGTTCACTGTAAGATTTTGTTTCCGTTTATATAACCAGAAGAGACGTTCAATATTTTTGGGTAGCGAGGAGCGTGTGCGGCCGAGGCTTTTGAGTCAGGCACTTAAACCTTTTCGTGAAATTAGTGAAATAGCTAGAGAATCTCGAGAGTAGGGACCCCACGGTCTCCTAGAACTTGCACGACCAGCTCCCGAATAAATTCAACTCCACTAACAACCCGATTGACAGTGCAGTCTCGATTCAACACTTTTGAAATACATTTAATGATTCAAATATCAAACACAACGAAATTAAAGATAAATTTATACTTGATGGCAAAAACAAAATTTTTCATGAATTGAAATTCAGAATATACAGATAAGGAAGTGAGAACTGCCATAAGTAATTTAAAATGGGGTTAAGCCCAGGCCATGGTGGCCTCCTAAATGAAATGTTCAAGTTTTGTATTAATCTGATTTCACCTCTCTTAACTGCTGTTTTCAACCGAATCCTATGTGATGGTAAATTCCCAGATGTATGGCGTGATAATGTATTGGCTCCTGAACATAAAAAGGCGATGCCCACCAACCAGCGAACTGTAGAGGAATTGCTTTATCTGGCCATTTTTGCAAACTAATTTGTAGTGTCATACATAACAGATCATGCAGTTTTTTAAAAAAAATTATAATGTAATACCGGTCAACTAGATCGGATTCAGGATAAGGAGCCAAACAGCTGACCGTATTCTAATTTTAAAAACCCTTATTGATAAATAACTTTAGTTCCCTAAGAGGTACCTTTATACGTGCGTTGTTGATTTTCAAAGAGCATTTGATCCTATATGGCAACAAGCAGTCATTTACATACTTTTGCTGAATGGTGTTGGTGGAAATATACTAAGCCTCTTACAAAGTGTGTACTTCAGATGTTGAATATTGTGTGCAAACAAAGTCTGGCTATACCATTTCATTTTCTTCAAATCTTGGGAGTCAAGCAGGGGTGCGTTCCGAGCATCCTGTTATTTAACCTATTTACTGCTGATCTGACTGACATATTTGCTGTCTCTTGTGATCCTGTGAAATAATTTGACAGCACATTGAATTGTCTGATATATGCAAACGGCATTGTTCTCATTTCAAAATCGGCAAGTGGCCTGCAAAACTCGCTTAACAAGTTGTGAGCATATTGTGATATGTGGAAACTCAGTTAATTTAAACAAGTCTAAAATTATAATTTTTGGCAAAAGTGGCAGTTGTATGAAATCTTCATGCTTTCTATACAAAGGACATAATTTTGAAGTATTGTTATCTGGGTATTGAATTCTGTCCATCTGGCACCTTCACTCACGCTATTAAAAAAACTCAAAGATCAAGTCAGTAAAGCTCTCTTTAAGTTGTGACAATATCCGGTTAATAACAATGTTAAATTAGCCATATATGACAGTGAATTGTTGAGTGTATTCCATGCTGAAAATGTGAATCATGATAATTTCTACCACTTGTGTGATATGCCTACCTTTGTTTGAAAATTTATATATAAACTTCTGTAAATACAAGTTAGGTGTACACAAGAAAGCTTCAAATGCAGCCGTAAGGGCACAACTGGGTAGCTTCCCAGTGTTCATTACTTCGATATGTGATTCCGTAAAGTAGTGGATGCATCTAAAGAGCTCGGATACAAACTCCCTGGTATATAAATCTTTACTGGAAAACTGCCCTTTGCTACAAAATGATGATAACTACTGGATTTAATACATAAAAGAAATTCTCAGCTGTGTTGACTTGTACAAGCAGTGTGTACTCTATTGGCTGACAACGCAATTATCTTCAAAGTATGTATGAGAAGCTGTGGGGGTAAAGTCGTGTCTGGTGATCATAATCATGATTCGAACAAACCCCGCACATGTTGCAAATTCAAACAAAATGTTTGCCCTGAATTCTACTTACAACAAAAATCGCCAGTAAAGAAAAGAAAAAAAGTTTAGAAAATTGCGGATCAGTGCTCACACTCTAGCTGCTGAAACCGGAAGATACACGCGTCCAAAGACACCTGTTGACCAACTTGTATGTAAGTTGTGTACCTCGGGAGTAATAGAAGATGAAATACATTTAATGATGCATTGCAGTTTTGTGAATGAGGAGAGAGAAAAATTGTATAGTGATATGTCAAATACTCGGACTCTTTATTCACAATTTATTAATTTAAGTGGCACTGGCAAATTTCATTTCCTCATGACAATGGGTGGAGAGTCTTCTACGGTCTTCCCCTGGTCGTAAAGTTTGTTAATAATTAATATCTTTCAACGTCGGTATGACAAGCTCGGCTATTAATGTTGGACACTGGAGTGCACCAGATACTCTGTATTCACAGTACCAGGTATTAGCTCCACCATGCTATACCTTGAGTACAGGACCCAATGACAATATGGTCCAAATGTGCTCATGTATGTATATATACGATAACATGCCCAGCTATGTATGGGGACTTGTCAATTCTCACGCTTAACGGCATTTGTTAGACCTTTTTACCCTCCCACCCCTCCCCTTAACGTCAAAAGTGAACCTCCAAGCACGCAACTGATCTTTTTCTTTGTACATCATAAGTCTACACTAGACCATTATAGTTGAAATATTAATACACAGGCCTAGGACTGGTCTTCTCCTTTTAACCTTGTTATTAGGACCATTTACCATGACCCTCAACATCGAGTTTATATATTTACTTTAATAATCATTGTTTATTTATGTATATTGAGCAACTTTTCACCTTCGATCTTTATGGTGCGATCGACATGACTGAATTTGGACCAAGTTATGGCTAGATGGACATTTCAAGGCTCCAAATGACATTGACCTTTGATCTTTAAAAGTCCCTTGTAAATTACAAAAATGTACAGTTTTACAATATCTACAATTAAAGCCCAACAAATCAGACGAAAATTGACCAAGTAATGGCTAGTTGAAACTTTCAACGGTCCAAATGACCTTGAGCTTTGACCTTTAGAGGTTAGAGGTTACATGTTATTACAAAAAATGTGAAGTGTTGCAATATTTGCAATTTGGGTCCAACGTGGTCAAAATTGGACGAAAATTGACAGAGTTATGGCGGGGTAAAAATTTCAAAGGTCCAAATGATCTTGACCTTTGACCTTTAGAGGTGACATGTAAATTACAAAAGTATGCAATGTTACAAACCTATAAATCATGGTAAGTTTGAAATTCCTGAGTGTAATAGTGTTCGAGAAAACTGGCGAACAAAATTTGGCAGCAAAGAAGAAAGAAAGAAAGAAAGAAAGAAAGAAAGAAAGAAAGAAAGAAAGAAAGAAAGAAAACTTGGTCAGAGGCTCATGCTCATTGCAAACAATCAGCGAAGTATACAAGTACATGTAGCAGGTGACTGAACGGTACGATGTATCGCTGTCAAAGTATTTGTTGTCGAAAACTTGTTGAAGTATATGTGGCCTATGCAAAACCACATGATGTAAAAGTCGTAATAAACCAACATACACCGGATGGTTTCAAAAGTGATCAGATTTGTCAAAATATTTTCGTTGAAACTGACTTTTTAAGAGGATTTCACAATGTGACATACAATTATGGAAAAGCCACAGCAATCTAAGTACTTCCAGACACATTTGCCATCTTAAACGTGTTAAATGTTTAGACGCAAAAACAGAACGTGAGAGCTGTGAAATAGAGTTAGGTTGAAAGTTGTAGTATTTTTCTTGTAAATGTTTTTTAGGACCACAAAACTACTTGAGTAAATTTATACTGTTTTGAAAACAATGGTATTAACTAGTTGATCATAAGTGATCATGGGTCACTCATCATCATCATCATCATCATCATCATCATCATCATCATCATCATCATCATCATCATCATCATCATCATCATCATCATCATCATCATCATCATCATCATCATCATCATCATCATCTTCATCAACGAAGTGGCATAACCGCTGATCATTATAGCATGATCACAGATCTCAGTTATTATAGTGATTGGAACCATGGTTGGAAATAGAATTGATTTAGACACTTCCAAATTACTTGCACATGTATTTTGCAGTTTTGCAAAAAGTCAGGCTTGAAGGGGCAGGTATTTGTAGGGCCAATGGAAAAAATACAAGAGAAAAAAATCGTTTTCTCATGAATTAACTAAATATAGTGAAACCTCATTATAACGACAGTTAAAATGACATATTTACTTAGCGACACAAGTATTGAGAGACAAAAGTTTGTTTTCTTTGCTATATGATTCGTTTATCTGACACATTCAGCTATCTGGCATCTTTTTGTTGGTACAGATGGTGTCACTGTAATGAATTCTCACTGGAGATATTATTTTTACCTGATCTACAAAAGCTCTATACATAACTTAGGTTGTCAGTTTACATAAAATTTGTCCCGAAGGGTAAAATGATTGAGATTTGCCCTAAAATTTGCTGAGAGTATGTCTGTGTACCCTAAAATTGCTGCCTCAGATACCTTAAACATCAAAATTGGCTTCGTACTAGAGTCTTTGATCTCCCTATCGTTTAAGTTTTATTTTTGGGACTTTTTTTTTTTAGTATTTCTAAACTTTTACATGCGTACCTAAAAATGAAATTAATGTCTGGCAGCAACCAGCAATCTAAGTACTTCTGTGCAATCTTGTGCTGTCACCCTTCTATAAATATCACCACTATGTAAACTGTGGAAAACTAATAACGGGAGTTCACGAGAAATCGTAATTGACGCTGATTTTTCTTAAATTTAGATGTAAGTGCAAAATATATCTATACACGTATGTGCTGGCTGCACCTATAGCATGTTACACTGATGACCTCTGGTGGATGGCAGCTGAAGCACAGAATATTTATCAGTTGGGTGCCTTTCTTGAAAACAAAACACGGATATTTACCTTGGTTAATGTGGCTGGCCCAATCACCTTCAAATTGTCATTTTCTTTAAAACCAAGCTTGCGGAGTTGTTTTGTGGAACTGCCGGTACATATCTTGAATCATGGTTTTGAGTGCGGCCTCATCCTTGCATTGTTCACGCACTATCTGGGAACAGCACGTACATGTAGTTGAAGAAGCTGACACACTCTGAGAAATTGTCGCACAAAATTCATTACTGACAGTGCCTTTACAGGGTTTTTCAAATCTGTACGGGAGACCATTGTTTGTGAGATCAGAAAAATTACACAAAATTGGTTTGCGAAGGAAAAATTTCATCTCCTAGTTTCTTGGGGGTTATGACAAGGTATCGTGTCATTATATACAATTTCGTGCTGCCATCTTGTGTTGAAAATTGTACCTAAAATTGAAACGTCTTGTGGCTGCCCTTGTCCTTGCTTCTGATCATAAAACGGAAGGCAAATAGGACGACCAAAAATTCTTCACACTCGAAATTTCTACTTTTAAATCCCAAAATTTCCAGTTTTCAATGAAAAGTCGACTTCTAAACCTCGAAAGTTCGTGAATAACCTCAAAATAATATTTTTTCTCGAAATTTCGAGTTGAAAATCTCCAAATTCCAAGTTTAAAAACTCGAAGTTTCAACCTCAATGGCTCGTAATTTCGTGTACCAAAATTTCGACTTTCTTCCTCGTAATTTCGAGTTTTGTCTCTACATTTGACTTTAATATCTCGAAATTTCGTGACACGTTTCAAAATAGCATTCTTATTGCTCAAAATGTCGACTTGAAATCTCGAGATGATGATTTTTTTTTTCATAAAATTTCGACTTTTTCTCTACAAAACTTTTGTGCTAAAATCTCGCAATTTCGACCTTAAAAACTCCAAATTTTGGCTTCCTGAACTCAAAATTCATTTTTTTTCCTGCAAAATTTCAATTTTTCTCTTGTCAAAATTTCGTTCTTTTGTTCAAAAGTTCGAGTTTTAAATCTCAAACTTTAGTCTTTGAAAACTCGAAATTTTCTGTTTTGGAAACTGAAAATTTAGAGATAATTAAAGTCGCAATTTCGATTTTTAAAAAGTAATTTGGAGAAAATTCACGGAATTTCAAGGAATAAAATTGAAATTTCGAGATTTAAAAACAGCAATTTTGAGAAAAAGAAATTCTGAGTTTTTGAAACTTGAAATTTACAGGGGAAATGGAAATTTCGAGTTTTTGAAACTCAAAATTTCATCTTTTATGATGTTTAATTAATTACCTTCCTAGCTAACTGGATAGTTCGCTACGCAAGTTGGTAGGTAAGCAGCTAGATTGCTTGTTAGCTAGCTAGCCAGTTAGACAGTCAGTCAATCAATTAGGTAGGTAGGTAGATAGGTAGGTAGGTAGGTAGGTAGGTAGGTAGGTAGGTAGGTAGGTAGCTATGTTAAACAAACAGAAATAAAAAATTTTCCAGTCATGAGTTAAGATTCTGCAGAATTTGTAGAGAAGCCCTGTTAGAGTTAAGTGTAAAATATCAAGGAGCGTAAAGTCTCACTGTGCGCTCCTTGAAAATATCAAATCGCAAAGTTCACGTGTCAGCTGGCTCTGTTTCCAAAACTATACGTTTGTCTACATACTGAAATCAGAATTTTTCTTAACCCTTCAAGCCATTGAACTTGTTTCCCCAACGGGCCAGCGTATACACATACATGTGATTTGGGCAGGATCGCAGAAGCCACATGGGTATTGACGCAGGGTATTTGTCAGCTTACCAAAAACTACAAAAGATACGATGCTATATAGTTGGTAACCGGACTTGTTTGGATGCACACATCACCTGAATCCTATGGGCTGGGCTAGGGATGCTGGCCAAAACTTGAGATTACTTGGATACGTTGAGGTCTTGGATTTTCAAGGCTGTGAGCCAATAATTCGCTGGAAAATCCGTTCAATGTGTACTGAGGATTTTATATTTGACTGGGCTACGTATTTTTTATGATATGCACACAATTCATCTAAGTTATATGTTGGGTTCTCGGGGAACAGACGGAGCCAGCGGAACCCTCCTTTTTTGCTCCTAGTTTCTTATTTACGTCGGATGTGTTCAATACGGAAGGAAACCTTTTTATATTTTCTCCAGGGGCAAATTGCAATAGCCCATATCTACATCCTCTCTAATAGATAGAAAGAAAATTGTAGTGATTGTTCTCAAGTAAACGACTTTCATAGGCACAGGAAGAGAGGCGTGTATTGCCCAATATGCACGAAGGAAAGTTTTCGACTCGGTCTAATTCTAAGTGGCCACTCGCTAAAATATTGATATACTCAATACAGAAGGATAAGAGCACACCCTACCAGAGACCTGCTCTGCTTTTCTTTGTGGACTCTAATAAGATGATGGGCTCCAGAAAGCATTCTCCTCTGTATTGCTTCTTGCATGCAACATGTTGTTTAAGATCACAGCTTGAAGTTCCGTATACGCAAGTTATTGTTATTCTCTGCGACGGGCATGATTAGTTTTGCGCTGTAAAAGTAAGTAGAATGAGGATTTCGACTTGAATATGTTTTTGAAATAGACCAAGGGTAGACCTGATCATAATGTTGGTAATACCCTCCACTGGTTTTGGTGAAGCCCAACCAACATTTTCGACTTCTCAAAAAGCGGTACTTGGAATGTTTTGATTTTGCATTGGATGTTCCCCAGGTGGACCTCTACCAAGTTTGCGAAGGAGATAATAATACAATACTTTTTCTATCTTTTATGAAATATTTAATTGAGTTTTTTTTTTTTTTTTTTTTTTTTTTTTTTTTTTAAACTTCATGTCAAGAACTACTTGGCCAATTGCTTTGATATTTCACATAGGGTCACCTGGTTCTTATTTTGGTCACCAGGTGGTGCTGCAATTTTTAAAATATTCTTTTTAATGAATTATATATCAAACTTTGCTATCACTGTACATGTATATAGCTATACAGACTACAGTGCATGTATTGCAATGCTGTAAAAGCATATTCCAGTCAGCAGAGCACAGAATAATCATGATCATCTTGTTAGATGTTTTATCTTTCTGTGGTGTCGTGATTCTGCTGGGTGTGTGGTTTTCAGTATATACGTTGAACATATAGATGTGAGTTTGCTATTTCACATTGATTCTTGTAGTTACGCATTTCTTCCTGTCATATTGAATGTATATTGCGTTATTTTATCTCACCGATGACTGTTGTCTTCTTGTATGTTGGAATAATTTTTTAAATGTTCTGTTGGATACCTTCTTCATGATGTTGTGTTGACATGTTTACACGTAATAAGTGTAATATAATCAAACCTTTTATGTTGGCTTGCCCTTTTGTTGGCATTTGAAAGATGTGTTTTGGAGATGGGGGGGGGGGGCGGAAATCTACCCCTTTAGCCGACTCCGTGAGGTGTTGAATTTTGCTGGCCTTAAATGCTATTGATTTCCAGGTAGGTGTTTTTAAATATACAATGGTTACATCGCTTCAGGAAGAAATGGACCTATCTGCTTTCAAACATGTGGTGTTGGCATTATTTTAACCCAATTATTCTTTTGAAGTAATATAGTTTTATACACTTACATATCGCAATTTAGGCAGTTCAAAATGTTTTATTTTCAATGAATGGATGATGGATACGGTCATATATTTTTCTAGATTGGATGTCCATTTTTAATATTTTTGTGGTATATATCCTGATTATCCCGTTGTCCTGCGCTGGGTTTTCTATTCGCGTGTTTTCTTTTACGAATTTCAACTATAACAATACGTTTATGTTTATGTTCCTGTAGTATTTTGTACAGGTTTGCATATGATGAAGAAATTATGTTTCCTTCGACATATATAGCCTTTAGATACATAAAGCATACGTATCATACGTGTTGTAATGTACTGTGTTGTATTGTACTGTTGTGGTATAGTGTATTGAGTTACAGATTACCATTTATTGTATTTATGGTGCAGTAATAAAGTCATTCATTCATTCATTCATTCATTCATTCATTCATTCATTCATGTATTTACTTTTTGAAATTGGATATTGCAAGTTACTCGCTTTCTCCTGGCAACGGAAAGTTTATGAACTGTTGCTTTTTGGCATGTTTTTCGATATCGGACAGATTTATTCTAATATTTTTGGACTTAATTTTATGTCAGGAATTTACAATCTGATTATGTGATATTATGCTCCATTTGCAAACACACGGTCCTACATTTTTTCAACCCCTTAGGGTGAAATTTGCTTGTGAAGTTTTCATATGTAGAATTGCGTAAAACAAATTGAGTATTCAGAGGGTGCGGGCTGGCCATGGTGCATTTTTTCTTTCCTAAGCAAGAACAATGCAGTCCAGGTATGTGATTCTGCGAGGATAAATGTTAATTTTTACCGTTTTGTATGTAATCGTTATCTTCTTTTTCGTCATAAGCTCTACATTTATGGTTTTTATACAAGTTGTGTTTTTAAGATTATTTATGTGCATGTGGTTGTATTATTCAGCCGCTCTTTCCATGGATTAGGCCTCGCGCTGATTTTTTTTTGGGTGTGTGTGTTTTATTTTGTCTGTTTGTTTTTTGAGGCTGAATGACAGTATTGCAGCATACATTGTGCGTGTAAATAGTGTAAATATGAGCTTTTCATTGCGAATTTGGCTGTTATATCAACTATACCTTTTTTTATTGAACGAACGTTATGTTTATCTTACCGGCGACTGTACTACAGTTTTAAATTGCTCTTTCGGGTGGTTGCAATACATTTTTGTTTCAAAGTGTACTATTGCATACCTTCCTCATGTTGTTTTGTGGACATGTGTGGGTTTGAAAGCGGATGTAATTTAATTGTAAGGTCAGATTTGTGGCTACTCAAAACGATCTTGTCCTTTTCGAATTATCATGGTAACAAGGAACTCGAGGGTGTAGTTTACATTTTTTGTTGAGTGGTACATACAGTTATATTACTGTAATAGTTTTCCAAACTTTGGTCACGATTCAAACAACACTGCAAAATCAATATTAGCGTGAGAACGCTATTTGTTTTGAGATAAATGTAAGGTGAAAACAACTCCTCTGTGGTTCAACATTTGTATATTATTTGATGCATTAGTAGTCCATATTGTAGCCTTTTCCCATATGGGAATCAAAGATGACAAAAACGTTCAACGATCCATCTTTCATCATTTTCAGTAGGCTATATATAATTGCTCTTGTCTCTAAACTATGTAGTTTGCGTGATTATATACAGTTCATAAATTAATTTGAATATGTACTCCGGAGAAGAAAATAATGAGTGGTCTCCTTGGTTTAACATGGGGCGCTAAGAATATGAACTTCCGTATATGTAGCAAATAATATGATGCACAATTGTGGAGCTGCGTAACATGGCCACGATAGCCAAATTAACGGTCCAGTGCAGAGTAAGAAAAAGTTGGCCTGGAATTGAGATACGACCGGGATAAGACCCCTCCCCCATGGTCAGGAAGTGCATTTGTTATGATGAATCATCCAGTTTTGAGGTGCATATTGGGTTGAAATGGCCTGCTGCAAATACACGAGAAACTAGTTTCCTTAGTAACCAATCTCCACATATTGATTGCCAAAACTTACATAGTTACTAACTAGTTTTCAAAATTTCGATGGTATCCAATAGGTTTTGTGACAACCGAATGGTTTCCATACCAACCAAGTAGTTTTTATATCAACCGGGTTTCAAAATTTCCATGGTAACAATTTGGTTTCCATAGCAACCTACTAGTATTTTCTATATTTTCATAGCAACTGAATAGTTTCCATAGCAACTTATTAGTTTCCATACAAACCTAGTTTCTACATTTCCATATTAATATTTCCAAAATATGCATAGTAACAAATTCGTATTGATAAAACCGGTTTTCCAAGTTTCCACTAGACCACTCTTTTGGTCTCTGTAACTGCAGGCATGCGGGTGCTTAAATGAGAGGGCATTTTGCAAAGGATAAAAATTTAGTGTCGTTATGTTAATTCAGAAAACCACGGCTGTTGTCGAAATTGAGTTAACAAAATAAGATTTACGTCCCTCAAGACTTTCGGCCAAATAAATTACTTCTGTATATTCGTTGCTAATTATACTTCTGCGCTGTCTTCCGCACTGATTTAACGAGTCGAAATTTGGAGTGCTCTTATTTAACAATTGAAATGTAAACTTAACGCGTTTCAGTTTGTAGAACACATTATTTTTTATCGATGTTGAAAGGGATAATATAAGTTGCCAAGATCTCTGTAATCCCCGGTTACCACCCACCTGTGTAATTTTCCGACTGATTTTAACGCTCTCCCCGCCAAAACTGCCCCCCTCCCCCTGCCAACCCCCCGCCCCCCCCCCAGCTATCTGACGTCGTGCCTTTTTTTTTTTTTTATTTAATTTATTTTTTTTTGTATGTGCTTCAGCAAGTGAAGCATGAGAAACAAAATTAGCAGTCCTTACATAAGAGCTTGTCCTGGCAAATTTTGATTTTTCTCCCCGTACAGGTAAATTAGAAGGGGCATTTTTCCAATATTTGCAAAATTGTAAATACGATTTCTCAAACTTTGGCCCGAGACTCTTTACTTCGAAGCATTTAGTTACTCTTCTGTCGAAACCTGAGGGACGATCAATAATTGTTCTAATAGAGTTTTCAAAACAAATTGAAATTGAAAATTTTGTTTCATGTTGTTATATTTTAATGAATTTTTTTAAGACGAAATAAAGTCTTTTGAGTTTTTTTGTGGACAAAATTTTGCGTTGCTGTGCTAAAATTTCCAGAACGTGTCCGCACAATACAGATGAATCAATATTCCCTAATTACATTTTCTGCATTGATCTTTTCACACAATATCGTGCAATTCAACTTTTGAAATGATTCAGTCCACGTGTATATATTTTTTACTTTATTTTGATTTATTTATTGATTGATTGATTTTAGCACGGAACGACCGTGTCTCGAACCAGCAACCTTCGGCATATAGCCGAAAATGTGAAACTCGCATAACCACAGCACCAAATGCCCATTCCTGAAAAGAATGATTCGATGGGAGTCAGTAAGCAGGTAAAGGAACATGAGAAGAGGTGAAGTCCGTTTGTTATCACTTGCACCATATATCGTTTCACGGGCACCCCTTGTTCCCGCTTGTATCCATGGGCACGAATACGGGTTACCGGGAAGCTGCCACGGAAAAAAAAAAAAAAATTGCTAAATTAACCAATAGATTGGTTGATACATATTCCACCATCACTCACCAGAAGGGAAATTAATGCAGTTCACAGAGTAGGGGCTAGGACACAGGACCGCCCGAGAGCTGTGTTGGTTCAATTTTTACACAAAGATGATTATTGGACAGTGATTCGTAGTCGCAAAAAGTTGAAGGGTTCTGGTATTTCCATAGCTAATGACCTCCCACGTGAAGTACATCAATTGATTAATCGCCTTAAAAACGATTCTAGAGTGCAGGATGTATGGGAATGGAACAATAAGGTCCACATGAAAACCAAGGATGGAAAGATGCATAAGGCCAAGTATGGACACAAAATTGATGATATGATCAATAACTTAAAGTAATTCAAAACAAAATTATGTTGACTTTGATGTGACTATGTATGCTGAGAATTGGATTCACTGTCATGATAAAGTGTGAGATTAGCCACAGCTATTCTATTATGATTGAATATCTCCCTACAGCCTTTTTTTTTTTTTTTTTTTTTTTTTTTTTTTTTTTTTTTTTTTTTTAGTTCAATTTATTATACTATATCACATGATTCTCGGGTAATAACTCCAAACCTACTACTAGTATATTGAATAACTTTTCCTTGTGAGTCCAACTATGCTGTGTTATGCAAGAAATTTGTTCTCACCAAACGAATTACATATCATATTACAGTTTTTCACATACATGTACACATATTTTATATGCATGGTATAGAATGTGTTTGTCACTTACTCTTCTGCTCTACATGTATATGTGATGCGCGATGGTATACATTACAACTATATATGATACGGCTTTAACCACTTGACACTTTGTCCTGAAAATCTTTTGTAAAAAGGAGGAATGTTATAATCTAAAGTAAGGTGATGCGGTTATGACCGTATGAAGTAGCTTTGTTTCATGTACATCATACTTTCCTTTTATGGTGTGGAACAGTATGTACACATTTTTCACTCTGAAGCATGTAGGAGAAGTACACTTAAGATTTACATTGGATGTCCATCCTCACCAAAGTCCCACTTACCTTGTCTTAAGTTAGACATATGAGTTACTGAAGTCAACACTATATACTTACATACGACATGCAGGTGAGCAGTAACAACTTTAGGACTGAACAATTTGCTTCAGTTCAATTCCTGGTGTGTACACGCTTTGCTCTGTGTATGATTTAGTTTCTGTTCATCTTGTGGTGTGTAAACACTCTGCTGGTTACTAGGCTTGTAATTCAGGTACATACAAGTTACGATGTTTATATGTTGATGCTCTTCATGTGATGTGCAATTAAGGTATACTTTATATGGCTACAAATGATGCACATTTTGTAAGGTGAGGCTGTTATCATCACATGAAGTCTCGGTTTGGGGTTGATCATTTGTACTTAGGCAATCAGCATAATTAAGAGTAAAATTACAAGGTTGCAGTTCCTCAGCTTACATTTAATTATATTAATTAATTATTTTAATTATTGGTTTGCTTTTTGTTTTTTGTTTTTTTATTGCACTGTAAAGGAGTAATTGACCAATCAGAAAGTGTTAATCCATCATGTCAAGATAGACATTGGTTGGTAAAACATGATTTATACATTGTTTTCATCTGGTTTAACATTGTCAGGTTACAATGAAGCCACATGAGTTAATTTTGGTGAATTTGTAAAAGTTTAATATTCAATGAGTCTTGTCCTTAATTGTTTTTCTATAGCTATTATGATGCATATCATGTCTGTTCTCTCCACCTCTAATGGTAGTGATGGGTGAGCGTGGTTTAAAATAGTCCTGTTACATGTAATGCATATTTAGGTGGATGGTCAGGGTAACAATAAGGTGGGACCCAGTCACAATATATATACAAGGGAATAAATTTCCCCAGCAGGCTAACCTTGGAGTAGAGTATACTCTATAACTGCTCCCTTTTTATCCTTTTTGTTGTAATGTTTGATATGTGGTTACTGTGCACTACTTTATTTAGTATTGTATTTATGTTGTACTGCTCCACACACGTAGCAAAAAGGTATTCATGCTTACTTGTAAGTTCATTCAGTACAGTTCGTGGAGAATTTCAGTTTTTGTTAAGTTTGTTTAAATTCATAAAAGGGTCTTTTCAATTTATAGATGTATTAGTAGGAAGTGAGCTACAAAAGTTTCAGTTAAAGTTGGTGACGATTCAGGGATTCTTGCTGATAAACAGTCTTATTTTTCATATCAAAGAGGGATGTAATATGTTGGGGGTTTTTTTGTTTTTTGATTGGCTCATTCAAATATTCAGGAAATGGAAATGTAATAATGAGAGTTTTATCCTTCCAACACAAGCATGGCATTTAATGTTAAGTTATCATCATTAAACATCAGAGGTATAGCAGACACATTTAAACGGAGATCAATATTTCACTGGCTCAGAAAATTTCATAATGGCATATGTTTCTTACAAGAAACACATGGTACTTCGGAAAGAGAACATATATGGAAAAATGAATGGGGTGCTCCTGTCTACTTCTCTCACGGTACCTCCAACAGCAGGGGGGTTGCCATTTTAATGCCACAAAATCTAGAATATAAGGTACAAGATGTCATTACTGATGATGAAGGGCGGCTACTAATTCTTGATATTTTGATAGATGAAACTCGTTTCATCTTAGCCAATATATATGCACCAACAAAAAACTTTGAAAAGGATCAATGCGTTTTTATAGAAATGGTACATGAAAAATTACAACCATATCAAGGAGAAAATATCATTGTAGGGGGTGATTTCAATTCTATTTTAAACCCAGATTTAGATAAAAGAGGAGGACAAAAAACTGGTATCACAAAATACATGCAAAAAATTTTTGACCTTCTTTTTAATGAGTTAGACCTTGCAGATATCTGGCGTATGAGGAACCCAGACCTTTTCATGTTTACCTGGCAATCAAGGAACCCACTAGTGCAATGTAGATTAGATTATTGGTTGATTTCTTCTTTCTTAACAACTCATGTCACTGATGATAGGATAAGACCATCTATTAAAACAGACCATAGTCTTATTAGTTTGGAGTTGAAAGGTAACTTGTTTTGTAAGCGTGGTCCAGGTTTTTGGAAATTCAATTCTGCTTTACTTAAAGATTCTACATATGTTCAGAATATCAAAGAATTATTGAGTTTTTGTAAGGAAAAATATGCAGAATATACAGATAGAGGATTGGTATGGGATGCAATTAAATGCGAAATGCGGGGCATTACTATCAAATATTCAAAAAATAGATTAAGGGAAGCAAGGAAGAGAGAAAAAGAATTAAAACACAGATTAGATAATTTGGTCGCAGATGAAAATACATGTACTAATTCAAATACCGAAATTGAGGAGATTAGTGCTGAACTGGCTGAAATTAACGATAGACAAACACAAGGTGTAATGATTAGATCTAAAGCAAGATGGATGGAAGCAGGAGAACGAAACTCTAAATATTTCTTGGGTTTGGAGAAACGAAATTATAAGAATAAGAACATCACAAAACTACAAGATGCCAATGAAGTGGTCATTACCCAACCTGAACTAATACTTAAGTTGCAATATACATTTTTCTCAAAACTATACACATCACAATTGAATACATGTATTGTTAATGATACGAACAGTGAACATTTTTTGGGAAATGAAAATATTCCGAAACTTAGTGAATTACAAAAGCAAAAATGTGAGAATTTATCACTGTGACAGAATGTTTTGAAGCCTTGAAGTTGTTCAAAAATAATAAAAGCCCTGGCTCTGATGGCTTTACGGCTGAGTTTTACAAATTTTTCTGGAATGATATACAAGAATTTGTAACAGGCAGCATCAATTTTGCATTTGAAGAGGGCAAATTATCAGTAGATCAACGTAGAGGCATAATTTCGTTAATTCCAAAAAAAGATAAACCTAGAATTTTCCTGAAAAATTGGAGGCCTATTTCCTTATTGAATATTGATTATAAAATAATTGCTAAAGTGTTAGCAACTCGATTAAAAAAGCTTCTTCCTGCTTTGATACATAGTGATCAAACTGGTTACATCTCGGGTAGGTATATAGGAGAAAATATTAGATTAATATCAGATGTAATCCAGTACTGCAACTTAAAAGAGACACCAGGTCTTATACTAATGATCGACTTTGAGAAAGCCTTTGACACAATTGAATGGAAATATCTTGATCAAGCATTGGAATGTTTTAATTTTGGTCTTAATTTCAGGAAATGGGTGTCGATTTTGTATAATGATATTTCAAGTTGTGTCATGAATAATGGGTATGCCTCACAGTTTTTTCAGTTGGGCCGTGGAGTTAGACAGGGGTGCCCCCTTGCCCCTTTTTTGTTTGTCTTAGCCGTTGAAATTTTAGCCATATCTATAAGGTCAAACAGGGACATAAATGGTATTCATATTGGTGATACTGAAGTGAAAATTAGTCAGTTAGCTGACGATACTACTTGTTTCCTGGCTGACGCGGCATCAGCTAAGTCCTTGCTTCAAAGGTTAAAACTTTTTGAGACATGTTCTGGTTTGAAATGCAATATTGAGAAAACGGTGGCCGCATTGATTGGAGGAGAAAAATATTCCCCTGATTGGGATTTGCCTGTCAGATGGAGCACAGGAAGTTTCTCCACACTTGGTATAACTTTTACTAATAGTGAACTTGAAATGAGTTCCTTGAATTTTGCATCTAGGGTGCAATCATTCAAAGATGTGTTAAAAGTGTGGAAGGTTCGACAGTTGTCATTAATTGGTAAAAATATAGTATTGAAAGGTTTAGCTGCATCAAAATTGCTTTACTGCATTTCTTCTGTTTACATAGAAGAAAAAAATATTGATCTTGTTCAGCGATGCATAAATGAATTTTTGTGGAATGGACCAATTCCTAAAGTTAAAAATTTAATCATGTATAAGAAAATCCAGGATGGCGGGCTCAAAATTTTACACTTTAAATCTCAAGTAAAGGCTTTGCTTTTAAAATGGGTCAAAAATTTATTTAACAATATGGATGCAAAATGGAAGCATGTGTTTCAGGCTTTCATTCCATTCATTAACCTGAAAGACTTGTTTCTGTCAAGGTGTCATGTAGTCGCAAATTGGCAGTTGCCCCTTTTTTATAAGAACCTTATAAATTTGTGGAACCAGTTTAAAATAAATTATGAGCCCACTAATGGTAACGACGTCAGGAACGAATTTTTGTGGTTTAATGATTTTATTTTGATACAGAAAAAACCTGTTTTTCTAAAACATTGGTATCAGTTAGGTATTAAGCGAATTGGTGATCTTCTTGACGATGAGAGTAACTTTTTGTCACAGGAAACCTTACATGAAAAATATGGTCTACAGACGAACTTCTTAGAATATTTATCCATTCGATCTGCTATACCAGTAAAATGGAAACAATTTCTATTGATTGAACACCATAAAATTATTTCAGATGTGCCAGTGCTAGCTATTGAAGGGAAAAAAAGAAAAATTAATTTTATCCTATGTAAAGAATTTTATTGGACATTAATATATTCTAATAACTTGCAGACCCCAACAGCTTGGCAACATTGGATGGAATATTTTAATACAAATGAAGATAACTGGGGGAAAATTCATATTTTACCTTTCAGATGTACTTCTGAAACAAGACTCCAAAGTTTTCAGTTTGCCTGTTTACATAGATTTGTAACGCATAATGCACAATTATACAAGTATAAATTAATCGAATCGGAACAATGTATTTTTTGCGAGGAAAAAGACACAATTATACATCGATTCTGTAAGTGTGATCATGTAACAGGTTTTTGGGAACTGTTTCAACAGTGGTGGAATTCATGTAATCATCATAATGTCATAAACTTGACAGAATTTTATATAATGTTTGGATTTTTCAATGAGCCAAAAAGGTATGCTCTGAACAATTGTTTACTGCAAGCAAAATACTTTATTCACTGTTGTGTTTGCAAAAAAGAAAGAGTCTCATTTCAAGCCTTTCTTCGGTATTTAAGAAATAAGCTCAACGCTGAACAACATATTATGTACAACCGGAATCAGCAAGAAGTCTTTGCATCTCGATGGAATTTGGTAGCTCAGACTTTATCTATTGTATATTATTGAAAGGCCAATAAAATATTATTAAAAAAAAAAAAAAAAAAATATTCCACCAATGTGGGCTGGTTAATTTGATCAATAGATTGACTGCATGAACCAATCAATAGATTGACTGCATGAACCAATAGATTGGCTAAATTAACCGACAATATTCGTTAAGTTTAAATTAACCGATAATATTGGTTAAGTTTACCAATAGATTGATTTTTCGCGTAGACTCCTTGATTAACCAATCATATTGATTGGATACATATCAACCTATCTATTGGTTAATTTAACCGAACTGTTTTTGGGTGCTAGGGTCATTTGTTGAACCAGTTTCGCTCTCCATGGGCCAGCGCAATTACTAGGACCATGGGTGCCCTCTATTGGCAGAATACAACAGTGACAAGTGCTCCAAACACTTACCAGGCCACTAAACCTGATATAACCGCATAAGGGATTCTAAAACATGAAAAGAAAGTTGATCCCCAATATGTCCACCAAACATACTTCGAAGTTCAGGACATGGACTTAAAATGACCCAGCACACTGTGGTCGTATCGGAGTTGGTTTTCTGAAGGAAAAACAAAACACTCAGCTGAGTATTTACAGGTTTGTCAAATTCTGAAGGATTTCAGCTTGTTTTCGGTGAAATTGTTTTTATTGCTCCTTGTTCTTTGTTTATTATGGAAGCCAAACAGGCCCACCCTGATCTGGGGCTCCCATAAGATTTCCTATGCAAGGTTAACCGATCTCAGAGAACCTTTGATAAAATTTTGAAGAAAGAAGTCAATAACAAAATACCGTATTGTTTTAATCACTGATGCGTGGCCAATTAAAAAACACTAGTTGGAGATCCACCCAAGTTACATTCCCACCAAATTGGAACTAAACCTTGAACTAAACCTGGAACCTGGTTTCAGAGAAGTTAAGAATTTGAATTACCATTGCAATCCCTATTAATGAAAAATCAGGGATCCACACCAAGGCTCAGCACAATCTCAGCAACCGTTTGTGGAGATGTCGAAAATAGCAAAAAAACACGCAAAACAGTTGTTAAAAAGGTGAGAAATAAGAAAGAAAAGGAAATTATGACAGCGCCACCTGTTGATCAAAGTAAGGTCTTGGGGTTACCAGAAGTGCCCCTGTGCAGTTTTAAAGCAATTGGCCCAGCATTTCCAGCGAAGAAGACTTTTCCAAAAACATCTTGCAAACAAATGAACAAAAAAAAAAAAAAAAATAAATAAATAAAATAAAATAAAATAAAATAAAATAAAATAAAAAATTTTAAAAATCTTGAAAAATCAGGAAAATCAATAGAATGTGACCATTTGGACGAACTCGGTAGACATTGACACAAGGTTCATCCTAGGTTTAAAGAGGATCTGATAGTTTTGGAGAAGAAATTGGAAAATGTGATTTGTGAACAGATGGACGGATGAACAGACGATGGATCACCACCCATCCAAAAACCTCAGCTGACTTCATGGTCAGCTGAAGTTAAAAACTCAAAATAACGCGCTTTTAAAGTCGAAATTTTGAGAAAAATCACCTATGGTAGGGATAAATCACGAAAGTTTGCGATTTAAAAGCGAAAATTTCAAGGGGAAACACCTAGAAATTTCGAATTTTAATTTGCTTTGGTAGTCCTATTAGGCTTGCCTACCTTTGTTCATTGCATTACAAAGGAATGAATCGAATATACACTAGATAATGCTGCCATCTTGTGTTCAAATTGATAACCAAACCTGGTTCAATGTTTGGTTTTTGATGTTGAAAGACTCTTACGCTTTTCTTCTTGCCACTCTTTCGAAAGACCAGCCCTCGCCACCCTTCAGTAACTTTTCCTTGTTTAAAGAAGAGCACCCGTGAGTAAGTTGCTATACTGAACTCGACGCAGATCTTTAAAGAACCCATGATGCCGAGGGGCAATCTGTCCAAAAAACAGTCAGTTTTTCCCTAGTGATTATTTTCCGTTTCGTTTCGTGGTATGGACCATCACCTGTTTTGACTGGCCAAAATTGTTGGTCGCCCGGAAGAAAGCTTCAGTTTGCTACTTTGATGACATGCATCATGATACTGAAAGTGCTAATTTTTAGCATGTGTGTATTTATGTGTAGATGTGTGACTCGTATGTGGACAATTTTCCCCCGGAAGTATCTCTTCACCAGTGAATAGTCACTTATGGCAAACCGATCAATATCTGTGTAGGCATACTGCGGGTCCATAAGACACATATTCCACAGAAGCTTAACTTTTTGACTTAACATGATCCAGGCATCAAAATTTTACGTTTTTATTCTCTTCAAAAATTAACAAAAAGCATACAAAAAATCCAGGTCAGTCTTACTGTGCAGTCTTTCTTGTAAGAAGGAATATATCAACACTTTTCCCCAGGTCAACATGACCGCCCGGTGCTATAAAACGTCAGGCAAGACCAGTGGCACGGAAGACTTGGGTCCTGTGAGGGAGCCTGGCTGCCTCTGAATCTCATCAGAGACGATTAGAAATTGCTGTATGCTGCTTAGATAGATAGATAGATAGATAGATAGATAGATAGATAGATAGATAGGTAGGTAGGTAGGTAGATAGATAGATAGATAGATAGATAGATAGATAGATAGAGATAGATAGATAGATAGATTAGTCAGTGATACATAGTAAAATTGTCATATTTTTATATATCTATATAGTAAGGGATAAAAAGAAAGAAAGACGATCTGCTGTCTGTTACACACTGTAGTTTCACTTTCATGTCAGTTCTTCCTCATAACACTTGTGTGGCCCCTGGACAACTAACCCGTCAGACGGACACGTTTAATTTGGGATGCAACGTTCGAGAACATTTCCATTATCACTTTTTATCATGCTACAGAGTCCAGTGACAGTGTACTGTCAGGATTCCATTTCATAAGTACCAGAAATTCATTTACGCCGTTCTAATACTATGGTTGCCCATTTGTTTTGCCGTCTTTTGCTAAGTGTAAACACGTGAAATTTTGAAGAATATTTTCAACGCAGCATCACGAGGTAGATTTTTCTAAGGGTCAATATGAGCCTGAAAAATTAATCAAAGGTCCTCGTCGGTGACTATCAGAATATGCTTCATTGCCTGGAATACTTAGAGATTATTGAACCTTTTATTATAATGAGGATTAGTTACGTGTTGCCATTGGCCAGGGTGTGCAATCTGCCCGGTCAATACTTGCTGATATTTCCCACAGACATAGATTAGCTGCAACAGCCGTAATATAACTTATAAGCTAGCGCTAGAAACAAGTGACAGCAACGTGAACTGACACTACACTCACTTGGCACAAGGTGGCGCTCGCAATGCTGGCGCTGTTTATGCAGACGACAATAATCAATAAAAGACAATATAGCAGATATGGAGCCGATATTTATGCGATAGGGCCTACCAAAGCGTGCTCGCTTCAGCACCGAATCTCAGAACGATATAAAAGAACTTTTGTTATCCAAAAACGCTGACAACACCAAATCTCCTAAAAACCGGATGGCCAGCTCTATGAGTATGAACACAATACTTTATTGGCTATTGCATGTTGGTAGGCCAAAAAATCTCCCCGGTTATCCACAAGCACAACAAATAAATAAAATAAACACACAGAAAAAACATCGAAAGATTGCTATCAACTGCTTGTCATTATTTCCTGGATAGCAGCAATATAATGACGATCTCCTTTGAGCAATTGCACAGACGCCATGCGTAATGTCGTGTGCATGTGCTGTCGAGTCACCGGCGACCAGCATGGTCTCTCCGACAGTCACATTGGCGCCCGCGAGGTAGCGTGCTAAACCAGCAGTAGCATTTAGCGCTTGAGCCGAATCCGGCCTTTTTCAATGCATGCACGGAAATCGTTTTTCCTTTCTTTATCAATTCAAGTTCTGATAAGAAAGCTCTCGATTTTCAAGTTGGACAGTTTGTATATTGATTTACTATAGAAATATGTATAGCCTATGTTCAATAAGTACATGTGTTATGGTAGAACTTAAGGTCGCTTTTATAATGACTTTTAATGTTTTAGTGGGGAGATTATATTTCCCTTGGGAAGATACTGGCTATTGCAAGTGTAGGCCTAACATTATCCATGTGTTCTAATTGGACAGTTTCAGTATCCTCCATTATTTTGGTGTGGGTAGGCCTATGTCCCTTGAGGGACACTCTGTGCTACAGGACTAAAAATGCAGTAGGCCTATAAGGGCAGTTTTAGTACTACCTTTGGGATACACAGAAATATATCTCTTATAGCGGCATGTGGTCACAGCTAAATACAATGTATTTACGATACTTCTACCACATATATCGATCTATCTGTACGACACGCTGGGTGATTTCCCTATGGTGAGCAGGAGGTATTATTACATTTGTCCAGCATCATCAATGGTGTTATTTACGAGTCAAAACTTACAAAAGAATGCTAAGTGGCTACAATACAAAATAGAGGCAGTCACCAATGCAACATAAATAGAATTATATTGGCTTCTTTAATTAATAGTCCTGTTGCGAAAGATCCAGTTAATGTTAAAAATCTGTGTTTACATGTCACGGACCATAAAAATAGTTTGCACCCTGTAAACACAAAGAGTATTTTCAACACAAATACACAATTATTATTTCAACACAGCAACTTGAGACAATTATAGAGGCTGCAAAATTCTTTACCTGCATTGATTAATAAATCGGGATGAATAAAAAGTAAAATAGAGCCATGTTTGGTATAAACATAGTCATTGAATCGACTTCCATACATATTTTGCATACTCACAATTGGGGAAAAGGGCATTGCGCCATGTGAATCCCCTTGCAAGGAAAGGACAGAGCACAGAACTGACTAGACACATGGGCACGAGCGAAGGAGATGCCAATATGGACAAGACAGATAGAGGGGCATTTATTGCCGTGTAGAATCTTTCCAGATTAAAGTATGGATTTGAACAATCACACAGGTGAGATACAGCCTGGAAATTGAACCTGGAATAAAAGAACAGAGTTGTTTAGCCAATAACAGTAGGTTTGAGACGGTTTGTAGCAGATATCTATTCGTGCAATGCAGCAAAAATATTACAATTTTCTGCAAGAGAACATTGTGTTGAACCATACAACTATCAGTGTTCGAGGAGTGAAAGGAGCAAGATGAATGATTTTAGTATGATGTGGTAATCTTGAGTTTCTGTATTTCGGACAGAGGAAAAAATAATGAAATGCATCTTCAAGGTTCAAATATTAAAATGTTTGCTGATGATACTACCCTTTATGAGAGAGCCATGTTTATCACCTCTCAGCTTTCACAAGGTAGGTCTTCTAACATTGTCCTTTAACCCTTTTGCCCAGGAATTAAGACTGCGGCCAACAACCATCTTCTACATGGGTTGAACCCATCTTATGCCAAGGAAGGGGTGGGGGGGCAAGGGGGGTCTTGATCACAGTTCACAGGAAAAAAAATGTTTTCACTGTTCACAGGACATTATTCAGCTTATATGCATATTCACGATTCACCAGCAATGGCTTAATCACAAATCCCGAAAATTAATTTTATTGTTTCACAGATCACGGAAAATAAAAAGATAGGATCACGAGTCACGAAAATACCCTTGCCCCCCCCCCCCCCCCCGAAAGCCGTGGACCTAGGCATATTATCTTGTAAGATCTCTTCTAAATTTCCCATTCAAACTGTTTTTCATTGCTATTGAAATTCGTCAAAAACATTGAATCAAACGACATTTGATCACCAGCCGGATTTGGCCGGTTTAAGAAGGAATGGGGAAAAGATCCTCGAACACGGGTGATCATTCTGCACCTCTGCTCTGCCCTCTTATGTTGCTTGCGCCGGCATCAGACCTCCACCATGCACATGGTGAGGGCATACGAGAAGAGCAGGACACTTACTAACGTCTGCGAAAAATCCTGTATTTATGTTTATTTTATGAGTTGGTGACTCTTTCAAGATTACCGTAATCTTATTGGTTACGACGGTGCACGTGGCAAAGCTGAAAATAGTTTAATGACTTGAGATGGAGTGCCCAAGTCAGCGGAATCGTAATAGTGATTTGTGGGCGTGGCCAAGTCATTGGAATCGTAATGTCTAGTTCCAAGTTTATCGCCAGATGGCATGATTATTAATTTTGACCAATCAGCATGCCGTCTTTTTTGACTGGAAATATTGAAAATAAAAATATTAAAACTGGACGTTGTCTTTTTTTACTTTATAATGTAATTTCTAAAATAAAGCAGTATTAGATATTTGCTTCCTTTCGATGTAACTAATAAAATAAAACAATTATGGACTTTTGCTTCATTCACTGGTTAGTTTTATGGACCTGAAAGAAGAATACTGACCTCGGCCTTCGGCCTCGGTCAGTATTCTTCTTTCAGGTCCATAAAACTAACCAGTGATCTCAGCAAAAGTCCATAATTGTAAAATATTCTGCATTAGTCTATTGGTAGCCAATCAGCTGTCTCTATTTATACCACGTGCCTGCCCTGTAAATGTTATATTGGATCGTTATATTGGGCAGCTCGAGGATATCCCCGTGCGCACGTGACGTCATAACGCAAATGACGTTCACTGGGGCTTTTCCTTAGCTTCAGCCAAAATGTGTAAAATTTCAATGGGAAATAAATTTTGTGATTTAACTATAGAGTGTTTCAGACTTCTGTATTTATACAAGGAAAATCATACAAATTGCAAAATATAACAGATGTTGGATGGCAGGTCGTCCAATATGAAGTTTACGGGACTCTGAAACGTTATGTTGGGTTCGGTTTCGCCTCACCCAATATAACGTTTCATCGTCCCGTAAACTTCATATTGGACTCCCTGCCATCCAATATCTGTATATGAGTTGGTGACTCTTTCAAGATTACCGTAATCTTATTGGTTACGACGGTGCACATGGCAAAGCTGAAAATAGTTTAATGACTTGAGATGGAGTGCCCAAGTCAGCGGAATCGTAATAGTGATTTGTGGGCGTGGCCAAGTCATGCCATCTGGCGATAAACTTGGAACTAGACATTACGATTCCAATGACTTGGCCACGCCCACAAATCACTATTACGATTCCGCTGACTTGGGCACTCCATCTCAAGTCATTAAACTATTTTCAGCTTTGCCACGTGCAAAAATATTAAAACTGGACGTTGTCTTTTTTTACTTTATAATGTAATTTCTAAAATAAAGCAGTATTAGATGTTTGCTTCCTTTCGATGTAACTCATAAAATAAAACAATTATGGACTTTTGCTTCATTCACTGGTTAGTTTTATGGACCTGAAAGAAGAATACTGACCTCGGCCTTCGGCCTCGGTCAGTATTCTTCTTTCAGGTCCATAAAACTAACCAGTGATCTCAGCAAAAGTCCATAATTGTATAATATTCTGCATCAGCACTAATGTAACCAATCGGATGTCTCTATTTATACCACGTGCCTTCCCTGTAAAACTTCATATTGGACAGTAGAAACCATGAAATTGGACAGCACGTGCAAGCCACACTGTAAAAGCACCATGCAGAAGTATAAAAACGTGACGTTGCAGCATGCACCCCTAGTGACGTGACGACGTGCACCATATGGATAACAGAACCTCACCCCACGCATTTCAGATCCATGTGGTAGGTCTATTTGAGTCAACCGGAGAGCAATAAATGCGGAGTTTGTGAGTAATAATTGCTGGATCAAGGTATATCATTACTTAGATTGCAGAATATAACAAATGGTAGATGACAGGTTGTCCAATATGAAGTTATATTGGACTCCCTGCCATCCAATATTTGTATTATATTCTTAACTTAAGTTATACTGTGGCCCAATGCCACCCAAGTGCAATAAAAAGGTGGCCTTATTAAAGGGGTTGCCTCTCATCAAGGGGGCAATCAAAGGAAAACACTGTACTTGCTCCATGGAGTAGTGGTTTCTGTGGAGGAGTAGCCTCTGATGGGAGGCTTCTAAGAAGTGGACCACGTACTGTGCACATTTGTCTGGGTGATTATAATATAGGTTATCCCATACTAGCTAGATCAGTATGCTACCCTCTACATTTCCCCTGTGAGGATAAGGCTCGAGGGGGAACTGTACACTGTACAGGATTGGATACTGATCTAGCTACGGGATGATCTAAGACCATGTCTATGCAGCACCAGGGAAGTGATGTGCTGTGATTGGTCAATTGTTTTCATGTTCCAGGGAGGTATATAGGCCTACAGGCCTATGTTATTTCAATGCACATCCCGCACGCTGTACACTTCCCTGCTTGTTATTTGTTCTGATTGGTCCATAAGTTTGAAGTTCCAGAGAAATATGAAGGGCAGGTGTGATTTCAATACCAATTCTGCATTGCACAGTATGCTGCCACCAACCTATGCCAGTATACTCCAGGTAAAAAAAAAAAAAAAGAACAGTATAGAAGAATTTTGTTACTTACCATGGGATAGTGGATACAGATTGATGCACTGTGCAATAACCCAGCAATGTGGCCGTCAATCATATTTTGCGTGCCACTTGATTACCACATCCACCACACCAAGTGTTACGTAGGGAAAATTCAGGCCTACATGAAATATCTTTCAAGTTTGTCCAAGTCTGTAAATAGTACCATGCTGGAGTCTTCTAAAGTTTTATTTTCTTCTTTCCTGTTTCTTTTTTCTTTCCTTCCGTTTTTAAAGTATTTCAAGTTTCGCGTTTTCAGTGACTCTTCCTGTCATACTAAAAATTCTTTCTTTTCATAATTCTGAAAGGGAGGTTAGCACTCTGAACTTGATTCAAAAATTGGCGTTTAAAAAACAGCTTTATGGGAGGACGGAAAGTGAACGCGTACGTGGGAGACCTTAGCTGGAGAAACATTGAACGCTAAGGACCTCAAACTTAAAGCTGGGATTTCTGAAGCGGATACATCCCAAGTTCAAGGGATTCCAGATAAATCACGAGAACAAGGGATGTATCCTTTTTATACCGTGCCTTCTTTGTTTTCATGAATATAAATGCATTTTAAAATGCATTCACCAAAGCAAATCAGTCCTGTGTTGAAATTTAGCCACGGAAATTAAAGCAGGGATATAATATATGTGTAAGCAGGTGACATATATATATGATCCTTGAGGCTTGAGAAAACAAACTTTAAGGAGGCATGGTATAATATATTATTACGTATCCGGTGTGCACAATACATAAAGGATGTTTTATACATTAGAGGGGATCTATATGATCATTCAGGCAGGCTAAAAAAAAAAGAGCACTGTATGAGAGTTATCGTGTGTAGTTGGATTGTCTGCTCTTTGATCCATACTTTGTAATAAATACCGTACACGGTCTACACGCACTGCCAAGGCTTGATATTTGCCACGCGGCTTGAGATGATTATTATATTATCAAGCCGAGGGGCGTGGCATATATCAAGCCATGGCTCGTGTCACCTGAAAAGAAAAAGAAAACACAGGGAATTTCAAACTGAACATCAATTTTAGTGACATTGAAATAAATTATTAAAGAAAATCCACATAATGAGAAGAACCGTCCATAGTGATACTCACTGATAAGCGTCTTGCAGTTGGCACATCTAGGCCTATATATGGCCAGAATCAATGGTAAAAGTAACTCAGTCTCCTGCATGTCAAAATTACCAACGTCTGTAGGATCAACTTCATTAAAAAGCAATGCCTGGCTCATGGTAAGATTTGCATGAAATAGTCCATTTCCAGCATGTCAACCTGTTGTGACAACTGAAGATCATCAATGCCATTATCTGGAAACTCAATTTTCAGCAATCTGGCATGTTGCGACGCTATATGCTCAGAGGCAGTCTCTCCTCGTTACTCTTCAACCGTGCACGCCGCCGAATTTTCCTTGCTGACCGTCCAAAATACCTGGTGCCAAGGACTGTTTGTTACGCACCCCCGAAAAACTTTTGACCAATCATGATTCATGTGCTAGGTTTAGAATCTAAATGTAGCAAGTGTCTACAACTATCAACCCCACCTGGCACTCCCTCGCTCCTCCCCGCCCCCCCCCCCCCCCAAAAAAAATATTGCACGCGACTGGCAATGTGACGCAAACATCAAAGGTAACCAGCTGTCGAGTCAAGAATTCGGTGTTTCCACGTGTCTGGTATCGTGGCAAATGCATCAAACCAATCTGACCAATCACAGTAAATTTTTGCATGATTGCCAGTCCAACGATACAATACAATAAAACATAGATGTCGATGTACTACTATCCCGGTCGGGGGTACTAGTACATCGACATCTGTGAACAAAACCGTCTTCTCCCATAGTTATTAAACCATACATGTGGAAACACGATCGTTCCCAACAATATGTGTGGGACGATTTTACGAACGAAATTAAATACAAGAGACAATCCCATTGGTTGTCGTTTTATTTGTAAGCCAATCAGATGACATAATAATACAGAAAAACATGATCCATATTCATTAATTCCAAGCCCAACAATGACAGCAAAGAGATTCCAGACTTGCCAAAGCATCAACATTTCTCTTCCAATACCAATGTGAAAAAACAAATTTCACTCCTGACTTGAGACAGGCAGTCACCCATAAAAGGCAACTGCTGGTTTTAAACCGGTCGTCTCAACCTTAGAAATATTCATCATTAACTGCAGACACTAGTTCTTTTCCAAAATGTATAGGCCTAACCACCCAAAACAAAAATTTCATTACTTCCGCCAAAAATAAAAAGAGACCTGTTAGGCCTATCACCTTTTAGTTCTCCCGACTTGTCAGTCAGCTAAGTTTACAGCAAAAGAGTAAAGTAGGCCTACATCGTTTATGAATCTGGAAAATTATAAACACACTATACCTCCACTATAACTGAGTCGGAGAACAAAGCCCACAGCACAACATAGCCAATGAAGTAATTTTCAAATAGTACAGAAAAACATGATCCATATTCATTAATTCCAAACCCAACAATGACAGCAAAGAGATTCCAGACTTACCAAAGCATCAACATTTCTCTTCCAATACCAATGTGAAGAAACAAATTTCACTCCTGACTATAAGATAGACACAAGCGACTGAAAGTTCTTTCTTGAGTGACGTCCCTTAGCAACGCAATGTTGAAAGTGAACCAAATGGAGTCGAAACGGCTTCTGCAAAAGCACGCTAAACCAAGTAGGTTTTCCACAGAAACATAGGATTTAACGCTCTAGAGGAGACAAATTTCCTTTAAAAAAGGAACCAGCCTTGACTGGTATGAAAAGGGAGAAATTGGTTTATAAATTGTATACAATTGGTACCGTACAAATAGGCCTACGTGAAATCCTAGATAAGACATAGGCCAAGTGAATTACAACAACTGGATATTTGTTTGAAAATACTTTATTGAACAATGTGCAGGATGATGATTGAGACTAGTTTCATTGAGTACAACGTTGGCAGAGAGGCCATAAGACATGGAACACAATATAGCACTGTTGCTTACTTGTGATATATACATGTAGCACCATATTGAAACCTTGTAAGTTATTCAGCATTACATGATTGAAACTTCTGAAAAGTACTTGCCTGGGAGGGCATCCTTTGGGAGTCTGATTAACGAGCAGCACAGTTAAAGTCTGCAGGTCAATGTGATTATCAAGTAACCGGACATTTGCGCGGGATTGCATGTGTATGTTCTGCGCATGTTCACACAAACACTGATTCCGTACATAGCTTTTCGTGTAGTGATTGGCTGAAATTACCATAAATTTAAGAAAGATATGTGTAAAAAACAATGTTTTTTATTGAGAATATATGGAAAATGTATGCACTGGAGTACCCAAAATTTGTGAATGGGCTGAAGTGGAATTTTTGGCACTGTATCTTTAACAAAGAATATTCATTTAAACTGTAAGTAGTACCACATATCATTGAGTGTGGAGGTAGTAATCCCTCAAACTGAAACAATTCCAGACTGCACATAGTTTGGCAAAAAAATATTCCACATGTCCGTATCATGGGGAACGGATTTTGACAGCACTCATTTCCAACCATTCACTGCTTGCCAAAGGTTCGCAGTGAATGGATTATAAAAACTTGTGTTGTCTAAATTTTGTTCACTTGCAACATTACAGCATATTCTATCCCAGTCACATGTGCACACAAGGCAAATTCGTCTTTTTTTCAAGGGCATAAATTTGTATTCTATCATGATGTTACACCATAACCAAGGACCAACCAATGGGAACACAGTATTGCCAGGTCGTAATACCAGTACATTGTCCTCCCAGACTGTACAAGTTACATGTGATAAACATAAATTCATAACTTTGCAAGGTGTTGTGCATATGGATGTCTCTAGTAGTTTCTGTCAACATGACTCCCGAACTCCAAAGGCTTCTTTTGGGTCCTCTCCAAATCGAAATTGTGCATTTTAAGGGGAGTGATCACATTATTATCTCTATAATCAATGAATTGGGATTTGACACTTACCAATTAATGAATCTTGACACTGGTAACAACACTAGGGGGCATATACAGAAACTCAAAAAGAGGACAGTCCATGGTGAACCCCTCATACTAGATGCCGATGGCGATTCTCTGGCCGAGTGGTCAAGCATGGCTGACACGACAAGTCGAGCTGCTCCTACAAAACTATCTGCCCCTCCATCCATACAGACTGAATGATTGGATTGTCTAAGCAAACAAGAATTGAACAATTTTGCTCGGCAATGTACAGAAAAGTCCACTGACAGGCAAACTGCTTGGGGTAGTAAAGCTGAAAGGTAATTTGCATGTCCGGGTTTAGATGCCTGTCGCACATGTCGATAATTCTATAGCCTTGACCTTGTTAATCATGTTCAAAAGTCACATTTTTGAGAAAAGTAAGTTGGAGGCTTTGCTGGTTTCACGTGTTTCAGGCAGGTCTGTTGAAAATGCATATTTGGTGCAGTTACTGCTGTACTGGCACAAGAGAGAGTCTGGAAAATTTTTGACGACGACTGTGAACCCTTGTTATCACTCAAAGCTGCGCATAACATTATGCAGAAGACGTTCTTTGGGCTCAACCACCAGGTGCCTGTGAAAGAAGCCATCTTTGACAAACACAAAGAGGCGATACTTGGAACTTATTGCTGCAAATGGCAATTTTATCTACTTATCTGCCAACTGATTGAACAGGGGCGTGCTATACCATGTGCTATAACTTGGGCACCAAAAGAACATTAGTCATTACAGGTAAAGAGTCCGGATAGACTGGTGGTTTAACATTTTCCACTGGATGGGCAGTACATTCAACCCTCTTTTCAGGAAAGCAAGGCTTACCAATTAATCATTTCACCTATGGACTTTCTTTGTGAAGCAACTTGCAACTGGTAATTTTACCAACTTATCATCTTTAAAGAATGTCTTGCACCAACTGAACTGGACAAATCACCTTGCTATAAGAAGTAGAGCAAAGTTGTCACCAAAAGAACATTACAGGTAGAGTGTATGGATCGACTGTGGTTTAGTATACTGTTCCCAGTGGATGGGCAGTACATTTGGCCCTCATTTTTTCGGGAAGCATGACTCTCAAATATATCATCTCACTCAATGGTGTTTGGATGGGAAGGTTTTTCGAACCTCTGTGTGTCTGTATCTGAAACCTTGCTGCTTCCTTAACTACACTCCACCAACATACCTTCTTGCAGGTACATAATTTACAGGAAAACTCTAAGGCTTATCCCTGCCACTATATAATGGAAAGGGGTCCACAGTTGTTCCCTGTGGCTAAAAAACAGAACGGACTGCCTCTGCATGTGCTTAAGTCATCCCCATGCCCAAACACAAGAAAGGCAAATCGTGCCCCCTCTCACATACAAGGTATCATGCCTCTGGTAGCAGACTCTCATGCCTGCAATTTTAACAAATATGGTGATGAAGAGGCATGCATATATATA
Organism: Hermodice carunculata; assembly: GCA_964020975.1. NCBI lineage: Eukaryota > Metazoa > Annelida > Polychaeta > Eunicida > Amphinomidae > Hermodice > Hermodice carunculata. The sequence goes on along the minus strand of OZ026628.1, from coordinate 56,186,829 downwards.
TATATATATATATATATATATATATATATATATATATATATATATATATATATATATATATATATATATATATATATATATATATATATATATATATATATATATATATATATATATATATATATATATTATTGAGAGGGGAGGCACAACACAAAGTTTGTGTGTGCTTGTTAAAGACTTTTTTCGATGCAAAGCAATACCAAAGACGACGACATTAATCATTAAAATTTCTTGCGGAATCAATGCTATTACTGAATTTGTTCCTGCTGTGTCAAACCCACCAATAGGCAAGCTAAGCAACAAAGGCACAGATGAAGCTTGCAAGGGATTGGTGAAACTTCAAGATACCATGCATGAATTTGGCCAAACACCATTGTTCGTTTTGTCACTGTACCACCAGCTAACTTAAATAAGTTCAACTCAACTAGGGAACTTGCTCCAGCAGAAGGCAACTGACACATCTCAAAGAAGTCATTGACTTGAACAGTTTCCTAAATAAACTCAACTGTGAAACTGCTGTCATCAAATCATATACATGTGTCTGACACAAGACTGTCATTAGTAATGCCAACAAAAGAAACAAAGAGCAGTAGCTTCTGATCCAAAGTCATTGTCAAAAAGGAAGCACTGTATTACGGACTACCACACACAAAGAGGCAGTGGTTCCAGCACTGGCACGACAGTGTAAACAATGAAATCCAAAGTCTGGAGGAGTCAAATGCCAGCATAATTATAATTTGCTATGTAAACATTGTGTATGTTTTGGTTTATGAATTTCTGTTTTTTTCTCCACACAACAGCATATGGGAAGTATATTCAGCCCTCTTCTGTCCTGGCGTACCTGCATAATTGACATCTTTAAAGGCCAAAGGCCAGTGTTGTTTCTTTTTAAATATTATTTACAAACACATCTGCCTCATTTATCATGCACCTCATGGGATATGTGTCCACAGAAAACTAAATTTGAAAGAATCAAACGCCTGTGTGTAAGCAGATACACAAACTTTACTGGTTTTTGAACCTCTAATGTTGCTTTCTTGTGGCAGTGGACGGGCAGTACATACAGCCCTCTTCTGTCTTGGGGTACCTATATATAGATAATACCTGTTAAGGTCAATGGCCATCGATGCTCCTATTGTTTAAATATTGTTTGTAAACTTATTGTTCCCCTTAATCTTGACAAACATCTAGAAACATGTAACCCAAGAAAACTTAACCAAATTAAATCAGCCAAAGATCAAACAGAGGCAAAAGGTAGCCGAAAACACTGACAACTGCAAATCTTCTTCATCTGGTATAAATATATCGCAAACAAGTCGGCCTAAAAAGCTTACTGTGAAAGACAATAAAGATCAGAAGAAGACTACATGCAAGAGTAAGTCATGTGTCACAAATACGAATACCTGCCATTGTAAGGATGACATTACAGACAGCTAATGAATTGAATACGCCTCATGCCTACAGTGGATGCACGTTCAGTGCACATAACTCACATCGAAAGAATACACTGCAGCTTCACAATCTGGAAACATATATGAGTGCATGCTATGCTTAAGTCAGAATAAGAAACAAAATGTGCACAAATATATTGCCAACTACAGTGACTCCCTAGCCTGCAAAAACAAAAATCTGATGCCTTCCACATCTGATCCTACGTCCTCTGACTGTTTCACAGAAGTTTTTCCACCAGACAAATGGTACTTACCATTGCACAGCTAAGCTTAACATAACCAAAACCACTAAGGGTGCTAACTTACAAGTTAACACAGCCAGTGATGAAAGCAGTCACGGCCACCTAGCAGATCACAACAGATTCATTGCAATCATTGATGGTTTTGAACAATCCTGGCTAATATTGAGACAGCACTAAGATTATTAAAGAAATAAACAGCTGCAAACCAACTACCAGTTTCAGTTATGTTTATTCTTTACCAGCCGTTGGTGTTGTAATACACTGCAAAGATAAAGTAAGTTTAGAAACAGCTCTAGGGACTTGGTCAATGGATGCCTTTAGTGGTGGTAAGATATATCCCCATCTCCCTGTATTAAGACAGGATCACTCCTCTATAATCTGCAGACATTGATATCTCGCTCTCCGGGAAAACAATGACAGATGCAGTCTATCACAGGCCTTTACATCTAAAAATCGTTGGTGAGCTGAAAAAAGCTCACCTGAAATCATTCTAGGTGAGCTGTAGGTAAGTTATTGCTATAGTCAGAGTACTTAAATCTAAATGCAAGTTTGAAGTGTGCTTTTAGGAGCTCGCCTCAATTATTTTAGGAAAACCTTTAAGGTGAGTGAAAAATCCTGGAACTTGTAGGCCTGACACAAGCTGCCTTGTCAAACTCACAAGCTACTACGTAACAAATGTACCATAAAATGTATGCCATTTGTGAAAATCACCACAAACACTGCCGCACTGAACAATCTAGTGCACAAAGGTCTTTACATACAAGGAAAGCTCAAACAATGTGAACCTTTCAAAATAAATCATGTTATAAGGTGTTTGTAATGCAAGAAATCTGGCAATGTAGCCAAGCTCAGTGTTAGTGAAAAAGCAAGCATAAATTGCGCTAATACTCTCCTGGTAAACAATCACTGCTTTTCCCATTTCTGTATAAATTGTAGTAGAAATGGGCTTACCTAAGACAGCCCTAAATGTCCTAGTTATAAGCGTCTGCTGATACTTCTCACAACCCAAGGGCACAACCACAACCACTATGGGGCCTTTTTATATCCTAAAAATGAATATCAAACTCCAAAACCTTTGAAAAAGTACCCGGAATCATCTGGATAAACATACTATTGACATTGTCACACTAAGTGAAATTGGAATGATACGTCATTTATCAATTTCAAAGTTTGAAAATGCAATGATCTTGAGGTCAACAACCACGAAGCAGTTGGGCCAAAGTTAAAATTGATAAACCCAAAATTATGCTCCCCTGAGTATACATACCACCAGGGAAACCAGACCAATTACCACTGTTTGGAGAGAATCTTCAATAAGTTCTGAACATTACCAAAAGCCCTGTCATCATCAGAGGGGATTCCAATTGTAGAAGTTATCTTTGTGAGAACTGGCACACCTCCCTGCACCACAGATATAATAAATCATGGAAACACGGTAAGACTGTTGAAAATTGGGTCACAAAATTTAACTTGTCCCATTCATAATAACAGTGAAGCTACAAGATGCACTGTTGGTCAACTAAGTGCTGTTGATCTAACTTTAAGAGTTAGACTGGACCCAGGAAAAAATCAGCTTTACAAGGAACACCAAAAACTTTGGAATGACCATATCTGTGTTATTATAAACACTACCTATCACAAAGGTGAAAATGCGAGCCAACGAACAACTTGGTCTTTTAAAAATGTTGATTGGGCTAATTATACCTGGCAGAAAGTCCTTAAAGGTGAATTGCAAAAATTAATGAGCAGCTATTCTGATATGCAACAGCTATCAAATAATATATGCAATCTTTTTCTGCCCATCTCAATGAGCTTGCAGATCAACACATTCCAAAAACGAAAATTTGCCGACACAGCAAACATTTCTGGAATCAGGACCTTACCAACTTATTGCAATTGTGTAAAAATGCAGAGAAAAGATACTTGAAAAGGAGAGATTACCACAACTTTTGTCTGCTTAATAAATGATTGGTGGTTTAACAAATACGAGCAGTTGCAAAACGCTGATCAGAAGCCATGGGGTGTTATAAATAAAGCACTTAAAGGGAAAAAGTGTGCCCCAGTACGGCCTCTCATCAAAGACAATGGGGAATATGACTTTGACAACGGAATTATTGCCAAGAGGCTTCAGGATGTACATGTCCTTAGATAAAATGCAACAGCCATGAACCACGATGATGCCTTTTACAATTATGTTAGCTCACAAGTTGACAATATCATACATGAGCAGAAAAGCTAGATTAAGGCTATTGATAATGATAATGTAGTGGATCAATACAATTGTGATATCATGGAAAATGAAGTTAGAGTGGCCATAAATTCTATGAAGCCAAACCACTGTCCTGGACCTGACAGCCTTCATCCAAAACTAATTACCCAGGGGTCACATTAAGCTTGCGTCCTGCGTCATAGACGCAAAAAATAAAAAAATGACGCCTGGAAATTAATAAAACATTGTCATTTTGCGTCTCTGTGGACGCACGCACAAAAAGGCGATGCATTTTTGAAAGATATAACTGCAAAAATTACCCCAAGCGGTCACGGTGTTTTGTATCGACCATTATCAATCTCATGATTATTTACTATGCTGATGGAATCCTCTGATGTTCGTCTTTCTATGTAACAAGCTCTCTTATTTGCTAAGAAAAAATATTCCTGGGGTATCCCTCCAAAAATTTGCCAGAATGGGAATGGATGGACGTCACTTCACCTCATTATAAATGCTGAGAGCACTTCCAGGTTCCCCATTGGGTGGATTTGATCATGTGCCGCTCACTATCCAATCAAATTCGTTGTTCCCCATGTGCTTGTCTCATGTCCGCAATGTTGGGAAGGTACAAGTCGTATTACGCAAAGATTATTGGACTAAGATGTTAAATTTTCAAATCATATTTCCAAAACTAATTCCCAACTCTATCATGCTGTCTTTACTCCACTTCATCACCTCTTTCAAGCTTTCTAGAAAGAGGGTACAGTCCCTGATATTTGGGAACGGGATAACAGAATTTTCATTCCCAAACCTGATAAATCCTCATACCACGTTGAGAAAGCCCACAGATCACTAAGTCTCAATTCTGTAATTGGCAAGCAATATGAACACATAGACACACAGCGACAATTTCTTCAAAGAGGAACAACATGCCTACCTAAAGTGTAGAGACGCCACTCAGGCATTGCTTGCTATTACCCTACACATCACTCAAGCATTCCAAACTGGAGAAGACACAGTTGATGCATTTGTAGACTTAGAAGGTGCTTTTGATGCTATATGGAGGAACAGTGCTATTGAAAAACTTCATATGGCAGGCCTTCAAGGACGTCTTCTCATGTACATTGCTGATATTCTTGAGGGTAGAGTCTCAAGATGCTTGGTCCACTCTTGAAAAACTGAAAGAGTACCAAGAAACATAGATGTCCCTCAAGGCTCTATCATTGTCCCAGGCTATAATCTTCATTGCCTGCAGATCAAACATGATGGCAAAGCCCTGTCTATACAGCAAAAATGTGGAGGACATCAGCCTTTATGTGAGTCAAGTAAACATCAACACTGCCTCTGAAAGACCATCTCTCGGATTAGCATCCATTTATAAATGGTAGTATTGTTGGAGAATCCCGATTAATGCCCCAAAATCTGAAGTCGTGTTTCACTTGAAAAGGACACAAAGCTCTCAAAACTAAAATGAATAACACATTGACACATGTCAATGAGAAAAGAGTTTGGGTTGTCCTGTTTGATGAGAACCTGAACTATTATAGACATCTGCAGTTGGCAGCCACAAAAGCTGAAAAAGCTCTTGGAAGGATCTGTGTTTTTAGACGTGAATCCAAAGGTGCAAACATGCAAATATGTGAGAGCCACAAGTGCTTTCTTTATCTATTAGTAATACTTACCTCTGGAACACTCTAGCTTACCCTGTCTCTGGACAGCTTCAGCCAGGTTTAGCTTCATTTCTAAACCTGAATTTCTTGGCAGGCCTGTGACTTATGCAGTGGCACCCCCTGTCGCCTTGTACTTGCGTTAGCTATACAATGTGCATAGCCAGTTTCTTTCCGCTCGTAATTGGGCGGATTTCAACTAGCCAGGTCGGATAGGGTGGGTGTTTGAGTGTTCCAGAGGTAAGTATTACTAATAGATAAAGAAAGCACTTGTGGCTTTTACGTATCTATAGCGTAATACTTTCCTTCTGGAACACTCTAGCTGATGTACCAGTGGAATGTAGGAGGGCAAGAAATACGCAAGATACGATCATAGTAATAAGATACCTCACAGGTCAGCCACGTATAAAATACGATACCATTACACTCGGAGGTCTAACCGAAAGCTGAGATACCGGTCGCAGAATCGGAATATCTCCAGAGAACTACTTGAAAGACACATACCGGATGAGCGATCAAGCTATCTCTATCTGTTACCTTGCCACAGTTAGTATGAAATAACCAAAGACCACTCACAACTGTAGACCTTATTTCCAGTGGTGTCCTATCTCTGCCTAGCTGCTTGGTTACTGTTCCCAGGGACTGGACAGACAGAGCAAAGACGTGGTTAAATCTGTCCGCCAAAGGAGGCTCTCGGCACTTGGTGTAGGGCCAACAGGTCACCATGTGTCTGCGTTATGTCCCGGAGATAGAAAGCTGTGAATGTAGTATGTGCACGTCCGCATAATGTCTGACAGGGCGACATTACGGAGCAAGGACCATGAAGCAGAGAACGCCCTAATGTCACGTGCTCTTACCCCCTGGGCCCGAAGGATTTCCTCTGAACCGGAAGTGACTTCGTAGGCCTTAATGACCTTGGCTTTCAACCATGTAGAGATGGTATTAGCCACTATCAAGCCAGACTCTGTTTGCTTCAACGGAAGAAAGAGAGCTCTCCTACTCTTCCGAGTATCCTTCATGCGTTCCAGATACCATTTAAGCGCACGAACCAGACATAAAGTCCTATCCGGCTCCGACCTATGAAAAGACGGAGCCAAAGCTTTAATGGTGAAGCCAGTAAAGGCTGTTGTAGGGTCCGAAGCAACATGATTCTTGGCTAAAAAGCCAAGATATGGCTTCAAAGTGACGGAGTTGCCATCCTCCGACCACCTGATCTCTGTGGCATCTAGGGCATGAATTTCACTCCTTCTAGCCCCTGACGCCAAAGTTAGCAAGAAAACTGCCTTATATGTCAGCCATTTGAGTGGAATGACCCTCGGATCTTTCTCTTCAAACGGCGACTTTGTTAAAGCTTGTAAAACCAGAGCCAAGTCCCACTGGGGAACTATTCTACTGCCAACTGGACGATCGGAATAGAAACTCTGGACCAGTGCTGACAGATGTGGGTCCGATCCAAGTGACCTGCCCAGTTTCTTGCTGAGTGATGCAGAGATCGCCATACGGTAACCTTCTATCGTCCGCTGACTTAGCTCTTTCTCCTCAAATAAATATAAGAGGATATTGGCCACATCAGCAGACGACACTGACCAAGGATCTAACTGCTTTCCCGCACACCAACTGGTGAACAGTTTCCACCTTGAATCATAAATCTTCAAAGAAGACTTTCGAAGTTTACCTCTTGCGATCCTTGCAGCCACGAGATCTGAGAAGCCTGCCTCCTGGACGTGTTGTGCGACAATCTCCACGTGGGAAGATTAAACACAGCCGGGTTCTGATGGAACCTGGACCTCCGAGGCTATACGAGTAGTCGTTCTCAGGTCAGGAGTTGGAGTAGGAGCTCGACGCTTAACTCCAGAAGATCGAAAGACCAATCTCTTTTTTGCCACCAAGGGGCGACCAGAATGATCTCCGCCTTTTCTTCCAGGATCTTTCTCAGTACCTGAGGGATCAACGGGAAGGGAGGAAACGCGTATCCCCATATTCCGTCCCAAGTCATTGCTAAAGCATCTACCGTGAATGCTAGAGGCTCTGGGACTGGAGCCACAAACACTGGCAACTTGTGGTTCCACCTGGTGGCGAATAGGTCCAAGTGAGGTGTCCCCCATCGGTCCCCCATTGGTCCCACATCGCTTGGACCACTGGATGTAATGACCACTCCGTCCTGATTATCTGTCCCTTCCAGGACAGTTGATCGGGCATGATGTTCAAGTGGCCACTGATGTGACGGGCCAGAATCCTCACTCCCTTGGCTAAACACCATAGGAGGATTTTCTCGGCCAGAGCGAACAACATTCTGGATCTCCTGCCTCCCTGCTTGTTCAAGTAGGCTACTGCAGTCCTGTTGTCCGACATCAATGTCACATCCTTGCCTTTTACCATCGGCTCGAACTTCAGCAACGCCAAACGCACCACTTCCAGTTCTAGCCAATTGATGTGAAAGTTTGCCAATGGCAGAGGCCAGGTGCCGGAGACTATGTTGGAACTCATATGAGCTCTCCATCCCTGCTTCGAGGCATCTGGGAAAATTACCAGTCTGGATTTGAACGGTCTCATCGTCTGCCCGCACATGACATTGCTTCTGACTGTCCACCAACTCATCAGAATCTTGTCGTGCCCGCTGACTTCGACCAACTGTTCCAAGTTGGCATTTTTCCACTTGTCCTGCAGGAACATGTTGAGTGGCTTCCTGTGTAGGCAACCTAGAGGTACTAGAGTATCCATAGATGACATCATACCTAGGAGCCAAAGCCACGTCCGAGCAGTTTGCTGTGTCGATCCCAAAAACCTCACAAGGAGATCTTGCAGTCTCTTCCACCTGTCCTCGGAAGGACGGCATTCGTAGCGAATCAGATTGAATCTGATGCCCAGGAATATGCACACATGTAGGGGAGTGAGACCCGACTTCGGAAAGTTTACCACCAAGCCTAACTTCACGCACAGCTGTAATAAGAACTGTCGATGTTCGATCAGCTCTTGTCTGTTCAACAGTCGGATCAGCCAGTCGTCCAGATAGGCATGCATCCGAGTCCCTCGCTTGTGAACATAAGCCACTACCGACTATTCTGGTGAACACCAGCAGTGACGTGGCTAACCCGAATGGAAGAGCACGGAACTGATATACCTTGTTTTCGAAAGCGAAACGTAGGTATTTCCGACTTCCCTCAGCCATCGGGACGTGCAAATATGCGTCCTTTAGATGGATAGAAAAAATCCAGTCTTCGCACCTGAGAGCCTTTGTGATCGATTCGGGAGTTTCCATGTGGAAGTGCGGGACTTACAGAAACTTGTTCAACTGGGATAGGTCTATAACTGGTCGCCAACTGCCATCCCTTTTCGGGACTAAGAAAAGTCTACTGTAGAATCCTGGAGTCGCATGATTGTTCACGTTCTCTATGGATCCTTTTGCCAACAAATTTTCTACCGCTTCGTACAAAGCTGCCCTCTTCGGCTGTGAGGCCGGTGGTGCAAACTTCAAAGGGAAGCCAGATAATGGCGGCCGTTGCCTGAATGGAAGCACGTATCCCCGTTCGATTACACCTAACACGAACGAATCATCCGTGACGGAAGACCAGCTTTTGAGGCGCCCTAACAGACGACCGCCAAATAGCTGGTCCATCGCCCCAGACTCTTTGTCGCAGCGAGTCTCCGGGGATAGTATCTGCGACTGTGGCGTCCCTTCAGTCTTTTTTCGGTTTGCCCGCACTAAAGGGCGGCTTCTCCAATTCAGACTTTTTGGACGCCTTCCCTGCCTGCTTGTTTCTTTGAGCCATTCTGGGTTTGTTTTTCTGGGGTTTCCTCCTCCGCTTATGTGCAGAAGTGTTAGCCCTGACAACACCCTTCTTGGAACTCTGAGATCGCGTCACAGCCTTCGCCATGTCAACCATGGCCTGCTGGGTCACATCTTGCGCTTCCTGACGACGCATCTGCGAAACATGCTCCATGATAGGTTGCAGGACTCCTCCAAACAAACTGTTGGAGAACAGGGGCGCTGTTCTGATGGTTCGCACAACCGACTCTGAAAGATCGGCCGCATCCAAACAGGCATCCCTGCGCATCAACCTTATATTGGCCTCGGTTGTAATAGCCTGCTTCATAAGGTGCTCAATAGCTAAGCCCCGCACTGACTGGATGCGAGCATTGAGGGATATCCAGTCCTTGACTGGTTCTGGGACCTGCACCGACGCGAACAGTCGCTGCATTATTTCCCCAGACGCCGCAGAGCTAACGTCTAGAAAAGAAGCAATAATCACTATCGCTCTCAGGTCCTCCTCCAGTCTATTCAGACTGCTCTGAGGTATCTTAGCCTCAGGTGGGATCCATCTACAGATTTCCTCCCACTCGATGTCAACCTCTGTTGGTCTAGCCTCGTAGACCTCTTGGGGTACATTGTACTGACCCATGTTGACCTTCAGTCTATGCAATACCTGGCCCTTCTTCAATGACTGAGCCGTCGGAGGGCCTGATGTGGACCTAATGCCATGCAACTCTTTGTCAACGTTTTGGTACATTTCATCCACAAACGTACTAAACGGAAAGCCAAAGTTGGGGCTTTCGGTCTCTGTTGGTGGATCCAATGGAAAGACGTGCAGACATGACACCTCGCTTCGTCACAGGCGGAAGCTCTGGAGCTTGCAATGTGTCTCCAACAAGACTAATCACAGCTTCCTTCGTAGCCTGAAACAATCCAGCAATGTCACCACCATGGGTGCTCTGCGTCACTGTGTGCGGTGGAGAGGCCCTGTCTTCAAAAGATAGTTGCCTCTGAGTGGAAGCAGACAAATCCTGGAATGCCTGCTCTTCGCTCCTCTCCTCACCTGAAGGCAAGCTTCATGATAGGCACTCTGATGAGGGACCTTCACGCTCACCATCCAAGTCCAAGAGAGACTCATGCAATGAGCCAGTCTCAGACATCTCCTCTCCCTTATCATTCAATCCACTATGCAGTGGAAAGAAGGGGCGGATTGGCCGGTCAGGTGTGCACTGAGCAGCTACCACAGTAGCTGGACCCCCTGGTGCCGGTTCCGGTAAAAGTCCGGACCGTTCTGGAACAAGTTCCGGTCCTGTCCGGGAATTAGCGGTAGCCGTTCCGGTGTCGTTCTGTTTGTGTCCGGACGCGTCCGGTTCGTGTCCGGGTGATAACACCCTAACCTCACCAGACCGATCTTGGACACCGGTCACCTCACCACCGGTCAACATTTTATCGTTCCCTGGAACTGCAAGGTTCCAGTAAACGGACCTGAGGAGGAGCCGTATCCATAACCTCCTCTCTTGTAACCCTTACGGGTGAGGTGCCAGACGCACTTTGGGAGTCACTGCAGACAGGAACTCCGTACGTTTCCTGGCAACCGCTACGGATTTTGCGGGCCCCGAACCTTACCGAGAACACACGAAAGCTTGCATGGCATCCACCACTAGCCTCTGTGTCTCTTGCATGGCTAGCAAAACCTTCTCAAGTCCGGAATCTACGGCCAACGCCCTCTTTGCAGTGGGCTCGTCCTCGTAAAAACCCTTCCTTTTACGATCCGCTTCGCACGCCTTGTTGGGGATGGTAGGGAAGCTTCACTCCCCATGTCTACTGCCTCTACCATTCTCACAGTAGCGTCCATGCACGGAGAGATGAAGGAGTTGTTCTGTCATGATGAGGAACGGATGGTGCTTTGTGGTGTTGAGACCGCTTTGCACACCGACGTTCAGCCACTTCGAACAAACTCCACTGCTTCTCTGACTAATGCCTGCAGTGGTTACAAGGGCTTGACCGAGAGCAGTCCAAACCCTCCAGCTCCCACTGGCACCTACGACAGTGCCTGTGGGTGTCCCACTTGCCCATCAAATGACCGGCAACATCCTGCTTTTGTGCAGGGAATACCTCGGTCAAACGGGAAATGGCAGCTGGCGCATAAACTGTCGAGCTACAGGGCGAGCGAGGTCTGCCCTTCCCTCTAAGCTCCTCAATTATCTGCCCAGACCTCTCCTGACCGTCTGCCCGTTCACCAGGCGTTTCCCTTCTCTTTTCTGCCATAAGTTTATGGCTTCCAAAATCAGGTCAACACCCTAAGGACAAAGTTCAGAGCAAGGCTGCACCTACCTTAATTCTTTCCTTAAGAACAGATACGGTCCTATAAAGGCCCTAAAACTTTTTCCTGTTCCTACGGCAACAGAGTCAACACCAACATAAAACTCTGTCCGTCGAAGCTGGGAATACTGTAATCGACACGTCTATCGTGGTCAGAACCAGGAAAGAAACTGGCTATGCAGGTTGTATAACTAACGCAGGTACAAGGCGACAGAGGGCTCCACTGCATGTCACAGGCCTGCCAAGAAATTCAGGTTTAGAAATGAAGTAAAACCTGGCTGAAGCTGTCCAGAGACAGGGTAAGCTAGAGTGTTCCAGATGGAATGTATTACGCAATAGATTATATGCATGGTGTACAAATCCTATGTTAGACCACTGATGGAATACCAATATGCAGTGTGGTCATCAAATAGCAACCTGGCTCCACTAGAGAAAATTCAATATAATGTCTTAATTAAAGCAACAGGTGCCATGCAACACTCATCACAAGCTGCTCTTGAAGTAATCACCGGCATCTGCCCACTAGACATCAGACTAAATGAGGTTATACTTCACTCTCATTTCTCAAAAATGAGGCACTCATCACAAATCAGAACTCTGATCTCGGGCCTTATGGCTGATCCCACCCACCGTGATCACCCATTCACAAACTCAAGATGGCTCTAGCAAGCTTTAACCATATTGGCAAAGAATAAATTGAGCCTATCTTTATTGAGAAGGTCTCTGACATCTTCTACATCAGAATGCATAAGGACCTGTAATACTAGAAGCAAAACTCAATGTGCTGAAGCAAAAAAAACTGGCTACCAAGTACATTGCAGAATTGTCAGAGCAAACACTTATTTTCACAGATGGTCCCGCCCTGGGCAACCCCGGCCCCTGTGGGGCTGGTGCTGCAATCTTTTGGACAAGCATGAATAGTATACCAACACTCCTAAGGAGGCTCATCTCGAAGCTATCTTGTAGTTACCATGGTGAACTGGAGGTTATTGACCTGGCCTTTTTAGGAAGTCCTAAGCAAACAACCATGTTTAGAATGTAGTCACATACACCTTCTCGTGGATTGTCAAAGTGCCCTCCAGGCAGTAACATCCCCAATGTACACCTCAGTGATCTCATCCATCCATAAAAAGGTCCACACCCTACAGCGTAGGGGCAACAACTTGCCACACTTAACTTAAGCATGCATTTTTTCTTGGTTAGCGTCATGAACGATGGTTCCTCTTTTATTTTTTTCTAAAGATCGGTTGTGTGTTATAATTGCCATTCAACTATAGTGGTAGAGCTTGTTGCTGCAGTAAATAGTCCATAAACACACTTTATCGCAGTTACTGACAAACTGTCAGCACGATAAACACGCGGCAGCGGTACTTTCACCCGAGCCATGTTCACCTGCGGCTGGCGTATTTTACTCTCTTTCCTTGAAAAAATTGGACCCTCTACTCTAGTGTATGCAAAGACTGGTACAGTGGTAGTATATGTTATCATTCTCACCAATTTACAGCAATAAATTTTGTTCCTTGCTTTAATAAATTGTCCGTAATCGTCACTTGTCACTCTGCCCTCCTTCCCAATTGTATTCTACGAATAAAATATGTTTAAACCACTTGTGTTCACACAAATGTCACCCATCTTTCAAGCCAGACTTCACAACACGAGGCATCGAGTTCTACCGAACGAAACAGCGATAGAAAAACTTTTTGATTAGACAGCGAACACTATGTGATCGATTCTGGGCCCGTGTAGTTTCCGACTAAAATAACAACGCATCTGTTGGAAATAGAAGCAGTTGTGAAGGTGTTCCCGCTAAAATACTTTTGTTTCAGCCAACGGGAGAGCTTGTTGTTAAAATAGACAAGGTTCTGAGCATTCTAACGATATTAACAACATGGCACGGAGACAAAAAAAATCGAGATAGAGACGATGAAATCACCCTATTTTTGCGCAGTTTTGCAAAGTTACATCATTCAAATTGTCACAAGCAATGACCCGGTCATTGATTTAAATAATCGTAGAGGGAAAATATTCATTTTAACGCCGCTCGAAATAGCCATCGGCAAGAACTGACGTTTCTCTACATTAAAATGTGCATGCTTGCATGTAAAAAAAAACAACGGTCAACACAAGGAATTTGAGACGGCCTTGAATCTGTCACATGCTTGACTGCTCATGAATAATTCATAGCAGCGACAAGCCGGCAAGTTTGACAAGTCTCACTGGACGCCCTCTGCCTGATGCGGTGCACTGCAATTAATCCTTCATTACACAGTAGCTCAATTAACAGCTTCTGAAGAGGAGTGCGTTATGACCACTCGCTTGTCTGCGTGATAAGAAACACAGTGTAGACCGCCCGGCGCTTATCATCTGGAGTCAATGTTATCTGGTTATATACACGTTCCACGCCAATCAGCTACGCAAAGCTACGACGTGTGTTTACTTAAAATTTAATTTGCCAATGAATTTGATTTTAAATAAAATACGGAAGACAGTCCAGTGAGACTTGAGCAAGTCTATGGCCTGAATTGCTTGCCGCACGGAAGTTGTTTTTTGAAGCAAACAGGAAGCGGAAGTGCAGTCTAGAACCCATTGAAAATGAATCATGCTCCGCGGCAGATTAACCCAAATGAAAGAAAGAGTTCATTGTCGTGTACATAATTATTAATATTTTTCTCAAATTTTCGGATCATTAGTCCTTCTTCAGGGAATGACAGTTGATAAGCACAGATAAACGCTCACCGGCCCCAGGCTATGACCTTGGCTGGTTCCCTGCCTCGCCGCTACGTCGTACAGATACTAGAGCACTGATCAGTCATCGCAAAATATGAATCACGCTTGGAAAGACACCAAACACAGTAGGGCCACAAAGCGTCCAGTCAAAACGAGCATGCCTGCGATAGCAGGCCATGCGAGTCGTACTTTGCCTTCGGGAGCTTCCACAGCCTGGCTGTTACATATTAGCTCCGGAAGGCAAAGCTAAACCTTTACGTGCGTACAGGAAACAAATTAATTCATGCTCCCTTATCTTGCTAGTGGATGGCCTGAATTGCTTGCGGCACGGAAGTTGTTTTTGGAAGCAAACAGGAAGCAGAAGTGCAGTCTAGAACCCATGAAAACTGAACCATTCTCGGCGACAGATTAACCCAAATGAAAGAACAAGTTCATTGTCGTGTACATACTTATTATTTTTCTCAAATTTTCGGATCATTAGTCCTTCTTCAGGGAATGACAGTTGATAAGCAAAGATAAACGCTCACCGGCCCCAGGCTATGGCCTTGGCTGGTTTCCTGCCTCGCTGCACGGAAAATATGAATCAGGCTGCAGGGAACTACACTTAAAAGAAAGTCATCGCAAAATATAAATCACGCTTGGAAAGACACCAAACACAGTAGGGCCACAAAGTGTCGAGTCGTACTTTGCCTTCAGGAGCTTCCACACCCTGGTTGATACATATTATCTTATCTCCCAAAATACTTCTCTTTTTTTGTCGGATGATCCGTTTAAATGTGTGTTTTAATCGAATTTCTGTGTTATATGTTGGGGCTAAATTCATGCCAATTCGAAACTACCAGCCTGAGGGTTGGGCACTTAATTCAGGTAAAATATCTAAGTGACAACAAAAATATCTCATTGAAAGTCATTAATAGCTCCCGAAGGGAGCTAAACCGTTAAGTGCGTACAGGAAACAAATTAATTCATGCTCCCTTATCTTGCTAGTGGATGGCCTGAATTGCTTGCGGCACGGAATCTGTTTTTTGAAGCAAACAGGAAGCGGAAGTGCAGTCTAGAACCCATGAAAACTGAATCATGCTCCGCCACAGATTAACCCAAATGAAAGAACAAGTTCATTGTCATAAACATAATTATTCATATTTGTCTCAAATTTTCGGATCATTAGTCCTTCTTCAGGGAATGACAGTTGATAAGCACAGATAAACGCTCACCGTCCCCAGGCTATGGCCTTGGCTGGTTCCCTGCCTCGCCGCTACGTCGTACAGATACTCGAGCACTGAGCAGTCATCGCAAAAATATGAATCACGCTTGGAAAGACACCAAACACAGTAGGGCGACAAAGTGTCGAGTCAAAAGCAGCATGCCTGCTATAGCAGGCCATGCGAGTCGTACTTTGCCTTCGGGAGCTTCCACAGCCTGGCTGTTACATATTAGCTCCCGAAGGGAGCTTAACCGTTACGTGCGTACAGGAAACAAATTAATTTATGCTCCCTTATCTTGCTAGTGGATGGCCTGAATTGCTTGCGGCACGGAAGTTGTTTTTTGAAGCAAACAGGAAGCGGAAGTGCAGTTTAGAACCCATGAAAACTGAACCATTCTCGGCAACAGATTAACCCAAATGAAAGAACAAGTTCATTGTCATGTACATAATTATTAATATTTTTCTCAAATTTTCGGATCATTAGTCCTTCTTCAGGGAATGACAGTTGATAAGCAAAGATAAACGCTCACCGGCCCCAGGCTATGGCCTTGGCTGGTTTCCTGCCTTGCTGCACGGAAAACATGAATCAGGCTGCAGGGAACTACACAAAACACAGTCATTGCAAAATATGAATCACACTTGGAAAGACACCAAACACAGTAGGGCGACAAAGCGTCCAGTCGAAACGAGCATGCCTTCCATAGCAGGCCATGCGAGTCGTACTTTGCCTTCAGGAGTTTCCACAGCCTGGTTGTTACATATTATCTTATCTCTAATAATACTTCTCTTTTTTTGTCGGATGATCCGTGTAAATGTGTGTTTTAATCGAATTTCTGTGTTATATGTTGGGGCTAAATTCATGCCAATTCGAAACTACCAGCCTGAGGGTTGGGCACTAAATTCAGCTAAACTATCTAAGTGACAACAAAAATATCTCATTGAAAGTCATTAATAGCTCCCGAAGGGAGCTAAACCGTTACGTGCGTACAGGAAACAAATTAATTCATGCTCCCTTATCTTGCTAGTGGATGGCCTGAATTGCTTGCGGCACGGAAATTGTATTTTGAAGCAAACAAGAAGCGGAAGTGCAGTCTAGAACCCATGAAAACTGAATCATGCTCCGCCACAGATTAACCCAAATGAAAGAACAAGTTCATTGTCGTGTACATAATTATTAATATTTTTCTCAAATTTTCGGATCATTAGTCCTTCTTCAGGGAATGACAGTTGATAAGCACAGATAAACGCTCACCGGCCCCAGGCTATGGCCTTGGCTGGTTCCCTGCCTCGCGGCTACGTCGTACAGATACTCGAGCACCCAGCACCCATCGCAAAATATGAATCATGCTTGGAAAGACACCAAACACAGTAGGGCCACAAAGCGTCAAGTCAAAACAAGCATGCCTGGGATAGCAGGCCATGCAAGTCACACTTTGCCTTCGGGAGCTCCCACAGCCTGGCTGTTACATATTAGCTCTCGAAGGGAGCTAAACCGTTACGTGCGTACAGGAAAGAAATTAATTCATGCTCGCTTATCTTGCTAGTGGATGGCCTGAATTGCTTGCGGCACGGAAGTTGTTTTTGGAAGCAAACAGGAAGCGGAAGTGCAGTCTAGAACCCATGAAAACTGAATCATTCTCGGCAACAGATTAACCCAAATGAAAGAACAAGTTCATTGTCGTGTACATAATTATTAATATTTTTCTCAAATTTTCGGATCATTAGTCCTTCTTCAGGGAATGACAGTTGTTAAGCAAAGATAAATGCTCACCGGCCCCAGCCTTGGCCTTGGCTGGTTTCCTGCCTCGCTGCACAGAAAATATGAATCAGGCTGCAGGGAACTACACAGAACACAGTCATCACAAAATATGAATCACGCTTGGAAAGACACCAAACACAGTAGGGCGACAAAGCGTCAAGTCAAAACATGCATGCCTGCGATAGCAGGCCATGCGAGTCGTACTGTGCCTTCGGGAGCTTCCACAGCCTGGTTGTTACATATTATCTTATCTCCCAAAATACTTCTCTTTTTTTGTCGGATGATCCATGTAAATGTTTTTTTTTAATCGAATTTCTGTGTAATATGTTGGGGCTAAATTCATGCTAATTCGAAACTACCAGCCTGAGGGTTGGGCACTAAATTCAGCTAAACTATCTAAGTGATAATAAAAATATCTCACTGAAAGTAATTAAAAGCTCCCGAAGGGAGCTAAACCGTTACGTGCGTATAGGAAACAAATTAATTCATGCTCCCTTATCTTGCTAGTGGATGGCCTGAATTGTTTGCGGCACGGAAGTTGTTTTTTGAAGTAAACAGGAAGCGGAAGTGCAGTCTAGAACCCATGAAAACTGAAGTATTCTCGGCAACAGATTAGCCCAAATGAAAGAACAAGTTCATTGTCGTGTACATAATTATTAATATTTTTCTCAAATTTTCGGATCATTAGTCCTTCTTCAGGGAATGACAGTTGAAAAGCATAGATAAACGCTCACCGGCCCCAGGCTATGGCCTTGGCTGGTTTCCTGCCTCGCTGCACGGAAAATATGAATCAGGCTGCAGGGAACTACACAGAACACAGTCATCGCAAAATATGAATCACGCCTGGAAAGACACCAAACACAGTAGGGTGACAAAGCGTCGAGTCAAAACGAGCATGCCTGCCATAGCAGGCCATGCGAGTCGTACTTTGCCTTCAGGAGCTGCCACAGCCTGGTTGTTACATATTATCTTATGTCCCAAAATACTTCTCTTTTTTTGTTGGATGATCTGTGTAAATGTGTTATATGTTGGGGCTAAATTCATGCCAATTCGAAACTACCAGCCTGAGGGTTGGGCACTAAATTCAGCTAAAATATCTAAGTGACAACAAAAATATCTCATTGAAAGTCATTAAAAGCTCCCGAAGGGAGCTAAACCGTAACGTGCGTACAGGAAACAAATTAATTCATGCTCCCTTATCTTGCTAGTGGATGGCCTGAATTGCTTGCAGCACGGAAGTTGTTTTTTGAAGCAAACAGTAAGCGGAAGTGCAGTCTACAACCCATGAAAACTGAATCATGCTCCGCGACAGATTAACCCAAGTGATAAAACAAGTTCATTGTCATAAACATAATTATTAATATTTTTCTCAAATTTTCGGATCACTAGTCCTTCTTCAGGGAATGACAGTTGATAAGCACAGATAAATGCTCACCGGCCCCAGGCTATGGCCTTGGCTGGTTCCCTGCCTCGCCGCTACGTGGTACAGATACTCGAGCACCGAGCAGTCATCGCAAAATATAAATTCCGCTTGGAAAGACACCAAACACAGTAGGGCGACATAGCGTCGAGTCAAAACGAGCATGCCTGCCATAGCAGGCCATGCGAGTCGTACTTTGCCTTCGGGAGCTTCCACAGCCTGGTTGTTACATATTATCTTATCTCCCAAAATACTTCTCTTTTTTTGTCGGATGATCCGTGTAAATGTGTGTTTTAATCATTTTCTGTGTTATATGTTGGGCCTAAATTCATGCCAATTCGAAACTACCAGCCTGAGGGTTGGGCACTAAATTCAGCTAAAATATCTAAGTGACAACAAAAATATCTCATTGAAAGTAATTAATAGCTCCCGAAGGAGACTAAACCGTTACGTGCGTACAGGAAACAAATTAATTCATGCTCCCTTATCTTGCTAGTGGATGGCCTGAATTGCTTGCGGCACGGAAGTTGTTTTTTGAAGCAAACAGGAAGCGGAAGTGCAGTCTACAACCCATGAAAACTGAATCATGCTCCGCCACAGATTAACCCAAATGAAAGAACAAGTTCATTGTCATAAACATAATTATTAATATTTTTCTCAAATTTTCGGATCACTAGTCCTTCTTCAGGGAATGACAGTTGATAAGCACAAATAAACGCTCACCATCCCCAGGCTATGGCCTTGGCTGGTTCCCTGCCTCGCCGCTAAGTCGTACAGATACTCGAGCACCCAGCACTCATCGCAAAATATGAATCACGCTTGGAAAGACGCCCAAACACAGTAGGGCGACAAAGCTTTGAGTCAAAACCAGCATGCCTGGGATAGCAGGCCATGCGAGTCTTACTTTGCCTTCGGGAGCTTCCACAGCATAGCTGTTACATATTAGCTCCCGAAGGGAGCTAAGCCGTTACGTGCGTACAGGAAATAAATTAATGCATGCTCCCTTATCTTGCTAGTGGATGGCCTGAATTACTTGCGGCACGGAAGTTTTTTTTTGAATCAAACAGGAAGCGGAAGTGCAGTCTAGAACCCATGAAAACTGAATCAAGCCCCGCCACAGATTAACCCAAATGAAAGAACAAGTTCATTGTCGTGTACATATTTATTAATATTTTTCTCAAATTTTCGGATCATTAGTCCTTCTTCAGGGAATGACAGTTGATAAGCACAGATAAACGCTCACCTGCCCCAGGCTATGGCCTTGGCTGGTTCCCTGCCTTGCCGTTACGTCGTACAGATACTTGAGCACCGAGCAGTCATCGCAAAATATGAATCACGCTTGGAAAGACACCAAACACAGTAGGGTGACAAAGCGTCGAGTCAAAACGAGCATGCCTGCCATAGCTGGCCATGCGAGTCGTACTTTGCCTTAAGAAGCTTCCACAGCCTGGTTGTTACATATTATCTTATGTCCCAAAATACTTCTCTTTTTTTGTCGGATGATCTGTGTAAATGTGTTATATGTTGGGGCTAAATTCATGCCAATTCGAATCTACCAGCCTGAGGGTGGGGCACTAAATTCAGCTAAAACGGAAGTTGTTTTTTGAAGCAAACAGGAAGCGAGTGCAGTCTAGAACCCATGAAAACTGAATCATGCTCCGCGACAGATTAACCCAAGTGAAAGAACAAGTTCATTGTCATAAACATAATTATTAATATTTTTCTCAAATTTTCGGATCACTAGTCCTTCTTCAGGGAATGACAGTTGATAAGCACAGATAAACGCTCACCCGCCCCAGGCTATGGCCTTGGCTGGTTCCCTGCCTCACCGCTAAGTCGTACAGATACTCGAGCACCCAGCACTCATCGCAAAATATGAATCACGCTTGGAAAGACGCCCAAACACAGTAGGGCGACAAAGCTTCGAGTCAAAACCAGCATGCCTGCGATAGCAGGCCATGCGAGTCTTACTTTACCTTCGGGAGCTTCCACAGCATAGCTGTTACATATTAGCTCCCGAAGGGAGCTAAGCCGTTAAGTGCGTACAGGAAACAAATTAATTCATGCTCCTTAATCTTGCTAGTGGATGGCCTGAATTGCTTGCGGCACGGAAGTTGTTTTTTGAAGCAAACAGGAAGCGGAAGTGCAGTCTAGAACCCATGAAAACTGAATCATTCTAGGCGACAGATTAACCCAAATGAAAGAACAAGTTCATTGTCGTGTACATAATTATTAATATTTTTCTCAAATTTTCGGATCATTAGTCTTCTTCAGGGAATGACAGTTGATAAGCAAAGATAGATGCTCACCAGCCCCAGCCTTGGCCTTTGCTGGTTTCCTGCCTCACTGCACAGAAAATATGAATCACGCTTGGAAAGACACCAAACACAGTAGGGCGACAAAGCGTCAAGTCAAAACGAGCATGCCTGCGATAGCAGGCCATGCGAGTCGTACTTTGCCTTCTGGAGCTTCGACAGCCTGGTTGTTACACATTATCTTATCTCCCAAAATACTTCTTTTTTTTTTGTCAGATGATCCGTGTAAATGTGTGTTTTAATCGAATTTCTGTGTTATATGTTGGGGCTAAATTCATGCCAATTCGAAACTACCAGCCTGAGGGTTGGGCACTAAATTCAGCTAAAATATCTAAGTGACAACAAAAATATCTCATTGAAAGTAATTAAAAGCTCCCGAAGGGAGCTAAACCGTTACGTGCGTACAGGAAACAAATTAATTCATGCTCCATTATCTTGCTAGTGGATGGCCTGAATTGCTTGCGGCACGGAAGTTGTTTTTTGAAGAAAACAGGAAGCGGAAGTACAGTCTAGAACCCATGAAAACTGAATCATGCTCCGCCACAGATTAACCCAAATGAAAGAACAAGGTCATTGTCGTGTACATAATTATTAATGTTTTTCTCAAATTTTCGAATCATTAGTCCTTCTTCAGGGAATGACAGTTGATCAGCACAGATAAATGCTCACCGGCCCTAGGCTATGGCCTTGGCTGGATCCCTGCCTCGCCGCTAAGTCGCACAGATACTCGAGCACCGAGCAGTCATCGCAAAATATGAATCACGCTTGGAAAGACACCAAACACAGTAGGGCGACAAAGCGTCGAGTCAAAACGAGCATGCCTGCCATTGCAGGCCATGCGAGTCGTACTTTGCCTTCGGGAGCTTCCACAGCCTGGCTGTTACATATTAGCTCCCGAAGGGAGCTAAACCGTTACGTGCGTACAGGAAACAAATTAATTCATGCCCCCTTATCTTGCTAGTGGATGGCCTGAATTGCTTGCGGCACGGAAGTTGATTTTTAATCAAACAAGAAGCGGAAGTGCAGTCTAGAACCCATGAAAACTGAATCATTCTCGGGGACAGATTAACCCAAATGAAAGAACAAGTTCATTGTCGTGTACATAATTATTAATATTTTTCTCAAATTTTCGGATCATTAGTCCTTCTTCAGGGAATGACAGTTGATAAGCAAAGATAAACGCTCACCGGCCCCAGGCTATGGCCTTGGCTGGTTTCCTGCCTCGCTGCACGGAAAATATGAATCAGGCTGCAGGGAACTACACAGAACACAGTCATCGCAAAATATGAATCACGCTTGGAAAGACACCAAACACAGTAGGGCCACAAAGCGTCGAGTCGTACTTTGCCTTCAGGAGCTTCCACACCCTGGTTGTTACATATTATCTGATCTCCCAAAATACTTCTTTTTTTTTGTTGGATGATCCGTTTAAATGTGTGTTTTAATCGAATTTCTGTGTTATATGTTGGGCCTAAATTCATGCCAATTCGAAACTACCAGCCTGAGGGTTTGGCACTAAATTCAGCTAAAATATCTAAGTGACAACAAAAATATCTCATTGAAAGTCATTAATAGCTCCCGAAGGGAGCTAAACCGTTACGTGCGTACAGGAAACAAATTATTTCATGCTCCCTTATCTTGCTAGTGGATGGCCTGAATTGCTTGCGGCACGGAAGTTGTTTTTTGAAGCAAACAGGAAGCGGAAGTACAGTCTAGGAACCCATGAAAACTGAATCATGCTCCGCCACAGATTAACCCAAATGAAAGAACAAGTTCATTGTCATAAACATAATTATTAATATTTTTCTCAAATTTTCGGATCATTAGTCCTTCTTCAGGGAATGACAGTTGATAAGCACAGATAAAGGCTCACTGGCCCCAGGCTATGGCCTTGGATGGTTCCCTGCCTTGCCACTACGTCGTACAGATACTTGAGCACCGAGCAGTCATCGCAAAATATGAATCACGCTTGGAAAGACACCAAACACAGTAGGGCGACAAAGCGTCGAGTCAAAACCAGCATGCCTGCTATAGCAGGCCATGCGAGTGGTACTTTGCTTTCGGGAGCTTCCACAGCCTGGCTGTTACATATTAGCTCCCGAAGGGAGCTTAACCGTTACGTGCGTACAGGAAACAAATTAATTTATGCTCCCTTATCTTGCTAGTGGATGGCCTGAATTGCTTGCGGCACAAAAGTTGTTTTTTGAAGCAAACAGAAAGCGGAAGTGCAGTCTAGAACCCATGAAAACTGAATCATTCTCGGCAACAGATTAACCCAAATGAAAGAACAAGTTCATTGTCGTGTACATAATTATTAACATTTTTCTCAAATTTTCGGATCATTAGTCCTTCTGCAGGGAATGACAGTTGATAAGTAAAGATAAACACTAACCGGCCCCAGGCTATGGCCTTGGCTGGTTTCCTGCCTTGCTGCACGGAAAACATGAATCAGGCTGCAGGGAACTACACAGAACACAGTCATCGCAAAATATGAATCACGCTTGGAAAGACACCAAACACAGTAGGGCGACAAAGCGTCGAGTCAAAACGAGCATGCCTGCGATAGCAGGCCATGCGAGTCGTACTTTGCCTTCAGGAGCTTCCACACCCTGGTTGTTACATATTATCTTATCTCCCAAAATACTTTTTTTTTTTGTCGGATGATCTGTGTAAATGTGATATATGTTGGGGCTAAATTCATGCCAATTCGAAACTACCAGCCTGAGGGTTGGGCACAAAATTCAGCTAAAACGGAAGTTGTTTTTTGAAGCAAACAGGAAGCGGAAGTGCAGTCTAGAACCCATGAAAACTGAATCATGCTCCGCGACAGATTAACTCAAGTGAAAGAACAAGTTCATTGTCATAAACATAATTATTAATATTTTTCTCAAATTTTCGGATCACTAGTCCTTCTTCAGGGAATGACAGTTGATAAGCACAGATAAATGCTCACCGGCCCCAGGCTATGGCCTTGGCTGGTTCCCTGCCTCGCCGCTAAGTCGTACAGATACTCGAGCACCCAGCAGTCATCGCAAAATATGAATCACGCTTGGAAAGACACCAAACACAGTAGGGCGACAAAGCGTTGAGTCAAAGCCAGCATGCCTGGGATAGCAGGCCATGCGAGTCGTACTTTGCCTTCGGGAGCTTCCACAGCCTGGCTGTTACATATTAGCTCCCGAAGGAAGCTAAACCGTTACGTGCGTACAGGAAACAAATTAAATCATACTCCCTTATCTTGCTTGTGGATGGCCTGAATTGCTTGCGGCACAAAAGTTGTTTTTTGAAGCAAACAGGAAGCGGAAGTGCAGTCTAGAACCCATGAAAACTGAATCATTATTAACATTTTTCTCAAATTTTCGGATCATTAGTCCTTCTTCAGGGAATAAACACTAACCGGCCCCAGGCTATGGCCTTGGCTGGTTTCCTGCCTTGCTACACGGAAAACATGAATCAGGCTGCAGGGAACAACACAGAACACAGTCATCGCAAAATGATTCTAATTCGCTAATTCGAAACTACCAGTCTGAGGGTTGGGCACTAAATTCAGCTAAAATATCTAAGTGCAGGCCTGTGCATTTCAAAAAGTGGCAGGACTAAGTGGGGCTTTTGGGCTGTAAAATTTGTAAGCCCCAGGAATATTATGGCAAGTCCCAAAAATGATCAGAATTTTTCATTCATAATGATCTTTTACTTAATTTTTCCTGTAACACTGCAGTAACACATAGAGAATATTCTGAATGGGTATTTAAAATATAAATAGATGGGTTTTCTATAGTGGCATCAGCTGCTTGTTTAACCACGCCTGACTGAGTAGTGCATGCCTAATCCCTTGGTGTTGTTTGTAGAAAAACTCTGAACTTTGGCTTTACCTCTGCTTTGCTTGTAGTGCTGTGACAGTTCAACTTTCATAATACATACTACTTATTCTGTTAGTCACATACACTATTAGAAACTGACTGCATCATGCTTCATTGCACTGTATATATTCACCTGCTTTTTAGCCTGCTTAAGTAATATGGAAGAAACTTGGCCCAGCTGTTACAATATTAAGCAATGAAGGTGACTGGTCACAGCTTAGAAAATATTCTTATAAAATATTCAAATTAATGATTCAAAATTTAAATAAATTAGTTTTCTGATTGTTGCATGTTTGCTGGATTGAGTAACAGATCAAATTGAATATATTACAGAATTTTTAAATGTTCTCAAATAATTTTAAAATCTGTCAATTTTGACTGACCACAAGCAAATGTCACTTACTGATAAAAATCTGTAAAATTTCAAGACTTCTGACCTGTTCACAGCCCATGCACTACTCATGCCAGTTGCAAGCCTGGCGTCCTTTGTTCTCCTTCTGACCATATTGAATCCTGGGTTCACTTGAAAGTTTGGGGGATTCCCCGTAACTTCACATTTGAAGATGCAATGGTCAGCTGGAGGACAAAGGGAGTGGGAGCAGACAACAGCTAATTTAGCATCACAGTGCTACCACTGCTGAAACTGGTTCTGAAAAGCAAAGAATTAGATGATGGCTACTGGGGCAGAGCTGCAGACTGACAACACTTACAGCTACTAATAAGACTGGTTCCTGAAGACTTGAACTTCCAAGCTGAATTATATATGTACTGGTCTATGATATGTGATAATGTGGTTGCATTCAAGGAAACAGCTGCTTGTAATAAAAAGACAAGAGAATAAACTATATTGACAAATTAACTTTTTAATTCCTTTTATTTTTGGCAGGAATTAAGATTTCAATTAGAATGAACTGAAATTGAAAATCACTCTGTTGAACAAGCATCTGTGACAGTCTAAAGGTAGACACTGTTAAATAATACACATTTATTACCAGAATAACCATCTTGGAGCAGAGGCACTATTAGTAAAGTAAACTGATCAGCTGTCTATATGATGTAAGAAGCATCCATGTACATTACTGGTTGTAGACAGTAGTCCAGTTAGGCCTAATTCAGCAATACAAAACAACACTTAAACTCAACAGTTCCTTATACTATAGGCACCTTCAAGGCACCTGGCTTCTGAAGTGCATGTAACTGTGTCTGTGACTTAAACCCAATTGCAGCCAGCCTGGCTGCATTCACCTTCAATCATGAATGGTCTCTTTTATGATGTTATTAAATAATTATGATTGACTTCTTTAATATAATCAAATTCAAACACAATGATAATGAAACTTTATGTAAATTTGTAAGTAATTCTGACATTAATTAAATGCATTTATTCTAAATTTGGTTTTCAATTACCTTAAAGTCAAATGATAAAAATACCAATGGACATCTGATATCATGGATATCTGATATTCTGTCACAAACTAAAAGCATTAGGTCTCATTCTGGACTCCAACTGTGACTTATTATCACACTCCTTAAGTTATGCAACAATGAGCAAATTTTCAACAGTTAAACTTTTCAAAGAAGTGATAATCATACTTTGACATCACAATAATAGCACTTAACATTTAACATGTTTAACACTGAGTCTTATACTTCAGAAGTTCGGAACTTCCTCACAACATTATGACTAGATTAAATAATATTGACACTCTGACATGTCATCAATATTGAATCGGCGATTCATGCAAGAAACTCAATAAGTTTTATATGACTAGATGATCTTGTCAAGATCTAGTTGACAGTCCTGACAGACACTGACAGTAATATACTCATAACTGTCATGAAAAGGAACAAGAGTTCACTCAGTGACTCACTGTCTCAGTGATTGTGACAAATATAATTAATACTGGCAAGCTGTCATGAACAGTCTGTGCATCAGATCATATAAATTGTGAAATTTTCATTCAATATAATGAACTACAGAAACATCACTGTGTTTAGTGACATGGGACTGCAACATTGAATTTGTTTTTCCAGTGTCATTACAAGGACTTCTGCCAGAGTCTGGGCAAGGGACTGGGGTCCTGTAGTTAAAGTTGTAGCGGTTTCGAACACCAGCATTTAGCCAGTGCTCTATGGCATTTTGCGGATTGTAATCTTTGACAGATGGCCCCTCCATACTAATAACCATTAACTCCTGTAGCAAGTCTTGAGTCATGGTTTGTCTTTGGGGGGTCTTGAGCAAGTTCATGCGTGAGAAAGATCTCTCTGCCTTAGCAGTCGAATGGCTGACAGTCATCATGAGCTCCAAAATTACCAACATTGCCCTAAAGCTATTGAAGATAGCTGGTACCTGTTCTTCATCAGCCTGACAGTGAGACTCAGCTTGCTGGGAGCTTTGCACATCCAAATCAAAGCAGGTCTTTAACAAATATTTAAAAATCAGATGTGGATTTTGACCTTTGTATTTTGCAAGGTGCACCTTAAAAATTTGAAATTGGACTTTTGCCTCAGCAACTAGATCTTCTCCCACTGCCTCTTTGTAATGTTCTAAGAGCTGCTCAAGGTCTTCATTCCCATGTTGGGCCAAGTCTTCTAAAGCACTTGGGTAAAGATTGTAATTGAAGAACCCAAAACATTTGAATGGTGGTTCCTTGAAATTTTTTAATCTTGATTCTATGTACGAGATCATCTCATTCAAAAGACCTGTCAAAGAATCATCAGGGTATAGTGGTACTGAAGAATCATTATCTGGACCAGACTTCCAGGCAGACCGAGAGCGGCCACCTCCACCCTGAGACAGCTTAAGTGTGGCACCACAGTGTGTGATGAAGGTACTGTCACTTGGCTGGTAGTTCGTGAGGAATTTCTGCATCGTCTTCCCAGGGTTATTCTTCATGTTCATAAGAGCCATGATGCATGCATCCACCATTTGATCAACTTCAAATATAAGCACATCATCTCTCTGGAAGAACTAAAGAAATAAAATCGAAAATTAAAAATTCTCAATTTACCATTTCTAAATGATGATCCATCACTCTTACCTATTTAAAAAAAGAGCAGATCAGATCATGATAATGAACTTCTAGATGATCAGTCATCCCAATGTAACAAATTAACTGGTAAATACATTTCAAAGCCAAATCATAATGGTAGACACAGAAAAAGTGAGTTTTACTAACTTCATTCAGAGTGATCATTTTTTTATTATTTACCCTGATTCATCGATCATGAGTTCTTTCATTAAATTGACAAATTACTTCGTAAAAATAAGCTTATCTGTGTGGACAACACAATTTAACCATAATTACCAGTTCAAATAAATTAATTACAAAATGTATAGGGTAGAAAAGTAGGTTTCAACTTTGTATAATAATTAATGACAGGAGTAAGTAAAATTAATTAATGACAAAATTTACAACTTTAGTCTTATCAAGAATGGTGGGAGTTTTTTCCTTTTTTTTTTCTTCATATATTATCCTGGTTATGTTTACCTTTGAGAGCTTAGTAATTTCCTCATGAACATCCGTGAAGAAATACAGAGTCTTGAGAAACTGAACCTGCAAGATTTCCTTCAGATAAGTGTTGGCCTTGACTGCCTTTTCGGATTGGACTTTGTACCCAGCTTTGCCTGCAGCCACATTTTCAAGATGTGTAGCCACCACATGCAAGTCCTTGATAAGAGCCTTGTCAACACGTAGCTTACTTGCAACCCAGCGAACCTAAAACGAGTCCAAGATGAAAAAGTGTCTTAGCTTCATTAATTAAAAAAACTATTCAAAATATAGGTGGCAGTCTCAGTGTCAGTCAACATGTAAATCAAACAGAAACTGAATTTCAAAAGCACAGGTCAGGGCCTGGGTTAACCCGGTATCATGGGGGTGACCCAGTCAGAAACCAATTCAAGGGCTTAGGCCAGTGATCCATTTCTTTTATTTTGACTAAAAGTTAAACTTTTACTATTAATTTCAAATTAATCAATATATGACACTTGACAGTAATATGTATCAAGTTTGTTTGGCAAAATTCATAAATACTAAATTAATCATTCAATTTTTCTAATTTCAGTTCTCATAAATATTATATGATGTAACAAATCTATATTTACACTTTACATATTATTAACAGTGACAGTAAACTGTATTGACTAGTAACACTGACAAGTTGACAGTCAAATACAAATTCATCAACATACCTCATGGATAGGGGGCAAATAGACGAACTCTTCCTCTAGCACACTTGCTATTGCTTTAGCTTCCCTCCTGTTTTTGGCATTGTACTTGTCATAAAATGTGAATATCCATTTTATAATCTTTTCCAAGTTCTGCAATTTGTTGTCCTCTTTAACTGTATCTAGAACTGCTAATTCTAACCTATGAGCCACACACCATACAGGCTGAATATGTTTCGCAATATTCTTTTGAAAGAGGGTGGCCACACCCTTCACGCTTCCTTGCATCACAGCAGCTCCATCAAAGTTTGTTGACACTATGACTGGCCCAGGTGATGATGCTTTCCCGAGAAAATCAAAGTTGAGACCAAGTCCTTCCAAAGCTTTAGTTATGCCAGAATACACCCCTAATCCGTCTACTGTCTCTAGCTCCACAACGTTTACAAATGACGTCACCACTTCGCCTCTATGAACATATCTCACCAATACACTTTCCTGCTCAATGATGGCTCTGTCAGTTGAGCCATCACTTATTACAGAAATGAATTTAGTTTCGCTTACAGCTTTTTTGATATCATCACCCAAAGTGTGTACGATGCTTGTGACGAACTGACGTGCTGCGTAGCGATTCAAGTGGTCCTTGTTCCCGACCTGTACACCACACTTTTCCAACAGAGTAATCTGCATTTCAATGTCTGACAATGGTTTATTGTTCTTGGCAAGCATATAAGTTGTGTTGAAAATGTGTGTGTATTTCTCCTGTGTTTGTTTCTGTAGCTTGACAAAAGCAGATAATATGGGCGCAGGCTGTTTCCTTGGGCCACCAATAAACAGGGAAGAACTCATCATATCCTTGAAGTGGCTCTCCTCATTCTCCCTGTAAAAATTAATAAAATACAATGAAATGGTAAGGTTTATGGGCCAGGGCCCTGGGCCTTAGGTTAATTAATAACTATGCATACAAGTATTCAAATTAGAATACAAAATTTGAATTAATTTCTTTCATTTTGATTGAATTAATATCACTTGCCAATTTGTGGAGACCACAACTTGGGTTTTCTACAATTGCTAACGAACAAAAAGCCAAAGCAAAGAAAGAAAATTTAATTAATGAAAGACTAATTACTGAAAATTCATAACTAAACAGTTACATAATTGAAAATTCAAAACCAATACTTCATTTAGCAAGCCAGAACAGTAAGCAGTAGTCTCCATTCAATCATCAGGTTACAGGTATATTTTAAAACTGAAAAATTATCACATTCAAACAGATTTTTTCAATTTCCATTTTATACTGAACCCCAATGAAAAGTATCCACATAAAAAAATTAACACATTAATTTTGTAAGTTACTAAGTACTGTGTGTGCATATATGCATGGTTTGGAGCCTACATCAGGGTCATTCAGGACAACTTTTTAACTTTTGCTGGGTTGTTACATAATGCATGTGACTTTTGTGCACCGAATATGGCTTCTGACCACCACTCCTATTGGATGGCTAAAATGACCTGATGTTTTCAGTGGGTTTAAAAAGGGATGTTCAGCCAAGAAAAAAGCCAGTGGTCTCAGGTGTGTTGAGGCGATCATGCCGCGTCTGAGCCAAGGTCAAAGACACCATGCTTTGGGCTTGCAGAGGGTGGAGTCCCAATCACTCAAATCGCACAAAGAATGGGGTGTACTCGGCGCACCATCCAACGACTAATTGAACGACAACAAGAAACTGGATCCGTAGATGATCGGCCTAGGCCTGGCCGAGAAAGACTGACAACACCTGGCCAAGACCGTCACATCCGGCTGATGCACCTGCGAGACCGTTTCCGTACAGCAGCCCAAACAGCCCGTGAGACTCAAGGGGTGAATCACCGTCCTGTCAGTAGTTCTACTGTGGAGAGGCGACTGAGGAGCAGTGGCCTAACAGCCAGAAGACCTTACAGGGGTAACCTGCTGACCCAACCCAGAAGAGAAAGACGACTGCAGTGGTGTAGAGCACACTCCAGGTGGACTCGCCAGCAGTGGAATACCGTCCTTTTTACTGACGAGTCCCGTTTTTGTGTCAGCAGAGCAGATGGCAGAGAACGTGTGTGGCGCCGGACTGGGGAGAGATATGCAGATGCCTGTGTCCGTCAGGCAGATCGATGGGGTGGACCCTCTGTCATGGTGTGGGCAGGCATCAGCAACCGCTACCGGACACCCCTAGTGGTCATTCAAGGGATCCTCAATGCTAGGCGGTACATTGATGAGGTGCTGGAGCCGCACATGGTCCCATTTATGGAGCAGCATCAAGATCTGGCGATCTTTCAGCAGGACAATGCACGTGCACACTCTGCAAGATTAACAATGAACTTTCTCAATGAGAACAACATCAATGTCATGGAATGGCCAGCGTTCTCACCCGATCTGAGCCCTATTGAACATTTGTGGGATCAGTTAGGCCAAGGTATTCAACGGAGGACACCTAGGCCTACTACCCGAAACCAGCTGATCCAAGCTCTGCAGGAAGAATGGAATAATGTTCCCCAACACAGAATTCAAACCCTGGTCAGCAGTATGCGCCGCAGATGTATAGCATGTGTTGATGCTCGAGGTGGCCACATCCCATATTGAACAGAAAAATTTGTGTGACTTTCAATTAGGGCAGTTAATGACATTTTTTGCCTGTAAGTGACGTTAATGTCGGTAGAGCGTGACATTATTTTTACGCCAGAAAAGTGAATGCTTTGTTAAGTTCTAAGCACGTCTAGGTATGAAATGTTTCAAGTATAAACAATAAAATACTTCAAAATTGGCATGTGGATACTTTTCATTGGGGTTCAGTATAATTCCATTGATATTTGCAACAAGAAGGCCCCTGTAGGAATATCTTATCTTTTTTATCCATGATGACAATGTTGTTGTATTGAATTATAAAATCTTCAATTCATCTGTGATTATCCATTTTAGTAATATAAATACCTTTGCATTTGTTGGAAGCAGGCTATGTGTTGCTTTGACACACTGTGATGCTTCAAGGGTTCCACCCTCATATTGCTGCAGCCTTTGTACAAAACACTTGACTGGTCTGCTAGAAGGGGGTATTTTTGGCAAAGAGTACAACACATAGTGCCCTCTGTGGGGATGTAGTCAAGCCATGGGTAGGTGGTCTTCCATGAAGTCTGAAAGTTCAAACACAAAGAGATTTTACAACACTCTCAGTCTCTCTCAGTTTGTGTCAAGACAGTGGACCTTAATTCATTTTGATAATGATACCTGTTACTGTTTAAACTTACAGATGCTTTATGAATTGGCTGAATGAGCTTACTATAATGCAAATCCAATTCAGCATCATGGTATGTAATCAGTAATATTGACACTGAATCTGCTGAGCGTCCAGCTGAAATGGAAATCGAAGCGTCCCTTCTATGAATTTGTCAATTTGAGATGACAGAATCCAAATTAAAACTGCCGTTTTATGTGATTATAAAATTTTTTCGATCGTCCGTCATGATTAAATTGGTTAGAATTTCAGTCCTTGGCAACCGCAACTATCAACTGAATATGCCAGCCGTGGAGCGTCTCCATTTTAATGAACGGCCTTTAATGATTCCCATAAATGATCAATTTATCTACTGTACAATGCTGTCATCCACAATCCGACAAATATCTGAAGAATTAACACCAAAGACAAATATGATTTTCTGTCGGTACATGTAGTATAGACGGAAAATATTGTTTAGCTGGTACGCAATACAATTGCGATTTGGCGGGAAATGGGGTATATAGAGTGCAGGGTTCTGATTGGATGAGCGGTTTGGCGGGAATAAAGTCCAATACTGATTAGTCCTTGTGAGAATCTTGGGGTAGTATATATATGGTGAGTGTAATGAACGCAACATTCCACGCTCACAAATTAGTTGGTCTTCAGCTTTCGTCCTCAAGATTATAGAGACCGCGACGCTTCACTATTGGGTCAGATTGGAGCGTTAATAGATAGTAAATTGGATATTTTCAAGTCTGAGATACATGCCAGGGCTGATGAGAATCTGGATGAAATTAGGAGGCTGAAATATACGGAGAGAAGGACGTTTAAGAAAAAAGGAAATGAACAGCAGTATATTCATAACTCCAAAGTCCTGGATTGTATGCAGCGGGCTGGTTCCAGCCTGGAAAACAAGAAATACGACGCTGCCGGGGAGGCTTTATCGGAAGGTATTGACTGCACTAAACAACGGCAAAAGCTAATTCTTATAGCGGACTCTGAAAAGTTAGGCTGGAAAGTGGTAGAAGATTACGAGATTAATGAAGTATGCTCCGATGAAGAAGATCAGAAGAAATTATGGAGGGCCGCTTCTAGGGCAGAGAAAAGGGCCAGGGAAGAAGAAAAGGAAAGACAGAACAAACGAGGACGGTTTGGGGTGCCTATGTACCAGGCAGGACCCAGGATGGACAGCGGCAGCTTGGGCAATCAAGGTGCCGGCGGGAGTGCACCGGGTGGCCGCAGGGATAGGTCGAGGGATACCTGCTTCCTTTGTGGACAAACTGGCCATTGGAAAAGTCAATGTGGAGTGCTGAAAAGGATTAGCCAACAACCACAGGCACAGCTGGGACAGTTAAGTACTATTTATTGTTCACAGAAATCCCAAAATGAGGGTAGTTTGACACCTAAGGGTAGATTATGTGAGGCATTATGCTTTTGGAAATCCATTACAGAGTCGGAATTCATTCTCAATGTAATAAATGAGGGGTATAAGTTGCCCTTTTTTGCAACTCCCGAGACACGCGAGTTTGACAAAAACGCGTCTGCATTAAGGAATAACGAATTTGTTGAAAGTGAAATAACGACACTGCTGGAGAAAGGGTGTATACGGAAAGTAGATTCGAAACCATATGTGGTAAATCCGCTGTCAGTGAAAGAGAACAAAAGTGGTAAATTACGCCTGATTTTAGATCTTAGTTATATAAATTTATTTTTGCATAAACACAAATTCAAAATGGAGGATACTGCTATGGCGCGTTCACTATTTGAAAACGGATCTTTTGTATTTTCGTTTGATATCCGTTCGGCATACCATCATATAGAAATATACACAGAATACCATACCTACTTGGGTTTCAAGTGGCGGTACAAGGGCAGAAACGATTTTTTTGTGTTTACAGTTCCTCCTTTTGGTTTATGTACGGCAGTTTATCTGTTTACTAAATTGTGTAAACCGCTTGTTACCAAATGGAGGGCACAGGGTATCTGATGTCTTTTATATGTTGATGATGGGATTGGGGGTTCCCAAGTGGAGATGGAAGCTAAGAAACATTCTGTTATTGTCAGACAGGATCTGCGATCATCTGGTTTCATAGAAAGTACAAACAAATGTCACTGGGAACTGACACGCAATATAGAATGGCTGGGACACAAACTTGATTTTGACAATAATACTATATCCATAACATCCCGGAGGATTGATAGCGCTAAATTGGACATCAGAAATCTTTTGCTGGGAGGATTTTGGAAAAGTGTACCAGTTAAAACCCTGGCGGGAATCGCGGGTAAATTGGTGTCTATGTATCACGTTCTGGGAGCCAAAGTAAAATTTCACTCCAGGTATATGCACCATGCCATTGAGTGTCGTAGGTCATGGGAGGATAAGATTGCACTGGATGCAGGTTGTCTTTCAGAACTTGTATTTTGGTATGAGCAAGTAGGACCATTGAATAAGTGCAACTGGAAGGTGTGTTTGGATGATTCGGCTAAATTTGACGCGTATGTCTATAGTGATGCATCAGCGGTCGCCTATGGTGGGGTTGCCACATGGTTCACTGAACATAAAGAGAGCAGTTCATCATTGGTGATACATGGTAATTGGGATATAAATGAGCGAGACCGTAGCTCCACCTGGCGGGAACTGAGGGCCATCTTAAATGTACTTGGCAGTTTGGAGGACATAATGAAATGACGGGTAGTTAAGTGGTATACAGACAATGCAAATGTAGCAAAGATTGTGTATGGAGGAAGCATGAAGCTCGATTTGCATACTATGGCCCTGGAAATAAATGACCTGTGTAGTAACAATAATATTCAGATCACTGTAGTGTGGATACCAAGGGAATTGAATGTTCAAGCTGACTTAATTAGTAAGCTGGTTGACAAGGATGATTGGGGTATTGCGCACCATGTGTTTCGCTTTTTTGATAGGCTGTGGGGACCTTTCACAATAGATAGATTTGCAACTGCATATAATACCAAATGTACCCGTTTTAATTCGAAATTCTGGAATCGAGGAGCGGAACAAGTTGACAGTTTCAGTCTCGATTGGCATGGGGAAAATAATTGGGTGGTACCGCCCCCATGCATGATACCCAAGGTTTTGGCACATTTCCGCAGCTGCAATGCTAAGGGTGCGTTGGTTATACCAGTGTGGAGATCAGGGTATTATTGGCCCCTTATATGTCCTGACGGCTTGCATTTGGCAAAATTTGTGTGGGATTGGAGGATAATCCCAGACGAAGCTGGTATTGTAGTTAGCGGGAAATATGGACAGGGGGTTTTCTCAGAAGAAAAATTGAAATTTCGTATGCTAGCTTTGCGCATTAATTTTGAGCTACAACAACGTGTGGCTTTGCGGGGCTTTTGCCTTACCAAACAAGGTTTTTGTTCTGTGTGTCTATACAAATGAACAAGGGGGAGCATGGTGGGTGTAATATATCAATAACTTTTGTGGTGTAAGAGATTTTGCTGCCAGGTGCCCATGTTGGGTGAACCGTGGTTTTTGACGCTTATGGCCCACTGAGGAGGCGATGCGTGATGATATGGTTAGCATGCGCCCCATAGCGGGGTATTGCTGAACTTGGTGTTGAAAGCCCACTGAGGAGGCGAGGTGTGTCGATATTATCATTATGTGCCCCACAGTGGGAAGTTACTGAACTGGACGTTCATAGCCCACTGAGGAGGCGATGTGTGATATTGTTTATACGGGTCCCACTGGGGATAAAGCAGTATGCCCACCGAGGAGGCATATGCATGAGGGTAAATTTGCAAAATGTATGCATTGTGCAAATTTTTGCAGAATTGTATACTTCATTTAAATACTATTGTAGTGAATTTCGAGTATTCTATTTCAATGATATTGGATCAGTCAAGAAATGATGTATAACTTTAATATCATGTTAAGCTGATTTCTATATGCACGTGTGTTCACAAGTGTTACTATTTATGATGTATAGACCTTTAGTGGATATTGTTTTTGCCCACATCTTGGGTTCTTGAACTATGCTTGTACCTAATTCAGGTGTATATTTTGCAGAAATGAACCTGTGGGCATTCACTCCTCTGGATAACTCGTACAAGGATTCCCTGGCACCACAGTTACATCCTTATGCGGACGCTTTGCCAGATGTACTTTTGAGATCTAAGGCCGCTGGGACCGTGAACTCGTATATGGCAGGCATAAAGGCATGGACTAGGTTTGCCGCGAAGTACAATATGATCGCTTTTCCAGCCAAAGTTATGGATTTGTCCATTTTCTTTCTCCGCATGCTGGAAGAAAAACACTCTTCACATTCAATTACCAATATTTACTATGCTCTTAAATGGGCACACGATTTAGGGGGAATTTCGATATCTAATCCTCTAGAAAAATTTTTGATTAAGAATATTGTGGAGTCTGCTAAGCGTGTTTTTGGAAAACCTACAGTTCATAAGCCTGCTTTGCCAGTGGAAGCCTTGGCAAGTTTATGTGAAAAGTTTGCCGATTCAGTAGATGTTCTAGCGCGTAGGGATGTAGCTTTGTGTTTGGTAGCATTTTCAGGTTTTTTACGTTACAATGAATTATCCTTGCTAAGATGTAACGATTTCAAGCTATTTGAGAATCATGTAGAAATTAAAATCCGTAAGGGGAAAACGGACCAATACCGAAGTGGGAATGTTATAGTTATCAGTAAGACTGGTAATGTATCATGCCCAGTGATGAACCTAGTCAAGTTTATAGAAGCTGCGAAAATTGATTGGACTTCTGATCAGTTTTTCTTTAAACCTGGTTTTCGCACGGGCATGCTTTCTAAATTGGTACATGTTAATAAAGCAGTGAGCTATACAAGGGTAAACGAAATAGTGAGACAAAGATTTGCAGAATTCTTACCAGACGTTAAGAGTTTCACAATACATTCATTTAGGTCTGGAGGTGCAACTGCAGCTGCACATGCGGGGGTTAAGGATAGATTATTCCAAAGGCATGGCAGATGGAGTAGAGAGAAGTCAAAAGACCGTTATGTTGACGACTCCCTGCAGGAGAAACTTGGTGTTTCAGCATCTCTGGGATTGTAAATATAGTATTCAGCATATTGTGATGTATGTTTCATTTGGCAGCGCTCTATATAACGTCTCTATACTTTGTGTCCATCTCTGTGCGTGAGCATTCTATTTATATAAATTAATTGAGTAGTGTTATGTTTGAGTATTTAAGTATTTAGTATGGAGTAGAGGCTAAACTATGATTTTCTGTCGGTACATGTAGTATAGACGGAAAATATTGTTTAGCTGGTACGCAATACAATTGCGATTTGGCGGGAAATGGGGTATATAGAGTGCAGGGTTCTGATTGGATGAGCGGTTTGGCGGGAATAAAGTCCAATACTGATTGGTCCCTGTGAGAATCTTGGGGTAGTATATATAGGGTGAGTGTAATGAATGCAACATTCCACGCTCACAAATTAGTTGGTCGTCTCCTAAATGGGATTTTTTTTTTTTTTAAATTTACCCTACGCTTTCCAGAGTTTTTGTCGTCGTACAGGATGATGTTTTATCTCTGGTTTTGGTGCGGGGGTTATGTTGGTGACGTAAAGCTGAGAAGGTTCATAAGTGTCTGGAGTAAGTTTTTGTTTAAGTATGGTTATACTTTGATGTATGCTGCTGACTTCTATGATTCGGCGTTATTTCTCAGCCATTTGTATTTTCTGCTGAATAAACCATCTCTGTGCGTGAGCATTCTATTTATATAAATTAATTGAGTAGTGTTATGTTTGAGTATTTAAGTATTTAGTATGGAGTAGAGGCTAAACTGACAAGACAGCATACATCATGCGGTAGTCTGACTTAATAACACATGTCGGCCCACACGTTTCACTGGCATACCAGGCAACCTGCAGCAGGCAGTGCCGCCGGCGGTTTAAAAACACATCAGTCTTACCTGGAACTTCCTTTCCCTTTTATGCTTGTCATACTTGGTGTCTTTGGCTTCTGCTGATCCTGGTTGGTTAACACCAACACCTTTTTTTGTTTGTTTTTTGGCGGTCCCGCTTTTGGAAAACCCAAACTTCAACAAACTGTTTGTGGCTTGATCCGCCATATTGCGTGACGACAACTTTTGTTTATGCTATGGTAGAAGTTCTGTGATTGGATAAGAGTCACGGAAACTGACGAATCATGAAACGTCTCTCTCACACACTTTGGCCATCTGCCTGTACATCGATCATCATAGCCGTATGACATCAATACAAAACAAACAAGGTGTTGATTTATTTCATTCATTTTATTTTATTTTATGGGGTTTTTTTTATGAGCCCGAGGACTTGTCCCATGCAGATTTTAACAAGCCCGGACTGTAAAATTAATAGTCCCTGGCGTCGGACGTGGCAAATGCACAGCCCTGAAGTGACAACAAAAATATCTCATTGAAAGTAATTAAAAGCTCCCGAAGGGAGCTAAACCGTTACGTGCGTACAGGAAACAAATTAATTAATGCTCCATTATCTTGCTAGTGGATGGCCTGAATTGCTTGCGGCACGGAAGTTGTTTTTTGAAGCAAACAGGAAGCGGAAGTGCAGTCTAGAACCCATGAAAACTGAATCATGCTCCGCCACAGATTAACCCAAATGAAAGAACAAGTTCATTGTCGTGTATATAATTATTAATATTTTTCTCAAATTTTCGGATCATTAGTCCTTGTTCAGGGAATGACAGTTGATAAGCACAGATAAATGCTCACCGGCCCCAGGCTATGGCCTTGGCTGGTTCCCTGCCTCGCCGCTACGTCGTACAGATACTCGAGCACCCAGCAGTCATCGCAAAATATGAATCACCCTTGGAAAGACACCAAACACAGTAGGGTGACAAAGCGTCCAGTCAAAACGAGCATGCCTGCGATAGCAGGCCATGCGAGTCGTACTTTGCCTTCTGGAGCTTCCACAGCCTGGCTGTTACATATTAGCTCCCGAAGGAAGCTAAACCGTTACGTGCATACAGGAAACAAATTAATTCATGCTCCCTTATCTTGCTAGTGGATGGCCTGAATTGCTTGCGGCACGGAAGTTGTTTTTTGAAGCAAACAGGAAGAGGAAGTGCAGTCTAGAACCCATGAAAACTGAATCATTCTCTGCAACAGATTAACCCAAATGAAAGAACAAGTTCATTGCTGTGTACATAATTATTAATATTTTTCTCAAATTTTAGGATCATTAGTCCTTCTTCAGGGAATGACAGTTGATAAGCAAAGATAAACGCTCATCAGCCCCAGGCTATGGCCT
This sequence comes from Hermodice carunculata, assembly GCA_964020975.1. Classification (NCBI taxonomy): domain Eukaryota; kingdom Metazoa; phylum Annelida; class Polychaeta; order Eunicida; family Amphinomidae; genus Hermodice; species Hermodice carunculata. The sequence continues at coordinate 56,147,245 of OZ026628.1, read as the reverse complement.
TGGCTGGTTGCCTGCCTCGCCGCTACGTCGTACAGATGTTACGCGCTATCGACCAATCTGCCTTATCGACCGATCTCGCTGCGCTGACAATGGATCTCTCGTCGGCGCACACATCGGTTGATCGCGCAAACATCGATAGATCGCGCTGCGATCACGATGGAAATAAATAGCTGCGCGAATGATGGATGTATGCATGATCTTTCAATAAACAGATAAACTGTGGTTAGATCTTGGCTAAGTTATCAACGTTGATTATTAGCGTTTTGGTTTTGTTGTTAAACAAAATGATGTGAATAATCTTAAGATTTCTGTCGCCAAAAGTTGAAAACGGGCAACTGCAAAATCATCAAATGGCAAAGTCATTGCACGCAGTTTCCTGTTGACATGAACTACATCAGTAAGCATGTTAGAGATGGTATGCATACATGTCCTGGTTGACTAGTTAGCCAATTTGCCTGTAAATGGCGTACGTGAAATTGGACTTGAAGCTTGAAAATTTGTCAAGGAAAACAAACAAGAAGTTGTGCCCACTTTTTTTGTTTTTCATAAAATACGGTGAATTAGACACTTTTAATAGGCCCTAATCTGACCCTTTTGCAACCACACAAATAAACAATGTATCTGTCATTTTTTATCAAATTTCAAAAAAGCCTTTGGCGGATTTTTTTTTACGGCTGTACAAAGATGACACCTGGTGGTCACCAGACAAATTAAAGACAAATTGACAACACAGAACCATATATTTTATGTATTAATACATTTCATCTGATGCAAGGTTCAGTTAAAATAACTTATGTATCTGACAGCAAAAATACTGTGGGTTTCAATTACACACACAATATTGGTCTTCCTCTGAAACAACATCTGCTGGAGATCACCGAATGCATGTACCATGCTAACTTTTCAGGGGCACTTACTCGGATAACTTTTCAGGGGCACTTACTCGGATAATTTTTCTGGGGCACTTACTCGGACCCAAGACTTCGCGCATTAATTCTTTAGTGCACCCTTCAAACACACAGAATGTGGGTTCACAAATGCTGACATCTAGTGGAAAAAACATGAACTAATTACCATATCTGCGCCTGGCAAAAGCTTGGCCAGTGATTGACAGTGTTCTTTTGTTGTAAACTATAGTAAAGTGAACACTTTGTATGTTTTTACCTGGGTGTAAATACGATGTGGTAATGCAGAATTTGTCTTGGATGTCTTCCAGTTTTATTCCATCTTGGACATGTCAGAGGGTCTTATATTCATGCACGTGGACAATCCCAGAGGTAAGTTGTCTGTGCTATATACCTGTGGATGAGGCAACACATTGTTTCAAATACTGGAATTGTAGAGCTTGCTGTCAAGTTTATATATATAACACATACTAGAGGAAGCCGAGCAGTAACTGTTAAGTAACCATGGTAACCAAACTGTGAAACAAACTGGCTATGATTTTGATAAAATATCAATTTTGTTGGCTGGTCTTGGGAGGAATGAATCCCTTCCTTCCTTCTTACCTCCCATCTTTAGCTACCCATACTTTTAAGCACCCAGCACACTGACTGTTGTATGATAGTTACACCATGATACTGTAAATTGATTTATTTTCACATGGAGGGATTTGATTTAGGTTTTAAAACAGTCAGACATTTGAAAAATGTTCAGTTCATGATTTTACCACTGCATAGTTACATGTAGTTACTGACTTCTGAAGTTTAATATTACAGTTTGCATATTTCTAATTAAGTGGTGAAGTGTGTGAACTCCAGAGGCAAAAAAATCTCATTTTAACTCTTTCAGTGCCACAGTTTGAAATGAGTCAACAGCTTTCCTTGGCAATGTGCCCAGAGCATGCCAAGGAAAGTTGTTGACCAGGACTATTGTATTGTTTGTAGCTGCGGACATGCTGGTACTTGAGTGAAAGGTCTTTCTACAAGGAGCATGAGTCTAACACCCTACGGCTTATAATTCAGAGAAGTTTGGTTTAAGGAATTTAACTTAAGTTGCAGTTGGCTTTGAAAGAGTTACCAGAGCAAACTGGGGGGGGGGGGGGGGGGGAGGAACTCTTACACCCAGAGCTTCAAGGTGTTTGAAAATTGACCAAAGTGGCATCAACATAACCCCCAAAAAATGAAAGCAATATTCAGTGAATATTTTGACATCTGTCAGGACACAATCACTGTTAATCTTAACCCTAAGACCAAAGTTTTCATACATGAAGAAAGGAAAATTGAATAATGAAAAAAAAAAATGCCTTCTCTCTCCCTGAAAAGTAGCTAAGGTGAATGTCACCGAGAGTTTACATGTAACAAAGAGAAGTGTGGAATCATTGACTAACACTAGCCTCTGGCTTGAGAGATGACATTTACCTCAGGTCTCAGCTACTAAATATATCTTTTCAATGTAATTTGTTTCAGACACTGGTCATGGTACCCTCTGCACATCACTCAACTGGGATCATTTTCTCCGAGTCTCTTCAGAAGCATCTGTACCCGAACTACATAGACTTGACAGATTTTTATAAAGTGAAGTCCATGCGTGGCGTGTACTTGGCCAGCCAGATGGCTGACGATCAAAGCATACACACCATGATCACGTTTAACAGAGGGGCAGAGTGGAAGAATATACAGCGTCCAGTGGGCGTCCCATGCAAGGACGAGTCCAAGGTATATTTTCATACTTCCCACAGACAGTGTTTGGGGTGTACGGTTACATACAGTTCCCAGCTTATCCAACTGTCATAGCAGAATCGTTGTAAATAAAATGTCTGTCAATTTTGTAGGCTACATCAAACTCAAATGTACCTCAATTCTACCTTGACACTATTGCCTGACCTGATCACATTTGGGAGACCTTGACCTCATTTTTGAGATGATGAGGATCCACATTGCAAAGCAGGGGGTATCCAGTCTGTCATTGATTACTGTAGTTGTTACTAGATGATGGACTTGTAGTTATATTGAGCTATGTTTAACACTGAGCTGCCTGATGTAGATGCATCGTCCAGCAACTTTTGCCCATTAAAAATTTAGCGGCACTGGTCCAGTGTCATTTATGTCATCTGTTTTTTCCCCCACCCAGAATGAGGTAGGCACTTTGTTAACACCTTTCCTCAACACACTGTGTTATGTGCTCAGATTGTGCTGAAAATGCTGTTTCCTTGACGCTTAGATAATTAAGTTTGGGATTTGGGGTGCAAGTTTGAAGAATTAATGGGGAAACATATTTTATATTGAGATTATGAACAATTTGGATTTGAAAATAATGGTAGGAACAATTTATGAATAAAAATAATGTGTTTCCTTCCTTCCTGAAAATATCAAACCTGTTCATGACCACTCTGTAAGAGAGAGTGCATAATTGCGGATAAATGTGAATTTCTGTTTCCGAAGATGGTATGCATGGTGTATACATGCATTGTCTTCCCATCAAAATTAGAAGAACAAGAAAATCACACATCCTCCCCTCCCCCCCCCCAAAAAAAAAGAGAGAGAGGAGGAGAGAAAACAAACCGAATTCCTCGATGCACCCAATTCATTGTACAGTCAGCTAGGTTTTAAATTTCATGCACTTTTTCATAACTTGATTTACAAACCTACCCCCCCCCCCACCAAAAAAAGAACCCCTTTTTAAAATACTTATATTTAATTTTAAAATTTATATTATGTATGTATGTATATATATATATATATATATATATATATATAATGTATGTATGTATGTATGTATGTATGTGTATATATATATATATGTGTGTGTATATATATACATGATATACATACATGTATGTGAAACCGATTGTCAGTTTGGCACATGGGCCTTCCCCCCTCCTTTTTGATGTTAAAAAAGTTAAAAAACATGTAACCGCTCTCTCTGATGTGAGCATGGGTGTGGGGATTGCGGTTACTTATCCAGGTTCGTGGTTCTCCTCCACACACTGACCACACTTGAAAAAACTCTTTATGCTGGAATTAATCTGACATCAAATAAACCAAGCACATGACACAGAACCTTAACTTCAATTATTTATTCAGCAGTTCAAAACATCTTCATTTCTTAAAATAATCACCACGAGTGATTATTTTATTCCCTTTTAATTGCACACCCCGAGTGTGCCAACTTCACCCTCAATTTCCAAACATTAGGGATGCCGTTACACATAGGCTCTCCAGGTCCCAGCATCAGCACTGTTTCCTCATCCGCAGTTCACCCTCATGTTGCGTACAGTGTCACCTGTAAACAAGAGCAATATGAAAGATGGCAGCTGGGACCCTCAATTGCTTTTCCCGCGAAAGCACTTCAACCCTCCTGTCTGGATGTGATGGGCAGCCTCGCGTGACCTTCACCCAGGGTTCTTCCGATATATATCTACAGTATATACTTATCGTCATTATATATTTGACGCAAAAATTAGAACCTCATTATAAGTCTGAAACCTACAATATCAATTGTAACCAATTTTGTCTTCTTACCATTTACTCCATTCATTTATGCTGTTCACAGAGCTTCACTTATGCCCAATTTAGTCCCAAGCTTTTCATCCCAAAGCTTGAACTGTGAAGACTTTCCAAACTTGATCATCAAAATGAATGAGAACTCACATCAGTCATTGGGAAATTAAATCAAAACCACATGCAATTGCTAGTTATTTTTTTATCTTTTTTTTTTTTTTTTTTTTTTTTAAATTTCAGAAAAGTCAAGTTTACCTGAAATCAACTGCATACAAAAATTTTTAGAACCGCATCATGTAGCTAGATATATAAGTGGGCACTCCCATATATTTGGAATGACAAGTATACCTGTGACCCTTGCCTGGTATTTGACATCCCAATACAACAAATGGTGACCATGCTACAAAATATTTGGTGTCCTGATCATCATTATGCATAATAACCACTTTAAAAGATTTTTTTCTATGCGCATATGCATGAACTTAGAATAGCAGCATGACATAATATTATGATCACAACCTTCTTTTTAAATGAAATTCCACTATGTATATAGATATCAGCTTTGAATGAAACCAATTATCATTCTTATGCCTATGAAAATGCACTGAATAAATGTTTTTAACATGGGAATTCCAAAATAACCACTCTCGTATTTACTAGAACATGTACTTCAGTGAATGTGGTATAACCAAGAATTCTGCCCAACTTCGTATGATAGCCTTCAACCCCATATTGAGATGTTAGATCTAGACTCTTTCCAATCAAACTTTTCTACATACACTTATCAGAGTAAGAAAGCTCAGGGCATAGATAAACTTTTTCTCATGCTGATGCTGTCTTGAGACCAGGAACCACATGAATTATTCTAAGAGCCTATCATATGCTTCAATGGGATTAGATTTCCCCCCCCCCACTTTTGATACAAAAATAGTTAAGTACATTCATTGCTCAGCAAAGGAAGAATTTTACCTTATGGGAATAAGAAGCTTGAAGTACTTCAACGTTATCTCCCTTTGATGCAGATTTGTTTGAATACCATTACATGTCATTGTTTATTCAGCAATATCCATCAAAGTATTTAATCATTTTGTTCTGACAAACACTTATTCAGACTTCAGGGTAAAGTCAGTAACAATACTTGTTCAACGTTCACTCAGCATGTCCCCATGATCATATAATCTGAACCCCTATACAGCTCAATGGGTATTCTGCTAACAATCTTCAGCCTGATCATGAAACAATACATATCTATTTATCTAAAGCCTTTACTTTAGGACCTGCCATTACAGACATTTTCATCCCAAATTAACCAATCAGAGGCACCCCTGCATATATTCTGGCATGTCATTATATCAATTGTCTTTTTACCCATTTTTGTTTGTTTGTTTGTTTGTTTGTTTTCTCTCATAACTTGTATCCAACAAGATAGCAAATTTTTTTATTAAAGTATATATCATGCAGTAAATTTCCCTTCGGAATACCTGCATTATGATTTTTTTCAACTTTAACCGTGAAAACAACCATTCTTAAATGTTACATATTACATAGTACTTATATTTTCTTAAACACTGGCCTATCATAACAGTTACTTTGATTTGGCATTCATCATTTACCCTTTCACAAGTAAAAACCCATTCCTCATTTTACTGGGTTATTTCCTGTCTAACTATTAATTCAATACTTCATTGTAAAAATAATGAATTTTATGAAGTATCAACATGCAGTTGAAATAACAGATACGAGGCCTAAACTAATAAACCAAGTGTTATGCCAGCAAAGTCTTCAACCAGTCCTAATATGTTTTTTTTTTCTTCCATTAAATATTTTCCTAAAACATCCAACTAAGAAAATCATCAACTTATCAACCCACCCTCACAAATGTCATTTGTAATATAAGCCTGTATTATTACAAAATTGTAATGGTGGCAAGGAAGTCACCGTTAGATTAAGGGCTGTGTTTTCTACCACAACTGCTCCAAGTGTCTTAAACTGACTTTAAGTATGTGAAAAATCAATCAACATAGCCAGCTTCATTCCAGCCTATCTCACCCACGTGCATGAAGCAAGATCGTTCCAGGCCAGTTTTGCATGTCACATGTGCGCCTCCCAAAAACTGAATCACTACCTTACTTTCCAGCTCAATACCACCTTCCCTCTCAGTATAAAACATACCATGGGTTGTCTTCACATTAATTACCCACCTGCAAACAAGAGCAATATGAAAGATGGCAGCTTGGACCCTCAATTGCTTTTCCCGCGAAAGCACTTCAACCCTCCTGTCTGGATGTGATGGGCAGCCTAGCGTGACCTTGATTCAGGGTTGTACTGCCAATGATCACTTTTATTTTCTTCCTTGCTCCAAAGATGAATTCTATTTAATTTTGTTTATACATCTCCACAAAAGTAGATAATTTCACAAATTCAATGTTCAAAACTTCATGTTTGTTTATGCCACAACATAAACATCAAAGTAACTGCATCAAACTAGTCATTCTCAATTTTCACACCAGGGTGCAGCACCTTATGGTAAATTAGAGCCACACCTACGAATGAGCTTGGCCTTACCTAACAAAAGCTATACAAGTTGAAAGACGGTTCATTAGTAACTCAAGACTTGCAAAGAATCATAGTTAGAAATATATCACCGGATAGCTGTACATTCGTATACCATATAATGTATTGGTAAACACAACAAGTAGTAGCAGTACATGTGACCATTTTGTCTTGTATGCTCCTGATTTAGGCAGATTGGGGTATACGCATTTGTATGTCTCCCATGCCTGTTATAATGTGATTAAAAATGAGCAGCCTAATGCAAATATACCCAGATGATCCTGGTTATCTTTATCAATATTGTTTTTAAAAAAATATACTGTAGATCCTCCCTATACCGAACACTCTAGGGACCGGAAAAAAGTGTTCAGTATAGTGAGTTGTTTGGTATAGGAGGTTTGCTCACATTGGAAGTACAGTAAAGCCTCCCTATACCGAACACCTTCGGGACCAGAAAAAAGTGTTCAGTATGGTGAGGTGTTCGGTATGGGGAGGCTTGCTCACATTGGAAGTACAGTAAAACCTACCTATACCGAACACCCTTGGGACCAGAAAAAAAAAGTGTTTGGTACAGGGAAGTTTGCTTATGTTGGAAGTATATATTTGGGACCGAGAAATGATGTTCAGTGTAGAGAGGTGTTTGGTATACAGAGGTGTTCAGTCAGAAAGGTTTTGCTGTATGTATTTGGGACCGAAAAATGGTGTTAAGTATAGAGAGGTGTTTGGTATACGGAGGTGTTCGGTTAGAGAAGTTTTACTGTATGAGGATATCTACTTGCAGCATAACTTTCAACTGAAAGAAAGTTGTCAAGTTGAAAGTTTGTAACTTGTAGGATAAAGTTTTCTGTTGTATTATGTTTTCCAGCCATGCTTTCTTCAGATCCACAATATGTACAGTATGTCTCGTGGGGTAAAGGCTCAGGCGCCTCTGACTGTTGAAAACGCACCAGGCATCATCATGGTTCATGGTAGGTGATGTCATTGTCCACGGAGTCGAAGTCTTTGTTAACGTCCACTTCTCAGATAGTTCACAGTTGTTGAATGCTTGCCACGGTTTTTAGAAGTACTGTGAAACCTGCTGTGAAAGATACAATTAAACCCGCATTAAACTCAACAGTCACCAAACGCATCAACATCTTACAACCTTTTTCCAACCTTTTGAGTGAAAGCCAAACCTTTGTCAAACCCATTTCTAACACTTTCCAAACCATTTCCTCTTATTGCATTAAAACCCTTTTAAACCCTTTTAAATCTTTCTCTAATGGTTAACAACCATTTGACACACTTTCTCAACCTTATTGGTTAAAATTTTGAAATGGTTTGGAATTGTTTCAACCATTTGAAACCCTTTGTCAAACTTTTGCAAACCTTTTACAATCTTTGCAAACCCCAGTGCAACACTTCGCAACACAAAAAATGCATTTGGTTGTCAAGTTTTAGATGGGCTTAACTGTACCCATAGGGAAAATTAAGTTAAGGTCTTTCAGAGGAGGTATAAATAAGATGAAAAGTACTAAGCAAGGTACCATGAAAAGGTGGTCTTTCAAGACAGCTAGGTGTTCATTCACTGGAGGGGTCTCTTCAAGACTTGGACCACTATATACTGTACAAGTAGAAATATTCCTAAGTATTTAATTTCCCGCATTTTCCCAAATAAAACCATTCGGGAAAAAATGGGGAATTTTTTACTGTGACTGCTAATTATACATGGGGACAAGGAGCGGCATGTTTTCAGATCGTGAATCGGGGAAAATAAATGTCGCTAAATTTTGATTCTCAACAATTTATACCTGTGGGTCAACTTTGAAAGCAAGTTTCACTCGACAAGAGTTTGTTGCTGCATGAACTCGTGAAAACTCGTGAAAGTGCATTTGCTTTCACGAAATTTTTCAAAGTGTGTACGTGACATGAATGACTTGATCTTGTGACAGTTTTGACATTTTTCAACTTCATATAAAGAGTCTTAAATGTGTGGACAGATGTAATTAATTGACAAGCTCGACTTGAAAACATATCTTTTTTTAATGCATATTTTAACAAGGGGACTTGTGAGTGGATTTACAAACCAGTATAAATATAATGATAGAAGTCCTTATCATGTTACTGTGTATTTGTAGGACATGTTGCAGAAGCACTACAGACCACTCCGCCCGACGTGTTTGTCACCAGTGATGGAGGATACACCTGGATTAAGGTAATCACCCTGACCGTACTGTAAATTTGACTCATGGTCAAGCCCTGACAAGGTCCAAACACAGAATGACATGAGGCTTATTTCAGGTTCCAAAACGTGTTCTGATAGTTGTCACAATTGGCCCTTGACTGTCCATTGGGCTCATGTAGGCTATCGCAAAGGGAAAGAGAAATGCTGTTTTCACCAGGTGGCTGATTAGGTATTTCCTGACATGTTACTGCTTTCACTCTGATTCGTGCAAAAATGTCATGGAGGAAGCTGTAAATCTGGTCAAAGAGAAATTCTAATATTACATATCTATATGATCAAGTCATGTCAAAATTAAAAATCGTTTCTTGGTGATCATGGGGGGAGAGGTGTACAATAAGTCATACATGCAAATGAAACCAGGTCCATAAATTTTAAACAATATTGATAAATAAACCTCATTTTGAAAGAGGATTGATAAATAGTTAAAGCTGATATTCATTTCTTGTAGGTAAAGATTACATTCCTCAAAACAAAAATTAAAAAAAAAAACAAAAAACAAAAAAACAGACAAAGCACAGATTGTGAAAAAAAAAAGTCTTGTTTCTTAGTAGAATACTTGCAGAGATCAATTCAACTCAAGGCAATAAAAGTGTCATTCTCAGGCAGGTAAAAATTAGTGCAATTCAAGTTTATTGATGAGTTTGACCCTGCAGAATCTGTTACTTATATCTGCCTTTCATTTCAGGCGCTGGATGGACCTCACCATTACCAGATCATGGACCATGGTGGCCTTCTGGTGGCCATTGCAGCAAACACCACGACCCCCGACACCGTCAAGTTCTCCACGGATGAAGGACGGTGCTGGCACTCGTACAAGTTCACCAGTGAAAAGATCATATTCACGGGTCTTTTGACAGAGCCAGGCAACAAGGCAATGAGCATGGGAGTGTGGGGCTTTGGGGCAACTGACCGGGTGTGGAGGGTCCACGTTATCGATTTCCAGACTGTCATTCCTCGTCAGTGTAAGTTTGAGTTAGCGTTATCGTAATGGTGCAGTCGCACAAAGGAACATGACAGGGCTTGGTGCATGCATACATACATATCCTTGCGAATGATGTACCCTGCATTTGAAAGCTTCTGAAATATACTGGTGGGCCAAGTTCTATATAGGAAAATGCTTGCAAGTGTCTGTTTTCATGGAGTCATCTAGGCCTTCAAAATATGGAACCAAATCGGGAAATAAAAGAGTAATCACTGCTAAATTGGACCTAACTGACATAGTTCATGTTAAAATAAACGCGCAAACTGCAAATTTTTTAAACCAAATGAATGAAACGTTAGCATTTGGCTAATGACACCTGTCCAGCAGTCCTGGTTTTAAAATGAAGAAAATTACTAGGATGCCTCTGAACTGCTTGCCTGCTGAACACACCCATATTGTGTGATGTGGAAGTACCACAATTACTTTCTGCAGTGTTGTGCTGTTTATCCACTGCTAGGGATTTTCATCATTGGGAAATCGGTTGGGATGGGCTGATATATAGAACCTGTCGTCTGATACTAATGTCCAATATATTCTGCAATCATCTGATACAAATTATGAATATCGTATACTGACAATAGTTAAAAAAATACACAATTGAAAGTATTTGGTCGCCAGCATTTTGGCCAGTTTAAGGGGAATGGCTTTAACTCTGTGCAGAGTGACAAGTCACTGACTGTGCTGATCAAGCTTGTGATGAAAGTCCTATTGGGTTAAATGTTTGTTTTTTCATTAGTGGTGAAACAGAATGATTTACCTGCCACAAATTTCACTGGCCGGAGGTTATTATGTCTCCCGGTGGGGGACATATTGTTTTAGTGTCCGTTTCTTCCGCTTGTTGTTGTTGTTGTTGTTGTTGTTGTTGTTGTTGTTGTTCAAGTTCTTCAACACTTGGTTTCCGTGCGATAAGTCTTGAAGGACTTGACAGAATTTGATGAAACTTGGTAGGATTATGTATCTAGGCAAGACCTAGGTTGGGATTGTATTTGGATGACCTTGAACGAATTCTCTAGGTCACAGGGTCACTTATGTGAAATTGGTTTCCGTTCAATAAGTCTTGAAGAACTTGATGGAATTTGATGAAACTTGGTAGGATTATGTATCTAGGCAAGACCTAGGTTGCGATTGTATTTGGATGACCTTGACCTAATTTTCAAGGTCACAGGAACCATGCATGCTGGATATCATCATCTAGAAAGCAAGAGCAGCAAGTGAACTTTTATGATTACCCAGTATGATCCTGTTATGTCAGAACAATAATGGATAAATGCTTACTGATATCACACTTGCAGTGGGTTTGGTAGTGAATGGACAAGTTTCGCAGCATTTTTCCGCAATGACGGCGAGATGGACAAATTGGCAGCTTTTGTTGGCGACCAACAGTGTTTCTGCAGCATCGCCGCCAGTCCCCTATTGAGGAGCGATGCTGCTTATTGCCACCATAGACTTTCTCTTTTTTTGCCCTGCCCACCATCCACTGCCATCTGCCAGCAGACAGTTTGCCTTAATCTGTTAATTACCCAGACTTGGTTTTGAATGCCAATCTCTGCCAAAAGTTCGCCCCATGTGGTGGGGGTGGGGGGGGGGGCGCATCTGGTAATTTTTCAAGAAGTATCACACTACTTACATGTTGACAGGTGCAATGACATGAAAGGCCTGAGTTGCTAAATTAACTCAGACCACCCTCGCTCGATTCTGTAAGACCATCTTTGGCCTAATTTTTTTTTTTGGGGGGGGGGGATCTTCGTGGAGGATTACCACTAGATTGATAAGCTGCTGTTTAAGTATGTTAAACCAGCTACTATTAACTATGAACTTTCTCCTCGCAGGACATCAGGGGGAATAATTTTCTCTTTCAGGTATACAGAGAGTTGGAACAGCACACATCACTGGTTCTAATTCTTTGTTTTGTAAAACTTTGTAAAACAAAAATTGTAAGCTACCAAAATACTGAAAAGGAATAATCAGGTTATAAACTTGCACTAATGTATATATATTTTTCCACACAGTGATTATGGATATTATAGACAGCCGAACAGTTTAGTGTGTCAAGCAGATCCCAACTTCAAAGGTACTAAGCTGGATATATGTGAAAGACATGAACGAGAGAGAATCATCACACAGGGGTAAGTCACGATCTGATTAGAATTTAATAACATTCATGATGATATAAAAAAAGTTAAATTTTGCTGCTATTTGTTGAAAACTTTACAACCCCCCTTAATAGCCAAATTAACTCCAGTGGTTAAACTGCCAACACCTCCAGCATACAGACAGCCAGGACATGTCTGTTTAGGCAGTGGCTGTTTGGCTAATGGAGACTCCCAGGCCAGCCAATAGTCTCCTTAGAGGTTCAATACAACACACGCATGTATACACATGCACACACACACACACACACACACTGGTACCTGTCGCATTCAATGGGGGTAAACAATGTCCCTATATTGGCAGGACAAGTGGACAAATAATGAAATATACAAAACGAATGCAAGGCTCCGTGAAGTGCAGAGTGAAATGTTAGACCAGTTTTGCCCAAGTGGGGCTCTTCAGGAACTGAAAATGTAATGGCTGCAGCACTGTGCTTTTCAAGACGAAACGTCTTGTATTGTATAGTTTGACGTTAGTAACGTGTTAATACCAGGAGTCATGCCCCAGTTTGGGTTGGTACACATTATTTGAAAAATCAGTCCCCTGTCCTAGATGACCAGGTGTGCCACACATGCAAGTTGTACCTGCAGGCTTAGGTACACCTTTCCCATGTTTGGGATCGTGTACCTGAAGATCAAAATCACTAGAAGTCCTGCTGATTTTAGAGCCCTGTCCCCATGTTTGCTGAAATAAAGCTTTGGAATGGTTAGTTGGACCTAAGTATGCCACAGATGCCTATAGAAAACTAGGTCACTGGGCCACATATTAGGTCACAGTGCTGCATTGAAGAAAAATGGCAATACCATGATATCTTCAAATATTAACCCTTTCCCCCTCAAACCAGCCAAAACCAGCTGGTGGTCAAATGTCATCTGCTTCAGTGTTTTCAACTAATTTCAACAGTTATGGGAAAAAATTTGACCCGAGAAATTTACATGAGACATATCAAGATCACATGCCCCAGGTCAACAGCTTTCCTTGGCATGGGTTGGGCACTTAGTGCCCAACCCATGCCAAGGAAAGCTGTTGACTCAGTCTTATTTCAAGGGGGAAAGGGTTAAATAACTCATTGTCCTAAGGATGCCTCAGACACCTAGTAAAACTATGTCACTGGGTCACATATTTAGATCACAGTGCTGCATTGCAGAAAAATGGCCTTGCCATACCATATCTCAAGAAATACACACTTTACACAGACCAAATTTTTATCACAGAGGGCCATTGAGGTGCTTCAGGTGTGTATTGAAAAGTAGGTCACTAGGTCACATATTAAGGTCACAGTACTACATTGAAGAAAAAACGTTGTTAACACAATTATGTCTAAAAAAATTCTGAATGCCGCTTCATCATTTATTTGTGACAGTTGTTCTAAGGATGTCTCAGATGCCTATTGAAAACTACGTCACTGGGTCATGTATTTAGGTCACAGTGCTGCATGGAAGAAAAATGGCCTTGACATGATATCGCTGCTCATTGCATTTGCACCAAAGCCGTGTCATTAGGTTAAACAGAAGTCGCCTGACCTACTGGAGGGGTATTGTCGTCACCTGCACGTCCGTCCATCAGTCTGTCCCTCCATGTTGGCCAAGGGGTTTTGCAGTCACTGATTGGCTGCTAGTTACTTACAGGTGTTGGTATACCCTGTCGGCACTTTTAAGGGCTTGGAACTAATAGTGCCGCTTACCTGCATGTTTCTGGAAACAGGTTGAAGATCATGGGGTTAACACCTATAATGTAAATCAATTCTGTAATGAATCTGGTGCTGTATAACCATAAATTTCCAAGCAACAAATGTGCTCAATTTTATTTGTACCAATGAGGCTCGTTGAGGAATATTTTACTGAAGAAATATTTTGTGTATACTTGTATGGATATATATTGAAATCAATACAGGATCAGTTCAGTAAAATAAAAGTTGGAAAATTCTGCTCTGTGGGGCTAAACAGGAAATTCAATGCAAAAGAATAAAAATGATTGATATCCTGTATGTGAACTGGACATGTGCCATTAATTGTTATGAGCACTGGTATCATATTTTCATTGTAATTCCCCACCAGTAAAAAGCTCACAAAGTACAATCGTGTAAATGTACATTTTTACACTTTTTATGTGTACAATATAGTTTTGATGTGGTGGAACTTTATTTCATTATTAAAAGTCAAGTTGTTTTTTTTTTTTTTTTTTTTTTTTTTTTTTTTTTTTTTTTTGGTAGGGGGCATACTTAAGCTCAGGACCAAAAAAGAACTCATTACCTGTCATGTTTAAAGTCATGAACACTGAGAAGTAATTTTTTAAGTTTGTGATAGAATATCGTCTGATTATCATCTGTTTATAATGTGTTTGTTGCTTTATTGCAGGACATGCTGGAATAGAAGAGGTTAACATCATCATCATCATCAAAGCATCTGATTGGCTGTGAGGTTCTGTATAAGCAACATATGACGATACAGAATACAGATAACATGAACACTTTGGCCTTCTTCCAAGATGGCTGCCATACCGCTTTGTTTTTTTGTTTTTGTTTTTTTGTTTTTTGTCTCTGTGCAAGAATGCAGACTGTTTTTTTATTGTTGCTTGCTACACAAGTTTGAAACCAAACAAGAATATTTTGTCTCATCTTCATCTTCATCCATGCACATGTATATATTTTTTCTAGGGAAGGGTGTAAAGTAGAATTGGACAGGTCAAAGGGAAACTGTATATAACAAGTGCAACACATTATGTCACAGAATCAACAGTCATGCCTACCTCCTTGTGAAAGGAACATTATACCTGAAAAATGCTGTCGGGGACCATTCCCAACTGAAGTGTTAAACTCCATGGTCTGTGGTATTTGCATTGCCTGGCAAGTCATGCTGCAGTTGCCTTAAGGGCAGATGCACCGTAACCCTTTTCCACTCAAATTGCCCAAAAGTGGCCAAGTGTAAATTGTCATCTGCCTTAACATTTTTGCTCAAATTTCCCATTTCTAGGAAACTATTTGAACTGACATTTGTATGTCAGATCATTCATAATGGATAGCTCTAAGACAACAGCTTTCCTTGGCATGGGTTAGGTACAGTGTGCTCTGAGGAAAGCTATTGACTCAGTCATACTGTGACTAGAAACAGTTCAATGCCATAAAATTGGGCCTTGCGACCTCTGTATCAAACACATAGTATTACATATATATAGTTCTGTTGTATTTCCACCTTAAATGCTGTATGTGTATATTGTATGCTGTAATTATGGTTGAAAATAATAAATTGTAGCATTTGCAACCTGGCTTGCCTGACAGTGCCCAAATCTCAGATGTGGAGCTCTTTTTGTTGGTGCTTCATTGAAATGGGGACAAAAATAATTTGAATATGCAATCTCCATATTTAGTCTGGCTACCAAATATGAGCTTGCATGTCTGTGATGGGTATTTGTAAGCTTAGAAGTTGTGTCTTCAGCAGATCCACCAGTTTCAAAGCTTACTTGTTCTCATTAGGATCATTATTGTTGAAAGACCGCTTATGCCTAGCACATACCATTGGGTAGGCACAGAATGTGTTTGAGATCAAAGACTGGCTTGTGGTACATTACAATTGGTAAATTTTTGTCACTAATTTTGCAGGCCTTTTGTTTTACTTTATTTATTTGCTGGGGGGGGGGGGGTCCTTTGAGAGGTGTGAGTACTACAAAGAATCAACAGAAGTCACTTTCACGGTGGATGGATTGTGAGGTGGCTGTATACAGAAAGGCCAACTGCTTTTAAGACAAGTATTCCCCAAAATTTTTGTGAGAAGAAGAGTGCATAAGTATATACATGCAGATGATAATGTTGATTGCTGGAATACAGGGATATACTATGTTATGTTTTGAAATGGTTAGTATTCAAGGATTGCAAATTCAGTTAAACCCTTCTTGGTCTTGTTCTGAATAAGAAAATCATGATGTTTTTCAGCACAATTCATGATTGTGTTGGTAACACACATCAGAGAGGACTAAAAAAGGCTAAGTTTAACCCTTTCCCCCTTGAATTTAGACTGACTCAACAGCTTTCCTCAGCATGGGTTGGGCACTAACCCATGCTGAGGAAAGCTGTTGACCTGGGTCATGTTGTCTTGACAGGTCTTATCTTCAATTCTCAGTCAAATTGTTTTTTATTGCTGTTGAAATCAGTTTAAAACGCAGAAGCAGACATCATTTGACCACCAGCCGGTTTTGGCCGGTTTAAGGGGGAAAGGGTTAACCTTTTTAGTGCCACATTTTGGACTGAGTCAACAATTTTGGGGGGCATGCATCATTGTGCCCGAAGCAAGTCAAGGAAAGCTGTTGACCTGGGTCATGTTGTCTTGACAGGTCTTATCTTCAATTCTCAGTCAAATTGTTTTTTATTGCTGTTGAAATCAGTTTAAAACGCAGAAGCAGACATCATTTGACCACCAGCCGGTTTTGGCCGGTTTAAGGGGGAAAGGGTTAACCTTTTTAGTGCCACATTTTGGACTGAGTCAACAATTTTGGGGGGCATGCATCATTGTGCCCGAAGCAAGTCAAGGAAAGCTGTTGACCTGGACTATTATATTTTATATGTAGCTGGAACGGTACTGGTACCTGATTGAAACCTCTTTTTACAGGGAACAAGAATCTGCACCTGTATTATAATTCAGAGCAGTTTGTTATAAGTAGTTTGACTTTTGTGGCGGTTGGCAGTAATGAGGTTAATGAGAGGGTATTGCCTTATTGTCCACAAGCATCACCCAGTCCTTCATGATTGTATGACAAGCAGCCCAAAATGAGAATCAATCTGTGCTTCCCAGAGAAGGCAAATCTTCAAAATGTTTGCTATTTCCTCATGCATAGGCTCCTTCTGCCCCGAGAAAAACATGCAAGCCCATAAGGGAAAAAAGAAAAAAAAACAAAATCCATTTCCAAGGTACCAGATCATTGGTTGTACCAGTCCCAGTTATCAGACTGTGTTATCGTACAACACAGCACAAAATTAAATGAGTTTGCACAATGTATCTTCACAAATAGAAACCTACACGTATTATCCTGAAAGGTTGGCTGATAGCTGGAGCCTTTCATTTGCCAGAATGATTTCAAAGTGTGGAATGGGAACTCTTTTATTAATTTTTTTTTCACTTTAAGGAAAATGTAGCAAGCAACAAGGCATTAATTTACTGCTTGAAGCTATGCAAAATTAGTTTGTTTTTTTTATTGTCAGAAATGTTGCATACTTCAACAACTGAATTAGCTGACAGATGATATAACTTGCAGACAGACAGTGATATATCTCTGTGACACAAAATGCAAATACAAAACAAAACCAAAACACACACACACACACACACACACACACACACACACACACACACACACACACACACACACAAAACAAAAAAGATACTTCATAGGGTGTCTGTCTGTACCAGTGGGTACATCATTTATGGCTGCAGGTACTTGTGTTTGCATGCAGACAATATGTATACTTGTTGGAAACAACACTGGCTGTAATTACTTGGTTTTTTGTATTTGAGGACATAGTGGTACATATATACATTTATGGTGTACAATAATGGAGTGGTCTAACACTTACAAGGAAGACATATGTATTGTCCATGCATATGGTTATGTGGTTCATTGGAGAAGAAAAAAATAAAGTTAAACGCTTCGTCCTACAAGCTGTATTGAATCACAAACATAGAGTGTGTATTTATATTTATATATTGTGCTGGATCCCTCTGAAAAGTCTCATCATGTGCACAAGATGGATTCTGATATGAAATGACGGATCCCCTGACTCCCCACAAAAGAACCTTCGTCATTGCTTTGATAATCCTGTTAATTGGACGCCATTAATTAGGAACATCAAAAAGAGGGAGTGCTCTTCATATATATTTATATATATATATATATATATTTGAAAGTTATGTTGGAATTTTTTATGTTGCTTGCTCCATGCAATAGTAAACCCCGCTGAGGTCAATCCTTACTCTTGCATGCAGGACTTCATCATACTGTTGCATGGTACATGTACATGTACTTCGATATTTTTTTTTTCTTTTTCTTTTTTTTTTTGGGGGGGGGGGGGGGACGCACAAATGCAATGCAGGCCTCCTCTTGAATGCTGGTAGGTGTAAGGATCACCCCACTGTCCCATACAGAAGGAGTAGGTTCCTGCAGTAATGATGTTCAAGTTTGTCACATGCCTGTCTCTGATTGCCAGATATAGGTGAAGGATTCAGTGCTGTCACGTTGGTTACAAAATATTGAAAACTTGCTTTTTCTAATGATATGGTTTAGTCTGGATATACCTCCTTTTTTTCTTTTTCTTTTTTTTTTTCTGGTGTTCCATTTTTGGGTTTTGTCCTTTGATACAATGCTGTAGTCTGTAAATTTTTCACTTTTTTTTCACTTCGTTCCCATCCTTGAACTGGAGGAACGCTTTGTGATAGTGAAGAAAGTTGTAACTTGCTTCTGTTTATACCTGTAAAAATGTATCATATAATGTTGGGGGGGGGGGGGGGTGGACAGAATTTGGGGGGTTGGTGTAGCAGAAAAGTTACAGTGGTTTAGACATCAGTGTATTTGGACATAAAAGTAAAAATATCAGTAATAATGATTGATTTCTATGTACAAGTAACAATGAGGTAAGCCCAGAAGGCTTGAATTACTAGACGGTGCCACTTGTCTGCAGCTTTGACTAATTATATGTTAATAGGGTGTCAGGGGATATTGCTTTTGACCAGTAGTTGTCAGAAGACTTCTCCTATTTAGCGGTCAGTTTGCTGATGATGGATGAGCCTGGTCAACATTACCGTCACATGTTGCTGGAGGAAATGTGTGCTTAAATACAGTGTGAACTGCAACAATGAACTTGTATATTTTGCAATTTTGCAGGAAGTTGATCTTGTTATTTAATAGTGCATGGACATGTAATGTCAGAAGATATACATGCACTCAACATGATAGTGCAAGGAGATGGGATTGGGGGGGGGGGTACCTTAAGGTGAATGCATATTAACTTACCCTGTGATTAATGTTATACAGCCATCATTCCTCTGTAACCTTCATTGTATATAGCGCAGTGGTTTTGATAGGTGTGTAAAAATGTTAAGATATAGCAGAATGTCTTACAATGGGAAAAGCCAAGAACACTTGAATCACTTGGGGGAGCCACTGGTCAAGAAGGATCAAGTGACACTTCTTGCCATATATCTGACTGGTCAGGAGATATCAGGTGATTGATCCCTTCACTGGTGTTTTCCCCCCTGGCAGTTCAAGCTTTCTAGGTTAGATGGTTAGATTCTATGGTGGTGTTTTGTGTAAAAGATGGAAGCCTCAGGCAGGCCATCCTCGCTTTGCCATAAGTTGCTTCAGTTTTGCTGTGATTTTATTTTTAGTGATCACAATGGCCGGTGAGTTGTGTAACGGCTGTCTGCATATTTACAATAATGTAGGGTTTTTGTTCCAAAAAGACATATCCATCAGTTTTCATGTCTTAAGGGACCACTGATTATTTTCACAAATATGCACAACATACGCACGGATGGGATCGGGTGTAAGACCCGTACATATGTACAATTTCTCCAAAGTGTGAAATATATACACTGTATTCATTCTAATAAATGCACGGTGCACTTAGAAAAAGTACAGTAATAAAATGCTCAGTTTGCCTTAAAATTCGGAGCATTAAATGGATTTGAAGCTTAATTTCATTTCATTTCTATTGTAATATTTAATGTTTCATTTCCATAACAATGGGGGTTGTGTTTATGAGAGCTTGTGCACTTATTTGAATGAATACGGTAATAAAATAACAATAAAGAGGGTGGAGGGGAGTGTACAGAAAAGAGTAGTTCGTGAATGCCTGTGAAAAGGATGACAATTGGCACAGTCCCTTAAAAGCCCGTTTTCCTTTACATGTGTTCACTGTGCTCGAGGCTGTTTTCTGTATTAAAAGCTTTCTCTGGTTTTATTAAAAGTCTCACTCCAATTTCAAAGAAGGAGATTGTATTTCTACCACACAATTGCTTGCTTGCTGCTAATTTTCAATTGGAAAAAGTTGTATTCCAGTATTGGGTCCCTGCAGCTTAACATACTGGGAAGGAGCCAGATTTCTGTCTTTCAGCATTCTGGGCAAGCCGATCACAAATCTCGTTCTATTTATTTTTTCAACTTAAAGTATGAATTACATGTAAGAAACACCTAGTAAATGGGAAATCCTTGTGCAGAAACTGGAGGTATTTATTCTGGAACACACACACAGACACACACACACACACACACACACACACACACACACACACACACACACACACACACACACAGTGGGTGGTCATCCGAAAGGGAAGTTCAATGTGAAGCCAGTGTTTAATTAACATATTGCCTGGAAGTGGTTAAGATTCATTATGACTTTTTCAGTTCCATAACTGAGCAATTTGCTTGTTTTGTATACAAATGTGGGGAAACCCTGACAAAATGACACTATCTGTTTTGTTCCAAAATATGCCCAATATCTGAGCATGTGCAACAAATAGGTTGTATAACAAAGCAATTTGACTTGAAGTCCCTCTAAACTTGTGTTGTTCAGTTAATGTTGGATATCGGAGTGTTGTTTTGATGGGGTTTCATTGCAAAGAACACACAGTGAAACATTTTTATTTGTTTGTTGGATAAAGTGTTTCACTCAACATGCTCAAGGCAATTAACTCCATATTTATTTAGAACTAAATAACCTTTGTGACACACAGTAAAGAACAGGTATTTACAATTGACGGACCCTGTATGTTTTTGGTGCATGATATTGGGGAGAATACTAATTTAGAGGGATCATGCTGTATCATTGTATCTGGGAAAACAGAAATAACAAATGATTGATTCTACACATATTTATACTGGTTTATCCAGTGGCAAGTTTGAAGTAGTATGCCTGAAAAACAGATGAGAAAAACAAGCGTTTTCAATTGACCAGTCCCTTCAGATGTTCTGTGTTGTAGTTTGGGTTTACCACCAAATGGTACTTTATATACCTGACATGCACACGTAAAGTGTACTACTTCATTCCATGTTGAAGTGAGGGGGGTAAAGGGGTTTTTCCGTAGTGGCATACTGGGCATTTTTATTGACCATACTAGTGCACTGAAAGCCCCTTTATTTTGCATACATATTGTAGTAGCCACTATTTCTATTTTTTTTAAAATTTTCCTTGCTCTGTGCTACAACAAAGCAGTGACCTGTGTTAGCATGCTGCCACGTCACCTCTTTCAAAGTCACTGCCTGAACAAGTCATTATGCAGCTGCTCTTGTGCCACTTGTCTCCTCAGGCAATGCTAAAGCCACTGATTTTTGAACCAGCCATGTTGTTGCTGCACGTACAGTGGAATCTTGGTTAAGACCACCTAAACTCATTCCATACCAGTCCCTGATTTTTCCGTCTATTTATCTAGATTTAAGACAACAATTGCATATTTAAATTCTTTATAGAAAGAGCTTTCGTTCAAGTACCAACATGCCTATAGTCTTAAGTAAGTGGTTCTTGCACTGCCTGGCAAGTCATGCTGCAGCTGTCGCAAGGCCAAGAATCACTGACCAAGGCCTGTGACCATAGTATGGAATGAGCTGAAGACTGAAAAATGTGGTCTTAATAGTAGCAAAGGGGGTAGAAATAAGTCTCTACCCCCGTTGATACAATAGATAGAATTCCTTCAGCAAGAAGCCCAGGACTGTAAATGGGTGGTATTGACATTGAAATGTTCTTATGCAGGTAGTCTTAGTGGGAGATTCTACTGTACATGTACCATTTAGAATTTTCATTCTTGGTCCCATAGCACACTTTGCGTAAAATTTTGACAAAGCAGATGTTTAAATCTCAATAATAAGCGTAAAAGTTCACTGGTCCCTTTTCAAAATTCACTTGTCCCAGACCGTCAAACTTGCCATATTGAAAGGCCCTGGAACATGTAGAATGAAAGCTCTTTGATTGAAGAATTTGAATATACTTTGTGCATCTCAACTGTGTGTGAATACGGAGGACAATCTGCAACCGACATAATTGAGGTACATATTTAGATTTATATTTGGATCATTGCTTTGACCAATTTTTATGAATGATGTTGATCTCTTTGATAAAAGTAGAAAAAGACAAAGCTGACAGTATTTGATATATGAAGACAAGATGTTGATTTAAAATGTGTGCAGGTTGTTTGTTTGTTTGTTTTTTTTTTTTTTAGGGGGGAAGTGTTTTGCAATGACTGAATTCAATTTCATCACCCCCCCCAAGAAAAATAATAATAATAATAAAATAAAAATTAACTTAATTAAAAAGGAAAAATTCTTACAGCTGATCTGCTTACCATTGGCAATGAATGACATTCCTGAAAACTATAACATATGGCAACATATTTTGTCAAGTGTCAATTATCTTATGGTTACCGTACCCTCCTGCCATGCACTTATTTTTATACAGATTAATTGACACCAGAAACCCAGCTTCACCATAAGTGATGCTATCAGATTTAGTTTCACCTGGGACTTGATGGACGGCGCTTTTAGGTGACTTTGCTAAACAATAAATCATTAGAAACTTGTTTCTACAGGCCAGTGCCATGTTCAAAGATTGGTTGGAGTTCTGGGGATTTCGGGTGGTCTTCCTCTCGGGAGCCATCATTTCACATACACAGAGAATTAACGGTTTGGAGGTGGCGGATTTTAATAAACTAATTTATAAAAATGATACACTTGTTAGTCTTTTGGATATCAAACCTCTACTTAGAAAAACAGGCTCAGGGTGAAATGTCTGCTTCAGTGTTTTTTTATCCATTTCGTTATGAAATTAAAAGTTTAGTGTATGCCTGTAAGAATCCTTGTTGTCCGTTTAGCACTGGTAATCGATTGACCTGATCTTATTGTGAGGGCTGATGACACCAGCAGAAGCCATTTTCACAAAGAATTTTAATCTGATAAGAAATTTGGGATCAACATTAAAGTCGGTTGGATTCAATCCCATATTCTTTAATCCTGGGTCGCGTGAACAATTTTGGTGTTTACCCATATCTTTAACGGCTATTGTACTAAGCATATGGTTAATATTTCAGGATTATGGCTAAATATTTGATGTAGATATTGATCCAGCTTAAAAGATTAAATATAGCATTATACAAAGATAAGTTTAATAAAATGACCAACTATTTCAGAGAAAACTACAGACATGTAGCATGTAGTGGTTGACTAAGATCTCAAAATGTATTATAAAATCAGACAAATTGACAGCAATGCCCCTGGTGAACAAATTTGGCACAAATCAAGCCCGGGTACATGAGTACATTCCTCACAAGTTTTAAGAGAACCCAGCCTGCAGCTTGGGGAAACGTTAAAAATTAGAAAATGTCCAAAGATAGATAAAAGAATGAAGAAATTACACAGACAAAAGAGGGGTTACCTCCCCATCAAGTTCGAATATAGAGTTCAGTCATTTCTGAAGAGAAAGCCGACTACTGCAACAACAGCACAAAACAATACCTATTGTTCACAGCACTGCTTGTTCTGGTGCAGATTTTGGTTCAAATCCAGAAATTTGGAATTTGACGTGTGATTACCCAAGAGAATCCATAGTCCTGCTTGTAAACATTCCACCACTTAGTGTCAAGACGGGTCATGAACATGTTATTCACAAAGTAGTTAATGTGAACTCTCGACAAAGCAACTGAAATTCAGAATAAACCAGTAAACTCTAAAAATCCACAAAATTCAGTGGATTCACTTATTATTCTCAGCCCTTATACTTTTGCATTATTGTTATATATGTAATCCTTTTCGCAGGCTTAGGTTCAGTCAAAATTTGAATTTTGTCATTTTTGCATATTGTATTGTATTGTAAACATATTTATTTCAAAAATGGGATAACCTAATAGTTACATAGCAACTAATCTAGAGGATCTCCAGTACATGAATGACGCACTTGATATGTACACGACGCACAGGACATCCCAAGATCCTGTTTGCGAGAAAAGTTCATATAGGGCATAGCCCTTTTCTCTAATTGTTTAATAAAATATGTTTAAACCAAACAAGATCCCTGTTTGTTAACAAAATAATAAGATACTATACAGCAAGTGTAACTATAATCAGTGTCTCCATTCCGTTATAAAAAATCGCACTGCAGAAAAAATAATACCATTCAGTTCATTCGTAAGATCTGTACTGCCATTTAACATAATTTCTAATAGTCTATCTGGGACAAGCTGAATCAATAGACTTGGCTTAACACTTGGAGCAAGCACGTTAACAACAGCTTTCATAAGTTTACTCCTTTGAGGATTGTAAAGCGAGCAATGAAAAAAGGAGTGGAAAGTATCCTCGACTAGGTTACTACATGAACAGGCTGCAGATGGGACAATATTTATGTCAACCAAATGTGAGTTTAATTTTGACTTACCCAGGCGCAGCTGGGTCAGAACAATATTAGCATAACGTTCGCCGTGTGAAAAATAAGGAGGAATTTCGTGTTGAAAGAAAAGTAGCTTTTTGAATTACAATTTAAAGGTAGCGAGAGAGGATGAATTTCTTACAGACGGCGGCAGGTCATTCCATGACCTAATGCTTGAAGGGATAAAAGAGGAGTATAAACGGTCAGTTCTACATTTAATTTGTTTCAGTTCAGCGGATTTCTTAATGGATGGCGTGTTTGAATAAGCACATAATTTGGTATAAGGTCGTAAAGGTATTGCGGGGAAAGCTTCTTCAGTATTCTGTACAAAAGTAATAATTTGAAATATTTTCTCCCGGTATAAAGTGGCTCCCACCCAATTTCTGCCAGCAGGCGTACAAATCCTGGCAGCTTTGTACTGCAACCCTTCAAGCAAGTCACACAGTTCTTGGGTGCAGTTATCGAAAAGAACACAGCCATACTCCAAGATGGGGCGAACCATAGTAAGATACAATTTCTCAAGGGTTTTCCTGGAGAGTTTAAACTTAAGTCGCTTAAGGAGTGTAAGGCGTTTGCTAGCTTTTGTAACAATGCAGTTAAAATGAGAGTGCCATTGTAAGTTATGAGATAGTGTTATGCCTAGGTGAGTATGGTTTGTGGTCTCGGGTATTGCGGAGTTTCCGAGATATAGTGTTGGGTGATTTACTTTTATCTGTTTACAAATGAACAGAAGGGATAGGGATTTTAGAGCATTACACGAGACACGCCAAAGTCTGCCGCAATTTTGAAGATGCCCAAGATTAGTATTTATATGAGTGCCTGATGCCTTGGGGTCATGAATTATTTCGAGAAAACTTGAATCATTGGCAAAAAGTCTAATGTCACATGTGATATCATCAACAACGTCATTGATATAAACAAGGAACAAAAGGGGGCCGAGAATGGAGCCCTGAGGGACCCCAGCATCAACAGGTAACCATGAAGATGACTGACCGTGTACAACAGTTTTCTGGTGACGATCACTCAGGTAACTTTCGACCCATTTGACGACCAGGGGGTTTATGCCTAGTTGTCTTAGCTTGAACAAGAGGCCCTGGTGCCATACCCGGTCAAATGCTTTGGAGATGTCTAAGAAGACCATCCTTGCCTTTTTTTGGAGTTCAAGACCATTATATATTTTGTGTACAATACTTACGAATTGATTAATGGTACAATCTTTAGAAACGAAACAAGGTTTCGATCGGTCAATAGATTATTTCCCATTAAGTACTCGTATAGTGTATTATGTACGAGTCTCTCAAAAACTTTAGATACATTACATAGGAGGGAGATAATTTGACTTAAGTTGCATATCTGATTTTTTAAAAACTGGGCATATATTTGATTTCTTCCACTGGCTCGGGAATTCACCTGATAATAGAGACAAATTGAACCATCGGCATAAAGGTTTACATATACTACTAGCAGTGAGTTTAAGTACTAGATTACTAATTCCGTCAGGGCCAGTTGCGGAACTAACTCTCAAAGAGGACAGAATTTTGAAAAACTTCATTTTCATTCGTTTCGAACTGATCTAGCCTTAAGTCAGTGCAGTACAGGAAAGTAGGAAGAGATTTTCGTCCTCTGGGATTTTACACTGGTTTGCAAAGTACTGAAAATTTCAGCCTTTTCTATGTTGTTAGATATAATTCTATCATTTTCAACAAGAGGTGGTATGCTCGGATGGACCTTACAACCGAGAATAGATTTAGAAAGACTCCACCGTTTCTTAACAACGATTTCTTTGCTGTCTAATTCCGCTTCTAAGTTTGAAAAATAAGATCGAATTGATTTTTTGTTTGCTGTAACAGAGATATTCGGAGAACGTTTATAAAGTTGAAAAAGGCGTTCAGTGTGTGGAGAAAGATTACCATTATCTTTTGGTGCTGATTTCCTTTTACCTTTTCCATATATAAAGGGGCATGCACTTCACACAAGCTCATTAATGTTGCCATTAGAAGCAAGAACTTTTATATATTTATTTTATATATTTTACTTATTGATTTACTATCATTCTAAGTTCACATTTTTAGCTCAACTTACTTGTCAATCAGCTGATCTTATAGGATGGTCCGTCATCTCTCCATCGTCGTCCGTCCACAATTCACATGTTCAACTTCTTCTCAAAAACTGTCAGCGAGATTTATGTCAAATATAGTGGGGATGTAACTAAGGCGGGTTTGCACCAAATGTATTCAAATAGTCACGCTTCAGTGATTTTTGGATTTTTTGTGAATTTATTCTGTTCTTTTTTGGGTAAATCTTTAAAAAATCTTCTCCGAAACTGCTCACCCAATTGCTTTGATATCAAACAGGAACATTCCTAGGGACTCCTATTTCTTAATTTGTTCACCAGATGGCGCTGCATTTTTTCTATTTTTAAGATCTTTTTGTGTTTTTGCTATTTTCAACTTCTTCTAAAGAACCGTCACAAAGATAAAGCTGAAATGTTGTGGATATGTTCCTTGTGGAAGGGTCAAAGAAATTTGTTCGCTGGGTGGCACTGCTGGGGATTCATGATTTTTAACGAGTTTTTCAATTCGGTTACTTACTGGTAAATGCATCTTTCCTATTGATTACTATGTACATATATGTTAATGGGCGTTCTAATGCTAATTCACATTTATGACTTCTTCTCGCAAACCGTCATCCAGATTGACTTCAGACTTGGTGGAAATGTAGCTTGGGTGAGTCTCTAGTAGATTTCTTCAAATGGTTATGCTCCATTTATTTTTGGATGTTTATGATATTTTTTTTTTGTCGGGTGGGGGGGATGGAAAAATCTGAAAAAACAAAATCATCTTCTTTGAAACTACTCACCCGATTGCTTTGATACCACGCAAGAACAGTACTAGGGACTCCTAGTGCTTAATTTCTTCACCAGGTGGTGCTGCAATTTTATTTGTGTGTGTGTGTGTGTGTGTGTGCTTCTGTCTGTAAATTTTGGGTTGTGAGAGCATCAACTTAAAAATTTTGATGTTAGCCCAATATAACTTTGAGGATTATAGGGTGTATGGAAATTTAGGCCCCTTTCTATATTGGTGGTGTCCAGCTACATTATTATGTAATATAGGGGTCAAATGTGAAAATCTTGTGAACGCTCTAGCATCTTAATTTTGGATCTTCACCAAGTTTGGTGGGATTATGGGGGAGATCAAAGTCTAAGTTGCTAATGATACTAGTGGTGCCACCTATAATTTGACAGAAATTATTAGCCAAAATGTGTTTTAAGATGCAAAATTTTCATATTTGGAAAAGCAATTGGACACGACTTGCCAAATTTATAAGACTCACAGACCATGGCCAACTGCAGTATGTAATGTAATATCAGTGACATTGACCTATTTTTTAAGAGGTTACCATGGCTGTAAAGTGGAAAAGGTGATTTTGTAATGGCATGGTGTAGCTTAGACATCAAAGGCAAAGAGAATTAAGCTTCCAGATCAAAACTGCACTTTATTTACATAATACTCTACATGGTGATCTACTTTTTGGGTCACTGTGACCTAGTAATTATGGAGTTTGACACTTGTCCAAGTTTATTATTTTTCGTCAATTACTAGAAAAGTGATAACCCGATATGAGCAAACAGACTATATATGGAAAGTTGGATGTAGGGCACACTTTTTGAACATAAAAAGTCTTTAATCCGAGTTGAAGGTCAAGGTCAAATGGCCAGTTTGAATATAGGGCAAAACTCGTGAATACTCTGCACCCCAGAATTTTTGAGATAGGCCATATAATGTTTAAGAGTTACAAAGTGTATTAAAATCTTTGTTGACATCAATGTTGGTGGTGCCACCAATAGTACTACGGAATATTCAGGTCAAAATGTGAAAATCGTGTGACCACAATGCCGTCCACACTTCTCAAGTTAGCCCAATATAACTTTGAGGACTTCCAGGGTGTATAAAAATCTAGATTCCTTTTGATATTGGTGGCGCCACCTACAATATTATGCAACAAAGGGGTCAAAATATGAAGATCTTGTGAACACTAGAGCATCTTTAATTTTTGGCAAATCTGCACCAAATTCGGTGGGATTGTGGGGGAGGTCAAAGTCCAAGCTGCTAATGATAGTGCTGGCACCACCTATAATTTGATGATAATACGCAGTATGCATATTAATTTCCCACCGCAAAGCACAGGTTTGATGCCTGGCAATGACGGGGACGTGCGGGTCGCATCACTGTTACAGACAGGCCATGTGCTCATTTATCACAAAATTAGCATTTTTTAAAGAGATTTAAGTTTACAAATGCCAAACTGGTATTCTTCTAGTACTTCCTTAGCCATATATAAGAAAAAATTGCATCTGCTTTTAATAAGCATTCTGTATTTCCAAAATATTAGTAATACCCGCTAGTTTCCACAGGTATGGACCCGTATCTCACCATATCTCACCAAGCGAGACTAGGTAATCAGGTATGCAGTTGGGGTGGGAAATTAATATGCATGTCTCCTATTATGAGCCAAATTGTGTTTTAAGACATAAAGTTCCATTTCTTGAAAATTGGTTTAGACTTGCCAAATTCATAGAATGTATAGACAATGTCCAAAGCTAGAATTTTATATAATATCAGTGACATTGACCTATTTTTGTGAGGTCCCCATGCCTGTAAAGTTGAAAGAGGTGATTTTGTAATGACAGAGTGTAGCTTGGACATCAGTGGCAATGTCAGCACAGCACCGGGCCCATGGACCTCTTGTATAACATAATCTGGGTGACCTTAATCTTCTGTCCCAAGGTCACTGAGGACATGAAGTTAAGGACTCCTTCACTGTTCTTTTGGCACATGTTACAATATCCATCACAAGAATAGCACAGATAAGCTATGATTACATGTGGAACGAAGTGCCACCTGGTGGACATTTTAATATACACTAAATGTGCATAAGCTTCATATGTTCAGAAGCTATTTGAGGACTTGCAACTTTGAAATAAACAGGTGCAATATACGGTGCCAGCAGAGCATAAGGCCCATGGGCCTGTTGTTGAAGTTTTGTGATAAATTAAGGTATGGGTTTAGACATAGACTGGGACTATAAATGCAGTGGAGCGCAAAGACAAAGCTTGATGGGTCTCGATAAGGGTGTTGTTTCAACCTGTCTTATAAACATAACAACATCGGGTCTCCTGAAACTTGACCAACCAATGCTTCGTTTTTGTCCACCAAGCTGTGCACGCAGGCCAAGCCATTACGCAAAGAGTGCATCTGAGTTTAGAAATAATAGTCCAATACAGTGTCAAACATCTTAAAGACGAAGCTCACAGTCAGAATGAATGTTAATCTGCTAAAATCATATAACAGAGAATGGCGTAACTCTTAGTGGCAACTGCGACTTAAGTCGAACTACTAACTATAAAACATATCTACAAGGACGGAAATGTTGAATAGTTTATAACTGAAATGACCGCATTTTTTTTATTGAAATGTTCGCTTTTAACCACCTATTGGCGTTTGTTTATAATATTGTCTAGTTTACTATATATTCATGTTTGTCCATGTGTCAGGACCTCTTTGGAAACCAGTATACTTATTGTCAGAGCGTCCTGGTGAAATAGAGGTTAATTTGATTTTACTTGCAATGAACTGCACTGAATTGTGATAAGGACGCTAGATTCATCTTCTTTGTAAAAAGATAGTTCATTCAAATAGTAACATGCCTGTCGTTTCATAGAAAATTAAGAGCTATTCTCAGCATGCTTTGGGCACAAGCTGTTGACTCGTCCCAAAATGTCTCACTGAAAGAGGTCAAAGGTGACACCACTCATAGTCATGGATCCTGGTGTCGATTTATTGCCAAGTCGTAATTCTATCAACTTATCCTTGACCCCTTATTTTTACCAAAAATATATTTCTGCCGACAAGTGAAAAAAAAGCTTTTTTTATTCTAACAGGGCACTAAAATTTTAACTATTTTCACAATTAGTTTAAGCAACCAAATCCTTTGCCTGTAAAGTGTCATTAAATTCGAAATTTCAACGCTTTAATATTAGTACACAGAGTTTGCTTTGGAACCGGGCGAGGTGGTCAATGAATGACAACAGAACGTTTGTTTGTTTTTAAAATTTAAATAGGCTTATTTTTATACTGTTCTGTCTGGGAGCATGCATTCGGCTAGGCCTACACTGAAATTGAGCAGTTTCACTATACCCTTGACGTACAGGCTCAATATGCAGGAATATTGATGCATAAAAAAATACTGATACAGCCGGTTAAAAAGTGATGTTTGTCCCATAGGTGGGCTACCCAGTTATTTGCATTTCTTCCAGTCATTAGTTCCGCTTCTTTCTATAACACGTTCTTCTGTTTTGGGGTTGTTCACTTGAAGGGTTTTTTCTTTTCTTTTCTTTCTTTTTTCTCTTTTTTTTTGTTTTGTTTTGTTTTGTTTTGTTGTTTTTTTGTTTTGTTTTTGTTTTTGTTTTGTTTTGTTTGTTTGTTTTTGTACCATTTGTGATTCAGCTGACATCGTCATCATCCTGTTGGTTTATTAAGAGTGGATGGGTGCTGTTCTTGGAGTAGTCATGGTCTCTAATATGTACGGCTTTGGTTATGTGTTCCAAATGTTCTAGTGCTTTAGCCAAGTATATGATGAAAAGCACTGAGCTAAGGTAATCTCCGTGGGTGACTCCTATGTTTGTCTTGACTTTTTCTCCGATGGTATTTCCTACTCGAGCGTGTAGAGTTACATCTTCTATAAGTATTTTGAACATGTGTAAGTCGTCATCCACCTGCATGTCTTTCAGTATTTCACAAAGGTCTCTTCTTCTAACTGTATCGAAAGCTTTTGACATGTCAAGTAGAAGGCGTATGATCTTGTGGTCATCTGATGTTATTTCTATTTCTGCTAGGATTTTAAAACTTAAAACTTGTTCCGTGGAACTTCTGCCTGGTTGATATGCTGCCCCCCCCCCCCCCGGGGGGGGGGGTACTCCCATGTGGGATTGTACTGGGTATGTGGGGCGGGAAAGGCCCTGTTTTCATTTTCATTACTCCCGGGATTAGAAAAGCAACCCCCCCCTCCCTCCCCCAAAAATGTACACAGCTGGGTTAGGATAGGGGTAACAATTATTTGTGTGAACTGGAGATATAGGATATAATTAGTAAGTTGGTTTTTTGGGGGGGTTGTGGGAAGTAAGAATATGCTAAAATTTGTTTACAATCTGAATGTAGGTATCCAGAATGAACCAAATACATCACTCCTTTCAACACATTACAGGATTAAGAAAGGGTACCTTTTTTCATCTGGTGTAGGATTAAGATAGGGTATTGTATAAAAATGTCCGAGGCACACACCCACCCTGATGTTGAGTATGTGCCCCGCCCCCCGTATGCTGCTTGTGCTGGCGGGTTGCCTGCTAAAAAGGCTATTGAGTATCGTTCCGCTTGTCTGACTGCTCTCCACGGTGGAGCGCCCACACGGTAACGATAGCATAACTTACTCTGTCTTAGCAGGCGAGCTGGCGGGATTTTTTCCTGAAAATTTTCCACGAAACCGCGTTGAACCAAAAAGAAAAAAACAAAAACAAAAACAAAAAATGCATGTTACATCGTTTAAATGTACTTGCCGACTCCTTCGAGATTAGTTAGGTAAGTGACCGCTAGAGGGGTCTGCTTTATCCATTGACTTCATTATTGTGAAGCAAGACCTATGCGCAGAAAAACTTAATGACTCAAACTGGCTATAAAATACATACAAATAACATTATATCTGTATTAATGTCAGTTGTCATTAATGATATTTCACAGATGACACTTTCAATTTAAGATTTTAATTTGTTACGAGATTTTTATTGAAATAGCTTGAACTTGATGTGCAAGAAAGCATTCATTTTGTCAGAAGATTTCAAATCTGTAAAAATAAATAATGGGTATACTGTACCCAGATTTCAACGAATTTTATTACATATTGGTGATTTTTATTGAAATCTGTGGCACATCTGGTTACAAAATAAAATTTTGAACAAAATCTGCTTGTAGATCTATTATGATTTTAGCAAGATTTGCTGTCATTGGCAAAATAAAACTTACTTTCTACCTGCAAATCTAGTATTGTGACACGGTAACGCCAATAATAATGATTGACTTTCAAAAGTTTTTAAACTGAGGTTGAATATATTCATTTCAGTTACAGTAATTCACAAAATAACTTGTGGCTAATTTGACTTAAATTTTCATTTCAACACAACTTGAATACGTTGGAATGCTTATCGGCAATTTTATGTGTTGGGTGTACAGGCAGCGTCGTGGAAGAAAAAAGCGGCGTGTCAGCCGTGTATTTTATATCGGTGCCATCAAGAAGTGGTTTTCCAATCCACCTTACAAGCCCCCAAAGCAGACGAGAACAGTGACCGCACTGACACTCGCTCCTAGCTTGAGCATGCATGGCATCATCAACTTAGCTGATTTGTCACTATGCTACGCTTGTATGATGGTATGCATCCACGTGTCCTTTGTCCATATTTACATTTTTGTACATTCTCTCCCAAATGGTCTTCAAACTTAGTGGGGTCCCAGGACCTATCTTGGGTGGGTCTTTGTTAAGTTTGTTCATGTAGAGTAGTAGTAGTAGTAGTAATATACTTCATTTGTTTATAGGGGATTAGACAGATAGTCAGGTAGACTAATAAACGTCTTCTCCTCGTGTACAAACAATTACACTACATCATATATACATTCAACGCAATGGATCATGGAAAAAAAAATACACATATATACAAACAAGAAACATAAACATGTTACAAGATAAAGTTACCCTATATTCCAAGATAAACAGACTAATAAATATCCTTTAAGTCAGTATCTTCACTACTGTCATCATAGTTCGGTAGAAACCTAGAAAAGCGCTTCATCTCAAGAATAAAGGCTGAAGTAGCCTTGATAATTTCACAGTTACAAGCATAGGATAAATTAGGGCGACCAAATAAGTAGAATTTAACTTTATCATTATTACTATAATCTACAAATGTGACAAGATCGTTGTTTGTTTCAAGAATTTCATTGGCCCGTGCCAAAAGAGTTTCTCTTTGTGTTGCATAGTGTGGACATTGCAAGAGGCAGTGTATGGTAGTTTCAGATTTATCCAATTGACGAGAGAACTAGTGTGTATTCAATGAACTAAAATCTACACGCAGACGATTTAACCTTCTCGGACCGCACCAAAGATAGTCACGTCTGAGTGGAAACAAAAAGGTTTTCAGGTAAAATTTAAACGAAGTTAAAGATGGAGCGGTTCGAACCCCTAGAGGTAAAGAATTCCAAAGTAGCGTTGTAGAAGAAATAAACCCCTTTGCAAATACATACATCTACAAATAACTAAAGTTCTGTCCGATACGTTACGCAGCTGATAGTTATGTCTTGCATCATTTTGAACCGGTAGTAAATCTCTCGTAAAGGGAGGACACATGGAATTGACCAACTTGAAATAAAGTGTCAATTTTAAGTACTTTCGTCTCTCGGCGAGAGTTAGGCAACCAGGACATTCAAGAACATTTTTTTTTACCAAAGGTTTTCATGGCACCCAAAACTAATAATGCGGCTCTGTATTGACCTGATTCCAACAAAGCACTACATTTAACTGAACAGTTATCAATAATAGGGGCAGCATATTCGAGAATCGGCCGAATAGATGAAACATAATTTTATATACTCTCAAGGGCTTTTAAAGGTAATTTATACATACAGTTTCTTATTCTCCTCAACGAGAGTACCCTCCTTGGTTTGTTCAAATGATCGTGATCCAGTGATTTTAATTTTATTTATTTATGTTCTGTTCATATCTTGGCAAAATCTTTAAATAAATATTCTCCAAAACCACTTGGGCAAATTGTATAGGGACACTTTTTGGGGTCCTTTGTCCTTTATTGGTTCAACAGGTGGTGGTGTAATTGTTTTATGATTTTTTCTGGGTGCTTTTACGCCATATATTTCAACTTCTGTAGAACCATGAGTCACATTATGCTTAAGCATGATGGAAGTGAAACTTGTGGAAGCATAAAGTAAATTTCTTCATTATTTGGAGATCCTCTGGATATCTAATTCCTGATTTTTGAATGACATTGTAAGATTTGGGTACTCATCAGTCGCTTGCTTAAAACCATTTCTTAGTTAATTCCTTATATAACAAAATCGCTATTATACTGAAATAATGATGATAATGATAATTACAAAAATGAGTTTGTAACTCTCGAGAGAAATGGTTTTCCAAAAAATATGCCCTTACTACACTTGCGCACAAAAGAAAACTTTCCAAAATTCCGAGAACAGCTTCGTAAGGGCGGCGGAAAAAATATTTTCGCCACTATTCTGGGATTTCAACTACAAAACATTGGCAATCTGAAAAGATATATGAGTAACAATATTAACTTGGAGTTGTATGTCGTCCCAGTTTGTAAGAAATTGGAGCATGATGGTCAAAACCACATCCCCGGAAAATGGTTATATCGGATTAGGAAGAAGTGGAACACTCAGGTTTTCACTGGAATTTTAGAAAGTGCTCTTTTTCTTGGCTATGGCTTTAAGCAAGCATATGCTACAAACAACCAGTACCACACTTATCACATTGCAGCTTTAACATATAAGGTGAAGTTTCAACCCGAAAAGCGGCAATGAAATCGATAGATCCCACTTTAAAGCTTCCGTACCCCAATCATTATAGACATGCAGTGAAAAAAGAAAATGACGTAAAAAAAACCCTGACCATAACAAAAATATTACCAACGCAGCTTCCTGCACCTGACATCTTGACGGGTTTGGTCAGATTGACTTTTTCAGCTCGAAGTTTTGACTGAGTGAGCAGCTTTACTCGGCACGCTTTTGGCGTATTGCCCCAAAAGCTCACCGGCTTTAATACTTAAACCGTTTTTAAGCTTCCTGTTAGTGTCATCATGATGGTAGTTGAATGATTCAAAGGAATATGAATCTAATTCTCTTGTGTCGATTCAGAGAACACCGACCTTTGCGGATTTGCCAATGAAAAGGTTAATAGGAAAGGTTTACTATAGACTTATCAATATCGTTGACTTACTGTTGGTTACTTGACTTCTCACTTCTTATGCACCACAATTAAAGTACATGATAATAAAATACCCTTGGTGAACTATGTTACCTGAACTCCTTTTACTTTTTTTTTTTGTTTATGGGCTTACTAAGGCCAAGATCAGTCTTGCTCTAAGATATATGAAATCACCTCCTAGAAACATATGAAAACAAAAGAAAATATAAACCCCAGGCCATTGTGGATCTTTAATATCTGTCTTGACATCTGTTATACTGAATACACACACACACACACACACACACACACACACACACACACACACATGTTGACTTTTCTGGGCACCTCACACCGGGAACTTTTTTTCACAATCATATGGACTTTCTCGTTTTTTGCATCAGAAAATCAGGTACAGGAAAGGAATATGGTCATGTGTCGGGGCCATGTGATTAATTTTCCATATCCCATAAATGGGCATAATAATGAATGTGTTTTTACAAACGTTTAATTACCTTGGTAATATACTTATATGTGTGTCAACATCTTGCCTCTTTGTGACCTACAAGACTTGACATCTGCACCATTTTAGTAAACTAACAACAACTATATATACCGTATATATCATACGATATATTAGAACTCTCAAAAAAAAAAAACCAGCTTCAGACTACATTGGTATCAGCTTTTTCTAAGTACCGAATGTGGGTACAATGAAATTGATCGACACACGCAGTTTCTGGTGTGCTCCACACGTCTATCTTTCGACAAGGTGTGGGAGTGAAATATGTGAAAAGGTTGTCACATGGATGAGCTTGCTTGATGGCCAGTTGCACACATTTGTGTTAACCTTGGGCTGAAGCCAGAGTTAACTCTGACACGGAGGAGTTGTGAAATCCCGGCTTGACTCTGGATTAACCCCGGAGTTATGTGACACCAACTGGTTTGCTACCGGATCACTTATGTGCAGGTTACACAACCTGAGGTTAACACCAGATTCATTAAATTCTCATTCTTATTCCCCCCCTCCCCCCGTCCACATCGAGTAAAAAGTTGTCCCCTTTTTCGCCATTCTGGTAGTGTGCACTAATGCACATGTACAAGAGTGAACACATTTCTTGTCATTTGCGTGAAGCATGGTTGGAAAAGTACACTATACAACGTTGGAAAAAGAAACACTTTTGGAATTAGTGGAGGAACACAAAGATATAACTGAAAACAAAATAATTATGGCAGAATGCTGGGAAAAAAGCAACAGTTTGGGACACAAATACAAGGATGTTCACTGCATAACATGGCGTGTCAAGAAGAGCGAAAAAGCAGTTGAGAGATGCTTTTAAAAAAACATGAAAAACAAGGCAAAGTAAGATTTTGGCTATGAAGAAAGACAAAAAGAGCAGAAGGTAAAACGCAGTCTGTTTGAATGTCACCCATGTCCCCAAATGAGGTCAATCTTCTTCCACAACAAATCCTCAGTCTCAGCAAATGAATTTGATGACGCAGAATTGAATGGTGATTGATGCTGCCTCAGTCGGCGGAAATGAGGCGTTACAGGTCAATTTTTCATATATGTTTACATATGTATACACAGATTGCTGCACTGATGAGAAATGCAAGGTCAGATAAGCATTTGCATTCGCCGGCACACAAAATTTATTTTAATGACACATAATTTTTATTGTATGTATGTACGTATGCATGTATATATATATATATATATATATATATATATATATATATATATATATATATATATATATATATATATATATATATATATATATAACTTGCAATTTATATATGCAATTCTATTATGTCCGACAATCGTTCGAGCATGGATGTCTATCTACTCATCAGTTCTCCCTCCCTGATTTTATTAGCAGGAGATATACATTTAAATCCGGGTCCCAACGATGATTATTGTGATATCAAGTTAAGTCATATTAACATTAGAGGCCTATCCCAGGATAAGTTGAGGTGTATCCGTGCAGACAGTGCCCAAGACTTTGATATAACAGCCCTTTCTGAGACCTTTCTGTCAGGGGATACACTTGATGATGACCTTGCTTTACACGGTTTCTATACTACTATGGGATGGGAGAGGGTGTCGGCTTGTATGTTTCTCAGCAACTTCTTATTACCAGACGTTATGACTTGGAAAGGCCAGATCTTGAGTTACTACGGGCCGAAGTCAAACTGCACAACAACAAATTCTTAATAGGAGTTGTATACAGGCCACCTGACTCACCGCTGTCATTTTGGGATAATTTATAGTCCAACCTCGACCAAGTGAAAACTATCGGTATCTTAACCGGGGACCTTAACGCTGATTTTACGACAGCTCCAGGTAAAAAACTTGAATATTTTTGTAGTTCCAATTTTCTTGTCCCGCATATTCACGAACCCACTCATATAACCAGTAACAGCTCCCGCTGTCTGG
Organism: Hermodice carunculata; assembly: GCA_964020975.1. Taxonomy (NCBI): domain Eukaryota; kingdom Metazoa; phylum Annelida; class Polychaeta; order Eunicida; family Amphinomidae; genus Hermodice; species Hermodice carunculata. Next base: position 56,109,022 of record OZ026628.1, on the reverse strand, counting down.
ATCAAATTATTTCTAACAACCCAAGATACATTCACCAACCAAGTGTATTACCACCGATTGCTAATTGCGATCACATCATAGTCTCGGCTAACATTTTATTTCGGTGGGAAAAGGAGCCTACTTATAAGAGATTAACATGGCAATATGAGAAAGCAGATTTTGATCGCTTTCGCCATCATTTAAGTAACATTGAGGGGGTATTTTCTTTCTATCTGATGACTTAAACAAGTGTTTTATTTCATGGACTGGACGTTTTTTTTTGCGTGTCGCTAAAGACTGCATCCCACATAAAGATGTCCTAATTCGTCCTGATGATCGTCTATGGTATTCTTCTTCACTACACTGTGAAAAGCGTAAATTTATGCATGCATGTTATAAAGCTAAAAACTGTAACGATGGAGTACAGAGCCACAATATGTGGGCCACCTACAACCGTTTACGCAATCAATACCAGGGGAATTTATGTATATCTGAGCAACTGCACAACCGTAAACTTAGCAGTTCTTTAAATAATCCTCAAAAGGAAACTAAAACGTGGTGTAAGACTGTCAAATATTTTTTAAACAGTAATCACCTTCAAAACATCCTCTCTTTATCATGTGATGGGAGGCACATAGCCGACAATGCATCTAAAGCTGAAGTATTTAACTCTTTTTTTTTTCTTCGAGCAATCTTGATTTCTCTACGGTCAACACTCCTACACGCCCTCACCATCCCCTACATACTATTGGAGATTTAAATATTTGTGAAAAATGAAGTGCTAGATATACTTAACAGTCTTGATACAACAAAGGCAACCGGTCCCATATTGAGTGAGTACTAGACTTTTGAAAGAAGCAACATCAATTATTTACAAGCCGCTTACAAAATTAATTAACATGTCCTTAAGCCAAAAATAGTTTCCATCAATTTGGAAAGAGGCCCATGTCACACCATTGCATAAAAAAGGTGATGATACTTTTTGCAATAAATATCGGCCTATATCCCTCTTAAGTTGTACCGGTAAAATTATGGAAAGAGTTGTGCTCAAACACGTGCTTAACTTTTTTCCGGACAACATGGTTATCTCTGCCCACCAATGCAGATTTATGCCTGGAGATTCCACGGTCAATCAGTTACTTTCCCTTTACCATGAGCTATGTTTGGCGGTCGATCAACAAAAAGAAGTCAGAATCGTCCTTCTTGATATAAGTAAGGCCTTTGACAAAATGTGGCATAGAGGCCTCCTACACAAGTTAGAAAAAAACGGTGTCACAGGAAATTTATTATGGTGGTTTAAAGACTACCTTCACAACAGACAGCAACATGTCCTTGACGGTCAATCGTCTAATTGGGGTACCAGTACCGCTGGCGTCCCAAAGGCTCAGTTTTAAGTCCTCTTCTCTTTTCAATTTATATTAGCGACACTGTAAACGTTTTAAATTCTAATGTTGAACTTTTTGCCGACGATACATCCCTCTTCCTCACATTTGATGATCCAACCCATGCTACTACTATCCTTAATCAAGATCTTGCCTCTTTAGACGCCTGGTCCAAAGAGTGGCTAATTTCTTTTACCGCCTTAAAAAACCTGATACTATGCTTATTTCTCTTAAAAACAAATATCAGATCACCCGCCACTTGTATTCCAAGGTCACCAACTAGAGAACGTATCTCAACATAAACATTTAGGTATTACCCCGAAATCTGATTTAAAATAGAATGCTCATATCAAACAAATCGCCACCAAAGCCTCAAAGCAACTGAATATCATGAAGACTCTGCAATATCGCCTAGATCCCAACACACTTGAAGTTATTTACTTTTCATTTATTCGACCTATTTTAGAATACGGTAGTGTGGTTTGCGATGGCTGTGCACAGGCCGATGAAAGAATGTTAGAGGATATGCGACAGGCTGCGGCTCGCATCGTTACAGGAGCTATGCGCACAACACATAATGGAAAGTTACATGAAGAGACTGGCTGGGAGACCCTTTCCAAACGAAGAGAGAGGTCAAAACTTATTATGATGTGTAAAATTATCCACAGGCTAACTCCAAATTATTTGTATGCTTCTCTCCCTAACGTCCCAGCACCAAACGAAAATCCCCTTATAGCACCAGGCGGCGGTCTGATATTGACAGACGGTCTGAAGTACCTTTGTTCCATTCAAGATTAATGCTGTTTGACAAATCCTTCTTTCCTTCAGCCATTAAATTGTGGAATCTTCTGCCACTCGACGTGCCTAATTTGCCGACTTTGAATCAATCTAAAATGAGAATTTCTTGAAATTGAGAATGAGAAAATCGCCGATGAAATATCCCGAACTTTTTAACATAGGTAGGAGGTACATATTTATTTTATACTCCAGACGGCGCAAGGGTCGCAGTGAATTGAATGAGTATCTGTTCCAGATAGGCGTCAAGGCGTCACCAGGCTGTTCTGGCGGTGCTGCTGCTGAAAGCGTCTGGCATTATTTTCTCAGTTGCCCACGATATGTTATTATACGTAATAGCCTTCACATATTAGTTAATTCTGTTCATGCATCGCTCTGTCTAAATACAATTTTATTTGGTCATTCCTCCCTTAGTTTGGTAGACAATGTTTCAATATTTCTCTGGGTGCAAGAGTTTATTGAAAAAAGCAAAAGCTTTGAGGTTGAATCATTAATCTAACGACACGCATATTTTTCACAACCCTCTCTATCTGTGTTCTCGTACTGGTGGTGTCACGCCTTCTCCTTGTTGTGGCTCTGCATCACTGCCCTTCAAGTGCTTCTTGCACTCGATGAGTGGTGGTGCAGCCGGTTGTGTGTTACGTTTGTCCTGTGCCTACAAACTCCTTCACAAGAGGGATTAATATAGGGCTCTGCCCTCCTTCCCAATTGTATTCTACGAATAAAATATGTTTAAACCAAGTAGCAATTGGCACAACGTGCTTAAATGAGCTGGGACATGGGGTAGTTATGTAGGCGCAGGGTGCAAAAATCCATCATAATATATAACACCGAGACGCCCAAAAGCGTATTAAAGTACTAGGCGCTTTGGACGATCCTAAATAATGTGTTATGGATGGTTCAACATTTTCATCATTTGTGAATCAGTACTTCCAGTAAGCAAGGGGAAGGTAAGGGGGTCAAATGGGTCCATATTCTTTCACAGAATATGGAAAATGGTGGTCAATTTTTGGCCTGTTTGTGCAGTTTTGCATTGATTTTTTTTGGGGGGTGGGGGGTGTCATCCTTTTTAAAGTAGTAATTTGGAGGAGGGATGGGGGTTATAAAGTTTAATATCCTAAGTACTAATTACAAAATGATGATAATGTTGAGCCATCCCTAATGAACATTATAACAACAAATGATGAAGCGGTCATAGTGTCGAGCTGGAGCGAGCCAGGTCGCGAAGCAAAGTTTTATTGACGATATGCAGGTAAATAACGATAAATAACACTCATAGAGCTGAATAATGTTAAAACGATGTTACAAGAATTAAAAGATGGGCATGCTGTATGCCTTCGTTCTGTAAATGAACTGAAAAAAAAGTGATTAAATGGAGTGTGACCAGCCAAGTTTTGCGTGGGTTGGGACCTTCGTCATTTAGGCATGGTGATTGGAAAATGGTTTTGTTTTGACGGAAAACAAAATCATCCTGGTAAATGCAAATTTGCTTTCAAACTTGATGATTATACCGCTGGTTTTTCAGTGAATTATGAGCAAATAATTGTGGAAAATGTCGAAATTTTTGCGAGCACGTGGTGCCATGAATGGCGGATGTCACTGAATGATCTGAAGTGTGTGCTACTGTAAAAAGGTTAAAATCCTTGATCAGTGTTAACTTTATCAACATTGCAGACCTATTTATGAATGTCGGTGTTATATATTATTATGGTTTTTATGTTTTAAGATCATCTGATGTACCATGCATGACTGAGGGTGAATAATGCAAGGAAGTTGACGGATGCACAAACTGTTGCCAGCTAAGTGCAAATCGGACTGTAATCATTGAAAATAAATAAAGGATTATACTTAGGGGCCGTCCAAAAATGAAGACATTTTTACAAGTGTACAAAACGCACACTGGTGGAGGGGTGGTCAAGCCCAAGTGTACACTTTAAACCTGGTGGAAAAAGGTTGATTTTTTTTATCCCACTGTAGTTTATTCTATTATCCCTTTGGGATTTAAAGCACATTGTTTTAAAAAGCGTTCGAGGGGGAGAGAGAGAGAGAGAGAGAGAGAGAGAGAGAGAGAGAGAGAGAGAGAGAGAGACAGACAGACAGACAGACAGACAGACAGACAGACAGACAGACAGAGAATGAGTGAGGCAGAATAAGATGTGTGTTTCGCATGGTACAACTACATGCATTCAATTCAGTTTGTATGTATTACAAGGGTTGCACCTGTATTGCATTTTTTAGAAACAGAATTATATGACCAACATGTTCATAACAGGATTTCAGCGACAAGATGCACAATGCATAAATAGTCTGACAAGGGCTAGTCCTATCCTGGAGTCGCCAGTGGCGTTAAATCCTACACGTGGAACTCTACTGGCGTGCCTAATTTAACTTTCGGTCTTGATTGTGTTAATTTATCAAAACAGAACATGCACAAGATTTTCACCATGAGCAGGCATTTAGATTTAAAATTCGAACCTTCGAGTCTCTGTAATGAAGAGCTGTACTGCATTAAATATTCCTTCATTTATGTCCTTGGGTAAATCTTTGCTACCTTTGTTGAAATATGTAATCAAGATGTCGCTTGCCAAATAGGTAATAAGGGTAAGATTTACTCCAGAGGCCAAGAGATGACGCACAGTGTTCAATAATTTGAGTCTTGAAACTGAATAACGGGGGCAGACTAGAAAATAATGATAAGTATCCTCGTCCGGGGCAGTACAGGTGCAAGAGGGAGACGAGACAATATGGACTTTGTGAAGATGGGAGTTGAGACTGGAAAATCCAAGGCGCAGTTGGGTATTACATATCTGTTCGTAAAGCGTTTTCCATATGAAAAATAATCAGGTTGAATGTCAACACACAAATGGGTATTTTTTAATTTAATTTTGAATATGTCCAGGAATGCCGACTGTCTGATGTCCAAGGGTTGATTATTCCAAAGTTTGATGCTTGACAGGAGAAAACAATCGCCGAAACGTTTAGTTTTGAATCGAATCTGTCTTATATCAAAACGATTTCTCAAGTTGAGATTAGTTATGCGCGTGAGATTCTCACGTATGAGGCCACACAGCTACTGAGGTGTAATTTTGTGTAACATTTGATAAAAAAAGAACCAGTTTTTGGTATTTCCGCCGGGCAGAGAGAGTTTGCCAACCCTGCTCACTGAGAAGAAAACGGGGCGTATGACGTAAGGCAACTAGAAAAGAAGGTTTGCTTCAAAGGAAATCTGTCTGTGTGCCTTCAAAATTTGCGAATATTAAGTGCTACAACTTTTATCCTTTGGTCCTTCACATTACATTAACCTTATGGCTGGATGCAAATTTCAAAGTCCAAATGATCTTGACCTTTGACCTTTGACCTTTACAGGTCAGATGTAAATTCCACAATGTTAGAATATCCACAATTTCAGCGCAACATGAACCAAATTGGAGGAAAATTGACCAAGTTATGGCAAGATGAAACTTTCAAAGGGCCAAATGACCTTGCCCTTTGCCCTTTTAAGGTTACATGTTCTTATAAAAATGTGCAGTGTTGCAATACCTACAATTTGAGTCCAACATGATCAGAATTGAATCGAAATTGGCCGAGTTATGGCTGGATGAAACTTTCAAAGGTCCAAATGACCTTGACGCTTGAACTTTAGATGCCACATGTAAATTACAAAAATATGAAGTGTTACCATGGCAACAATTTGAGCCCAACATGATCAAAATTGGATAAATATTGACCGAGTTACGGCAAGAAGAAAGCCACCATCGAAAGTGGCCTTTGACCTTGAAATGACCTTTGACCTTGAGATGACCTCTACCTGAAGTGAACATTGACCTCAAAAATGATATTTTGGCCTAAAATTTACCGTTGACCTTGACATGACCTTTGACCTTGACATGACCTTGACATTTGAGAGGATCTTTACCTTGCTATGATCAAACTCCTATACACTCGGAACCACATCTACTATAGTATATAAGATATTGAAGATTGAAGACTTTAATTTGCCATCATTTGCATAATTTTGAAAAGCATGACCTCTCATTATACAAAGGCGAGACTTCATCTATAGAAGTATAATTCTGCCAAGTTTGGAGTTTCAACGTGTAATACTTTTCAAATGAAATGTCGGACAAATTTGCCTGTAAAGAAAGAAAGAAAAAAGAAAGAAAGAAAGAAAGAAAGAGAGAAAGAAAGAAAGAAAGAAAGAAATGAAGAATTCATTGAAAAGCAATACGTCTGTGTTGCCACACAGACATAATTCTTGCAGCTTCGTATTGCACAGCTTCAAGAGAATTTGAAAGGCCGATAGTACAGTTATCAAATAAAAATACTTCCGTATTCGAGTATTGACCGCACCATGGTTGAATATAGCCTTAGCAGAGTTTTGCGAGAAAGCTTGTATTTGAGTCGGCGAAGTAAAGCAACTAAGTCGTTGATTGGCCTTGTTGATGATGCGGGTAATGTGGGAATGCCAAGTAACGTTTGTGGTCAGAGTAATTCCTAAATGTGTATGTTGATGTGCTTCGAGTATAGCAGTGACTCCAAGGTAAAGTGTAGGATGGTCTTGTTTGATAGTCTAAGTGAGAAAAAAGGACTGCAACTGATTTGATGGCATTAAATGTGACACGTGCCATAACTTACCCCAAATATTAATTCTACCAAGGTCGGTATTTATTCTTTCAGCAGACGTGATAGGGTTATGGACAATCTCCAGTACACTGGGATCGTAAGCAAATAATTTTATGTCACATGTTATATCATCAGTTATGTCATTTATATATATATATCAAAATATCAGTGGGGAGATTGTTTCATAGTTTGGTGGCGTCAGGGAGAAAGGAATTTTCAAACCGTTTGGTTCGGCATTTAATGAGGTGAAGATTGCTGATAGGCCCATGGCGGAGCGTACGACTAGCAATGGCGGGGGTACGAGGTATAAGGTTGGATAGATAGGAAGGAGTTAAGTTAAAATACATTTTATAGAAAAGGATTGATTTGAAATATTTGCGTCTACTGGCTTCCCTCTACGATTAAATGATGAAATCTTTTACCACGAGATACACGAATTTTACCGACTTTCAACCAGTTCAAAAAGAGTATTTCAAGCCCCAAAACATGTCCCGTGAAATATCCCAAACTTTTCAATGTGGGCAAGAGATATTTATCCATTTCAGATTCCAGGTTGCGTATGGGCCGCAGTCAATTGAACGAACACCTTTTTCCAAATAGGAATAAAGGAGTCCTTAGTCTGTTCATGTGGCGCTGTTAGCGAAAGTATCTGGCATTACTTCCTCACATGTCCCCGATATGTTTTTTCCTAATGATTACTCCAAAACTGAATTTGCGTTACCATGGTTACCAATCAAAACACACTTTCTTTTGAAACACCTGTATAGTAGTTATGCTTATGTAAAGTTGTGAAGTGGTACTTTGTATGTGTATAAAGTTATGGTTAATAAGGTGTTTTTCGCTTTATTCCTCGAAAACTTAATTTCGTTGCCATGGTAACCAATATAAATAAAAATTGACCACAAAATTTATCATACACCCTACCTGTCGGTAAACTTCAGGTTTTTATCTTTTGATTGGTACCAAATTCAGCTGGGTATTTTGCCGGTTGAACGGTTTCAATTTTTTGGTGGACTCGCCACTGTACTAATATGTTGGTATACGCGATGTTCAGCCTCTGTCTGTTAATTTTGTTTCTGCATCATTCGGTCTTAATATAATTCTGTTTGACGATAGTGACTGCAACCTTCAGAAAAATATTAATATATTCTTATCAGTGCATAAATTCATAGAAAAAAGCAAACGCTTCGATGTCAAACCAATATATTAGTGATACCTCAACGATACTGCCATTAATGCCTTGTGAAAGTGGATACAACTCTATTTTTTCTTCTTCTTTTTTAAAATAACCAATTGATGTTTGTTGCAAGCCCCTCTATCTATGACTTGTGTTAGTGGCGTCCATCTTTTCGCTCTTTTGCCTCTGCTACACCTCTGTTAGACATTTAGGGGTCTAAAACACCTCTCCTCGAGTCCCCACTTGTCTACATGGGCGACGGTGACTGGTCGGCTGCGCGCTGCCAACAGCCACCGACGTCTGTGCCTGACTCGACGAGTGCCGGCGCAGAGGATGTACTGTAACGACTGTCCTGTGAACTTCCCTTTTTCCACAAGACGGATTTATATAGGGCCACGCCCTCCTTCCCAATTGTAATTCTCCAAATAAAATATGTTTAAACCAAAAAGTGTGTCCGAAGTCGTCAAGCATGACACGATTTTTCTGGCTTCGGGACTCTGTTAAGTCCCTTCACCGGTACGCAAATTATTTGTTTATCTTGTTGCTTCACAAGTCGTCAAAGGAGTCACCATCCCAGACACTCTGGTAGACAGACTGAATAAATTTGATAGAATACCTTTAAGAGTGGTGCTCAGAGGGGCGCACATGCCCACCCGTGCTAGCAACACATCATTGACTTAACCAACTGGCTTAAGAATCTGAAATACCTGGTGCACCATCAGAACTTCAATGTAATTGGATCGAATGAACCCCAGCTGGTCAAACTTTTAACGAAAATAATTTAATCATTTTAAAAATTTGCCAAGCTCTTAGTGCTTTTTAAAGTTTCTGCCAGTATTTTAAAAGCTGTGTGTCAACTGTATATTTTGTATGTATTCTATTTCCTCAATATTTGTGCATTCAAAATTATTATTATTATTATTATTATTATTATTATTATTATTATTATTATTATTATTATTATTATTATTATTATTATTATTATTATTATTATTATTATATTTCAGGAGGATATTTGTCAAGTGCGATAATTATCAAGTGATATCAGGAATCTCCTAGGCAATGGAGAAATGGGCATTAGCCACATCGCGTCACTGGTGAGTCTTTAAAGAGACACTCGATTTATGAACATTGGGCATCGAAAAGTATTGTGGATTTTTTTTTCACAAGTTGCAGTGCGCCAGTGTGCCCTAGCTGACCTCAGGATGGATAGGATGAGAATGAAGAGCCGCAACCGCCGCTCCATCTCCCCATTTCCCGTTCTCATATTTGATATGATAACCTATACGGGTTCTCCTCCAGCAAAAGTAAGCATGATTAGTAGTCTACACGAAATAGGCCTAAGTGGAGAGCCGCAGACCGCAGCCCCATATCCGCAATTTCCTATTCATGGGTTCGATGTAAGGATTTGCCGCAGCCGCAGCCCGTGCTACTTGTATAAATGTCTCGTATTATTATTCCACTGATTCTGTGTCATTAAAGCCACGACATTACTAAAAGGGTGCACATAAAAAATGAAATTTGACGCAGCACAACAGTTCACGATACTTATTTTCTTAGATCAACTTCTGAATAAGGCTTATTTATAGTGATGAAGCTAATAATTGCTTGTGGACGACTGATAATTTCATGGATACCACGTGTTATGTGGGGCTCATAAAGGATGGATTTCCTTACACACTTTGTAAGTGTATTATGTGGTATGTCTCTTGAAAGAAAATAAAAACTTGATAACACGTTATCTGTTAAAATGAATTGAATATGTTTAAAGCTACGGCATAAAGGATGGATTTCCTTACACACTTTGTAAGTGTATTATGTGGTATGTCTCTTGAAAGAAAAAAAAACTTGATAACAGGTTATCTGTTAAAATGAATTGAATATGTTTAAAGCTACGGCTGAAGTGTGGAACAAATTAAAAACGAAATAAATGCTTTCCTGCAGTCCATGATATTGAATGTTTTCTGAGCGTCGTCGGTGTATAATTAGTAATTTCATATCGCGTTGCATGAAACGAACAGATGTGCGAATTTACACGAAAAGGAAGAGACACACACACACACACACACACACACACACACACACATATATATATATATATATATATATATATATATATATATATATATGCGCTTAAGAATTTGAAAATAAAATTATAAACAGTTAAATATACATCTGGTATCGGTATACTGCCGTAAGGTTTCAGAATATGTGTTCATATTGTTTTTTTTTGTGTATGTGATTGTAGTTCTTCTACACGTCTTCGTCGTTGAGTGCGAAATAAAGGGTAAATCGTCAGCCTGTTTCGTCAGTCGTTTCTGTCCTCCCCCCCCCCCCCCATAATTCACAGTAAAAATGTGTGTCGGCGAAGGGCGGCGTTCTACTGGCCAAGCTGGGTGTGGCTGTGACTATATATAGACAGTATAATTCGCGACCTGTGGTGTCAATAGGGGAGAAATGTCGGACGATCTGAGAAAGGCACGTTCTGCGGCCAAGAGGGCACTCACTCGGCAAATCAACGAAATAAGACAAAATATTGCTGAAAATTATGTAGAGGACATTCCGGACAGTTCAGACAGCTTAATTTATGAAGTAGAACAAAACAAATACATAGCTGTATTAGAAAAGGTAAATCTTTTCACTCAGTCAAAAAGATCTGTTGAGAATAATATATCTAGAGACAAGTTATTGAATTTGTTAAGCCAAAAGTCGAATCACAGGCTTTCAGAGGTGACCCTCTTCAATATCATCAGTTCATTAAAGCTTTCGAACAAAATGTTGACAAAGTTTGTACAAATAGCGATCTGAAATTGTCACGACTTATGCAGTATACACAGGGTCCTGCCAAGGAAGCTATCAGGTATTGCCAATTACTAAGTAACGAAGAAGAGTACCAGGAGGCAAGAAGCAGCCTTGACAATATATGGGGTAATGCACATCTTGTTACTGAGCGACTTGTTAAACAGCTGAGGTAAATAATAATAATAATAATAATAATAATAATAATAACAACAACAACAACAACAACAACAACAACAACAACAACAACAACAACAACAACAACAACAATAATAATAATAATAATAATAATAATAATAATAATAATAATAATAATAATTTTATGAGGAAAACTACCCCTTTACAACGGGGGCATCGATGGAACAGGGTTTATTCCATGATGCGTCCAAGTATCTTACCCATTTAAAGTTTGCTTTCAACCGGTGTAAACAATCATCAATATCATAATTTTTGTCCCCCGCGCTAAAACTAGAGATAAACCACTCATTGGGAGAAAACTCTAGAAAGCGTAAGGACAAGTACACTTTTGGTTGACAATGTAGAAAGTAAATGTTTATCATCGTCATATTTACAATGTATAAAATTAAAGTACACTTCAAAATAGATAAAACTTATATACAATATAGGAGCTTCATTTGAAATCTATGGAATCTGCACCTTACAGGGAACTGTACAACTCTATTTCTTTACTGTGAACAGGCACAGTTGAAGACATATACATATATACATACACACACATACACACACATACACACACACATATATATATATATACACACACATATATCACATATATATATAGCTTATATATCACAGTTAATTTTCAAGAAATATCACAGCCAGCACCTTCAAGGTATTAAGATCACCACAAGATGTACAGTAATTCGCTGATGAAATGAAAACGGCACAAAGAATATTGTCACAGTTCGATACTATGAAAGAAATAGATTCACAGGCTGCCATACTGTATATTGTAGGTAGATTACATGGTAGTGTACAGGCTAGGTGGAACAAATATGCCCTTTCAACAAAAAAAGTCGAGTTCTTCATATCCAGTGTTCGCTGATATGGTAACCTTTGTGGGTGACATTGCTGTGGACGTTACAGATCCCGTTTATGGGGTATCTAAGTATGGAAAATCAGAAAAGCCGAAAGAAAATCCCAGAAATTTAGTAGCTAATCTCAGTATGTCAGCCAATGAGTCTGAATCAAAAGGTGGTAAATTATCAGGGCTTGGAGCAGTGAGCGGGGCTGACAGTGACGGGTCTACAAAGGGGTCCAAGACATATGCCAGACCTGAACCGTCATGCCTTTTGTGTAGTGAGCATCATGGTTTATGGCACTGTAGTATCTTCAAGCAAAAGACTCCACAGCAGAGACTCGATATTGTCAATCAACATAAATTGTGTCACAATTGTCTACTTGCGTCACATGACACTTCGAGGTGTGGGAAACGATCAGTTTGCTCCGCTACAGGGTGTTGGAAAAAACGTACCATGTTTATACATGTCACTTCTACAGAACGAATCCCCGACACGCCTAAATTAGACCACCATATTCCTTTATTGAGTATGTACCTTACACATGTCTCATAAAGCTAAAAAAAAGAAAACAAGAAAAATACAATTAAAACAAGTTTTACCAGCCATAAGATATAACACACGAAGTCGAAACATATGCCCAAATTAAAGCATGGCAGGACCTTTAACTTTAGGACTATTAAGCCTACATGCGCGAACTCGCGAAATGTACACACGAACGTGATGGCAAACACATTCTAAGTTAAATTTGCATGCCGCGTGTCACATTATCCTTATATTTACATCAGGCAAAACGCGTGAACTCTAAACAGCTATTAGAATAATTTACAATGTCTAAGAACGCGCGAATTTGTATTAATCTTAACTTCGCGACCATAAGAAATTACATAGCTAATATTCCACTCAAGCAATTTTACGTCCCATGAGAGAAAAAGTCATAATACATGTCGCATATCCGCAAAATTAGTTAACTAGACATTATTCTACATATAAAAGCTCTTCAAAATGCAGTCGAGTCATGAGCTTATATGATAAGCAACTTCTAATGCATTTGCGCACATGCATGTCTTTGCAATATGTAGGCACAATTAATCAGAAAAACTTCAGCGTCAAAAACAACAGACAGTAAGCGACGCAGAACATTAATGCACAGGTAAGACATTTGTACCAAATTCTTCGTTCAAGTTATTTTAATACGCTGAATGCACAATGTACGCGTGCATACAAATTGCCTGCAGGTACAAGTCATGTGCACACAAATATAAATTCAATTTTACTGGCGCATTTATATCCCTATATCGCTGCAATAATGCAAATAACGAAGACAAGCAAAAACTTACAAAACGTGTATGGCGGTCTAATGGGCAGTAGACAGTAACATGGCATAGCAGGAACAAAACCATAGCTTATATGGAAGGCAAAACCACGAGTCCCTTGTGACGGGTGTGGCTGGCTTGACAAGGCCGCCCATGGTGCTATAGGAACAAAATATGCCCAAAAAGCAAGTTAAAAAAACAGAAAAATATATACCAAAAAAGCTGGAGGAAATATGAGTGAATTTCATGGAAAAAACTTATGATTAAAAAAAAGACTCACCATGTACCAATATGCTATGATATGGCATGAATATCAGAGCCATATGTGAAGGACGTCTGTCCTCGCTCAGCGAAAAGAGGGCTCTGAAGAAAAGCGAGAAAACCGGTCCCGCGGGTAAAAATAAATACGGCGATTGAAAACAATGATTCAATTGGCGACGTTGTGTCAGAGGAGTTCCTCCATAAATAAAAGACGTGTTAAATATTAGTACAGTCACGGCACAGGAGATGTCACTGCAATAACTTTTATAACTTACAAAACAGCACCTTGACAATAAATAAATAAATCAATCAATCAAAATTTTCAGTAAGTGAAAATGACAATACATATTGATGAGAAGACAAATCAAATTGATCCCCCTAAGTTATCTCGGGCTATCTGTTCTTCCCAGAAAAAAAAACGTATATATGCCTATTGTTTCAGTGCTTGTGTGACTTTAGGACTTTATTGACAACACCAATATTTACAATGGTAATCTGTCACATACATACATACATACATACATACATACATACATACATACATGCATACAAACAACAACAAAAACAATAACAACATTGGAAAAGAAATACAATGGGATACACATTACACATACACATATGCAACAAACAATTATATATTATGAAGCAATTAAGCGAGTAGAGAAAAAAAATAGATAAAGTTAATTTGATGTCATAGAGGTCTGTTGATGTCTGTACATTCTTTTAGGTAAAAAGCAAATTTTGAAATCAATTCTGTATCGTTTAAACTCATAATGAATATAAATAACTGTTCATCGTCAAAGCCATCTAAGTTAAAAATTTGTTTTATTTCGCTCAAAAATTTGTTGCTGGGAGTTGTAAATTTAGAACATTTTAAGACATAGTGTTTTTCATTTTCGATTTCTTTGCAAATATCACAAACTCTGAGATCAACAGGAATTTTGTTTGGTCTTTTGTGGCGTCCAGTTTCAATACTTAAATTATGTGCACTTATGCGAAGGCGGGCAATATATTTGCGTATATCGAAATCTTTTATCTGGTAAAGGTATAATTCTAAATTGAAATCCGTTTTAAAAAGAGTGTACGTTCGCAATTTTTTATCTTGATCACCTTGAGAATTTAAATCTTGCCCCCATTGTGCTTGTGAACGATTCTCAGAGGGTATATGCTCTTATAAATACAGGCTCAAGTAACACGTTCTGTACGAAGTCTCTCGTGACGCGTTTACAAATACAAAGTAAAACTGAAGAATATCATTTGGGTACACTAAATTTTGACGGACAAAAGGAGATCAGAAACTGTCAATCTGTATGTGACAGGAGAAAATGGCGATACACTGAATATGAATAAAGTGTATGCAGTTGACCTTGTACCTGTGTCTGGTAGCAGATTAGACTCGCCTTTGCCTGCTCATCTTCGTGACCTTGATTTATCGTATTATACCCAGGAAGAAGCTGTAAAGGTCGACTTATTGATAGGCCAAGACAATGCTCAGGCTTTAATTTCTCTTGAAATTAAAACTGGAGGTAAACACGAGCCGTTTGCGGTGCGTACGATTTTCGGTTGGTGTATTAACGGGACAATTCTTGTAGGTAAAGTCAGCAAGACTGTGATATCAAACTTTTTGACCAATTACCCATTGCCCACTGTGACAGATAAAGTAGCTAAACTTTGGGAATTAGAAAACGAGGGTTTAGTTGACTTAGCTTGGTCGCAAGAGGAAAAGTCAGTTTTTGAACTGTGGGATGGTGAATTGAGGAAAGTAGATGGCCATTTTGAGGTACCCATTCCGTGGAAAGATGTGAATGAACCCATTCCAAATAATTTTGGAATTGCAAAATCACGCTTAGATTCTTTAGTGAAGAAGTTGGATTGAGAGGGACTAACAGTTAGATACAACACGGAAATAAAAAAATTACTTGACAATGGTTACGCAGAAATAGACCCTGATAGTGAATTATATTGTGCAAGCAGGGTCCCGATTTGAATAACAAGTTGTTATCGGTATTGTTGCGCTTTAGGCAACACCAGTTTGCGGTTCAAAGTGATATCGAAGCTATGTATCACCAAGTTAAAATACCCCCAAAAGACAGAGATGCGCTAAGATTTATGTGGTACAGCCACGGGAAATTAGTATGTAACAGAATGACGTCTCATTTATTGAGTGGGTTCTGGTGTGCAAGTAGTGCTATGTTTGCGTTGAGGCGCATGGTGTCAGAGTGTGGGAATGTATCCCCATTGGTGAAAGACACAATTGAAAACTCATTTTATGTTGACGATTGTCTAAGGTCCGTGCCTGACAAAGAAAGCTGTGGAGAAATTATCCAAGAAACCCCAAGGGTATTGCTTTAAGGAGGGTTCAAACTGACAAAGTTTATTGTCAATGGTGAATCTGTGCTCCAGAGCATACCATATGAACGTCTGGCCATAGAAGTCAAGGACATAGGGCCAGATTCATGTGGAAAAGTCCTGGGTATCAAATGGAATGTTTTTCCTGATGCTTTCTTTTCCGAAGTGTCAATAATGATGACACTGATAATCTTACACGATGGGAAATGCTTAGTAAGATATCTTCCATGTTTGATCCTTTAGGTCTGCTCAACCCTCTGTTATTAGTGGGTAAAATGCTATTTTAGGAAACCACACGACTTAAATTGTCATGGGATGAACTTATTCCATCAGATCACAGTGTACAAAGGGAAGCATGGTACCAGTCATTAAAGAACTTACAAAAATTTAAAGTTCAAAGGTGCATCAAACCTAGTGAATTCAATGATGCTGAAATTGAATTACATCATTATTGAGATGCAAGTGAACAGGCCTATGGCTGCTGTAGCTATATTAGATGTATAAAGAAGGATGGGAAAATCCATACACAACTTATCATGAGTTAATGTAAATTAGCTCCACTCAAGCAGTGTACTATACCACGCTTGGAACTACAAGCAGCTCTTCTTGCTGCTAAGGTAGATCATCTTTTGCAAAAGGAATTAGATATCAAGATTGATCGTTCATATTTCCGGGTCGACTCCGAAATAGTTTTGAAATACATATCCAATGAAACTAGACAGTTTCATGTGTTTGTTGGCAACAGGGTTAGTGTGATCAGACAGCTGTCACAACCGGAGCAGTGGAATTTCATGAGCGGCACTGCTAACCCATCACATGTATTAACTAAAGGTACTATGGTAGATCAATTATGCAGTCAAGAATGGCTGTCGTGACCTCGGATGTTAAAGCAGTATAAAAACGAATGGCTGGTCAATTTGCTACAATCTCATGAATTACCTGAAGATGATTGTGAGGTAAAAAGAGGGACACCAAAGTTTTGTGTGAATAGCACACAATCTAGTGATGTACCGGAACACAGAGAAAATCCATTACTCCATATTGGCAATCATTATTCTAGTTGGTACAGAATGAAAACAGCTGTAGCTTGGTGGAGGAGGCTATTAGCTATACTCAGAAAGAAACACAGTGGCTAAGGGAAACTCTCATCTGCA
Organism: Hermodice carunculata; assembly: GCA_964020975.1. Lineage (NCBI taxonomy): Eukaryota > Metazoa > Annelida > Polychaeta > Eunicida > Amphinomidae > Hermodice > Hermodice carunculata. Next base: position 56,092,147 of record OZ026628.1, on the reverse strand, counting down.
GAGATTAGTCAGGGAGGAGCCCTACTAGTTAGGGTAGATCAGGCTCATTCCAAGAAGATTTAGAAAGACTTTCACGGCACCAAAGTATAAAGAGATCTAGTCCCCTAAAGTCACTCGATCCTTATTTAGATCACATTGGTATCTTACGTGTTGGGGACAGATAGCGTCGTGCTGATATTCACAGTAAGCATCCATGTCTCATCCCTCGTAATCATGCCATGGCCTCTGCAGTTATTGTAGAAATACAAAATGCAGCACGTGTAGGAGTTGAATGGGTTCACAGTATTATCAGAAGCGATTTTTGGATTGTTGTGTACGTGGTACCACAGTAGCACATGATCAGTAAAATGTTTGACCAACATGCCTTTGTGATAGAGACCTGTAAGACCAGCCATGCCCCCCCCCCCCTTTCTCTTTGTTCTTTGGACTTTCGGAACATGTGTGAATATCTTAATCGTCACATTACATATGCAAGTCATCAAAAGTAAGAAGTTATCTGTTTAAAAGCGTAACTTTAGGAGATTATGCAGTCAAGCAAAAAGAGTTGTGTCATAAGAGTGTAACTCTGGTATGTACATATAGATCTGGTCACCTTCTGTGACGGACATTTATTTCTTTGAAGTTTTCTCGAGTTTACCGACTGGTGTTGACTTACAAGTCTGTTTAATTACTCTGGTTCTCAATTAAATCCTGTCAATCTTATTGTCTCCACCCCTAATCTACTTAAAAATTTACAAAATCTACTTATAAATGCACACTTTTGTTTCTGTTTGTTGTTTACATGCTGTTTGTACACAATAATGCAAGAAAGCTATTGGTCACTGTGGAAATGGGTATGCAAGGGTTGGTATAAAAGGGCTGTGTAACTCTGTGCCCGCACTCGTTCGAAAGGAAGACACAAGCTTGTAGCTTGCATGTCATTTTTATTTGGTGTCATCTCGCATGATGTGAAACTTCATCTTTTGTATTGGACTTTTATATTTTAACGACAAGAAATAAACGGGCGGCCGTATAGTCGTTCACAACTCAATCACCGTTTCAGGATTTTTGCCAAGCTTTCCCCAAACGGAATCTTATGAGTAACATCGTAAGATGAATACTAAGTCCTGGACCGTGATATGGTGGAGAATCCGGGTAACTAGACTCAGACGCTGAGGATAACATACCACTGATATATCTTCGGCTCAACAATTCCTTTACAGAACTGCAGTCCACCACTACTGTTCAATCCACAATTAGTGATAATCCAGATACAGAGCCACAAGTCGCGCTAGAAGGATTTGAAGACATGGCGCTGAAGTTGTCGATCCAGAAGTTCAAGGGGCTAAGCGAAAGCAATGCAGAACAATTTTTAAACGACTTTACAAGTTATATGAAGTTGAATAAATTAGGCGAGGACGAGAGATGCATCGCGGCGTTTCAGCTTCACTTAAAGGGCCCCGCCCTTACCTGGTACAATAATGTGCCAGATGCCAAGAAGGTCAAATGGGCCGATCTGCAGAAAGAGTTTAAAGATACATATGTGGACATTGATTTTTCGAAAAACTCGGCTCTTCTAGCATAGACGGAATTGTTCAACAGAATGAAGCTAGCTCCACATCAGAGTATGAAGGAGTTCCATGCTGCCTTGTTAGAGAAAGGGAAGCGATCGAAAAGAGACAAAAGAGACATAATGATCCGCTTTATTGATAGCTTGCCGCAACAGTTGCAATTTTTTGTGAGGGCAGGTCGGCCAACAAGCTTGCAAGAGGCCTATCTAGCTAGCAAGATGGGGGAGATGTATGGATACAGGGCTGTTACACCTGTAGCCATGGTGGCGGCAGCGACTTCTGCCCCGGCGTCAAGGGAGGCAGATGATACCAAACGGGAACTCCGGGAGCTCAGAGAACAGGTGGCCGCCCTAGTTACCAAGATAGATGAAACCTCGCGGAAACCACGGCGACCCCAGCAGCAACAGCGCGGCCGACGAGGACAACAGCAGCAACAGTCACAGCCATCGCAAGTCAACGAGACGGAGACGAGGACCTGCTACACATGCCGCGGTAAGGCGCACATCTCGCCGGACTGCAACTACGACCAGGACTCGAACATTCCGGCCAGTCCTGACACTCAGTGTCAACTATGTTCGCAACGGGGCCACGGGGCCTCCTCTTGCAAGAAATTGAGTCAACAGGGAAACTGACTTTGCCCGGGCGAGATAACCAGACGCCCTCCCTCGGGACTGATGTTGACAGTTGTGTCAACCACCTGCATCTGGACTCTAATTTGGACAGTGACTCGCAGGAATACACGTCAGGTGAATCTGAAGGTCAGTGTCATGGTTACATATTGTTGCCTGTAAAGTGTGGTGACATATCCCTAGCTGCTTAAATAGATACTGGTGCAACCATAAATCTAATGTCAACTGCTGTGTATGAAAGTCTTCCCGAACATACGAAGACTAAAATAGAGAATGGTGATACTTCTCAAGTTACTTTAGCTAACAATCAAGCGGTTAGAGTGAGAGGCTCGGCAGGTGTGACAGTACAGTCACCATATGGAAAACATAGAGTCAATGTTTGTATCCTTGATGAGCTATCACAGCCTCTTATATTAGGCATTGGTTTCCTAGAGAAATATGGCATTGTTTTAGACTTCAAGAAACACACACACATAGCTACTAAGAGTAAAGTTAAAGCAAGCAAGACTGTCACTTTACAGCCTCATTCTGAGACTGTTGTTATGGCAAAGTTAACAACTAAAATGCCTATGGGTATGACTGGTATGTGTATGGCTGCAAAGCCTATTATGGGTGAAGAGTTCTGTGTAGCAAAGTGTCTTGTTAAAGTGACTTTTGATAACATGGTGCCTTTGAATATTTTGAATCCATGTAACTATCCTGCGATTCTGTACAAACATACACTTTTGGCTCATTTTATTGCTATGGATGAACATTTCGACCTTGTCTTCCTTCCGAACGAGTCATTTGGGTCTAATCGAATCCATGGCAGTGGAGTGCAGTCAAACTTTGTATGTGCAGAGAGTGAAGTTGAACCAAAGCATGAAAGGTGCAATAAGGAAAAATTCCTATCATATTTTAACCTTTCGTCAACTGTACTGAATAGGGAACAGAAAAAGCAATTGGAAGAATTGTTATGTGAATTTGAAGATATATTCATAACAGACAAGAACCCTTCTATTGGGCTCACTCAGCTGGTGAAACATAAGATCATTTTAAAGCCAGACGCTCAGCCGAAACACCAGAGACCATACAGGTTATCTTCTGACAAAAACGTGTATTGAGAGACCAATTAGATGAGCTTTTAAAGCAGGGTATTATTACACCAGTAGGGGTTGATGAAGAGATCCCTATAACTAGTCCCATTGTACTTGTGACAAAAAGGGTTAACAAAGAACTAAAACCTGGTAGTAAAGAACACAGTCTGTCAATGTATAGATTTTGCACCGACTTCAGATACTTGAACTCGCAGATCCAGGATTTTAGCTACCAAATCCCGGACCTGCAAGAGTTAACGGAGTCTTTTGGAGAGTGTACGCCAAATGTTATCACCAAAGTTGATTTGGGGCATGGGTATTTTAACTGTGAATTAGATGAGAGTTCCAGTAAATATACCTCGTTTAATTGTTGCTATGGAAGCTTTAAATACAAGCGTATGCCCCAGGGTTTGAAGACAAGCAGTTTTACAATGCAACTTTTGATGAACCAGGTGTTTAAAGGGTTAACTTTTGTATCGGTTCTGACCTACATGGACGATACCGCTATTTGGTCAGTTGATGGTGTACAGCATCTTAAAGATCTCAGGGAGGTGTTTGAGTGGCTAAGAGTAGCGGGGTTGAAATTGAAACCTAGCAAGTGTGACCTAGCAGGGGACAGTTGTGTTTTTCTGGGTCATAAGATTAGCAAAGATGGCATCTCTCCCCCGGACGATAGAGTGGAAGCGATACAAAACTTTCCCGCTCCAAGAAATGCCAAAGGTGTTAGGCGTTTATTAGGAGCTTTTAACTGGTTTCATAAGTTTATTCCCAACTTTAGTGCAGTGGCTACCCCAATACGTCAGTTGCTGAAAGGGGATGCTCGATTTAAATGGGGAGAGTCCCAACAAAAAGCGCTAGATGAGCTTAAACGGTTGCTTATTAACTCTCCTGTGCTGGCCTATCCCAGATATGATATACCTTTCAGATTGGGGGTAGATACCAGTTGTAAGGCGGTCGGGTATTGTTTATATCAGGTATATCCCTCAGAGGAATTTGACACAGGTACTTCTGAGAGGGAACGAGTCCGGGTGGTCCGATTTGGCTCGAAAGCACTGTCCAAGTGGCAACACAGTTACGTACCCACTAAGCTTGAGCTATTGGGATTGGTAACGAGCATCTTAGATTGTGCCTCCTATATTAGAGGGCAACATTGCATAGTTGAGCGTGATCACTGCAGGCCCTAAAGCCCTTATTCCAGAAAAAATTACGTGGGGCAATATATGAACGCTGGTTTGCCATTTTACAACAGTTTTCCATTGAGATAGTGTGGAAGCCAGCAAATCAAATGGTGTTGTGTGATTATCTCAGTAGACCAGAGCCCTTACCCGAAATGGCCACGGTAGAGAGTCCTACTGATGAGGATATGTATTTCCCTTGTGTCCCCGAGAAAAATGTTGGAAAAGTGAGCCTTCCGGGGAATCATAATTTGGTGGACCTCATAGGTCAGGGTTCTGACAGCGAAGTTCCAGATATGACTGTTGCAGTGACCCAAGTAAAGCATGTAGGGTCAGAGGTCAAACCTAGTTCTACAGATTATCAGGCGGCAGGGGTTCTGGCGGATAGTTAAGCATATGATGCTGACAGTGAGGATACTAGTGACACAGAGTGTTGTCCTATTGAGAGGTCATTTCCGGTAACCAGAAATCACAGGGTTAAGGTTCCACATGTAATGTATTCGGCTCCCCCATTAAGCGATGAAGAAGAGTACTTTACTGCCGAGGAGGAATCTGAGGATGGCAAACAGCCACACCTTGCTTCGGTAGCTATAGATGCAGGCCAGGGGGAACCAGAGGTAAAGTCATTGCGGGAAAAGTTGTCAGATCAAATGAAAAACGCAGACATCTTTCAGAATTTTGATTTTAGTCAAGATAAAGTTTCAAAGCTTCAGGCAAGTGATCCAGATTTCTGTCACATACATGCCTATCTGACAAGTGGTGTACTCCCTGTAATGCAAAAACAAACCAGGAAAGTGATCCTTCAATCAGCCGACTATATACTGGTAGATAGTTTACTCTTTCATTACCGGATGGCAAGGTCGAAGAGGGTTAAAGACTTAAATCACTATCAATTGGTTCTACCAAAGGCTCTCATAAAGATGGTGATTCAATATTATCACGAGAGTCCCCTAGCTGGACACGGTGGTATACAGGATACACTTGACAGGGTTAAAGAGCTTATTATTTTCCCCGCTTAGTCCAAGAGGTCACAAACTTTGTCAGGTCATGCCATGCCTGTCAAATTAGGAAGGTCACGAAAGCCCATACTAAGAGTGAGATAATAGCTTTTCCTACTCCCGACAAATGTTTTCAAGTGTGGGAATACGATCTGTTTGGACCAATTAAACCAGTAAGTCCACAGGGAAATACATACTTATTTACGGCTATTGACTTGTTTTCCAAATTTTTGTTTGTCTGTGCCATAGCCAGCAAAGATGCTGTAACGGTAGCTGAGGCGATATTTAGTCTGTTTTGCACTTTTGGTGTGGCGGACACTTTGCTTTGTGATGTCGGGTCGGAAAACATTTCTGCAGTTACCAGGGAAGTTTGTAGGATGCTACAGGTGCCCCAAGAGTTTACCCCTCCTTTTGTTCACAAGTGTCTGGGTGCAGTAGAGAGAAGTCACCGTGTCTTGGAAGAGAGGTTAACCCCTTATGCGGCTCCGCAGGGTAGAAATTGGCATAAAATGCTCGATGCTATCGTATTTGCCATCAATAATTCTGTAAATGGAAGTACAGGCTACTCCCCACACGAGATTGTGTATGGCTGTATGCCAAAATTTCCCTTAGTTCCACCCAAGCCCACGGACTTTAGCTCTATACCAGAGGATGCACATGCGTTTGTTAAACAACATGCCAAGAAATTGGAGTACATAAGATCAGAAGTAAGAAAGAATTTGGCTAAAGCTAAAGCGAAGATGGTTAAAGGGGCTAATTCTAAGTGCAATCCTCTTAAGGTGGCCACAGGGGACTACGTCTATCTCATGAAGGAGCAAACAGGTGCCGGTCGGAAGTTACAAAACAGATATGAGGGTCCGTACGTCGTAACAGAGGTCTCTAGTGCCCACACAGTAATATTGTCTAACCTTGACACAGGGAAGAGGCTTTCTCGTCCGGTACATTTAGATCGGTTGAAAATGGCTCATGTTAGGGTGCCAAATCCCGCCCCTTACTTGCCAGACACAGTGGTGTCGGGTAAAATGTTAGGGTTGAACTTGCCACAAGCCGTAAATGAGGATAGGCATGCAAGTCAGCGTACAGAGAGTGACCAGCGAGAGAGTGACAATCAAACTGTAAAAAGGACAGAGAGTGAGTCTAGGCCAGTGGTCCGGAGGTCAAGTAGACTGAGAAAGGTACCAGATAGGTATGGTGTAGTGGTAAATCCCAATACCATATTCCCATCTAGCTCAATATCTTCAGATGAGGGTGGGTATCATAAGATAAGACGTATCCTGGCACAAAGAGTGAGGGATGGGAGGACTGAGTACAAGGTGCAGATTAGAGGGGAGCCTGCTGGGAATGCTTTATGGGTTCCCATGTCCAGGTTAGATGCCAAGGCACGGAAACACCTACAAATAAAACCGCCTCCATTGGTTAATTAGGGAGGAAATGCCCTGGTGTCTTTTATAAATGAACATGAAGTTGTCATCCTTGAGTTTTCTATTGAACTATTTCTATGGACGTTTAAATGTATGCTCGTGCGTAAAGTGTACATGTGTTTTATATCAAACTAACCGGGTTTGGTATTTTCGTTTATTGTTTATTATGAGAATTTTGAACTATGTGCAATGATTATGTATCATATGTTATGTGTTTGATATACAAGTGGACATAGCTATTGAACCGTACTTGTATTTTGACATTAATGTGTTCTTTCTAACTTGTTGTAAGGTGTGACTTATATTTTGATAGGGTGCATCACTGAAGTATCATTTTATATGCACGACAAGGTGTAGGCTGGTGGGGACATGTAAAAGAGAGTGGCCTTATCTTTCGTAACTTCGGTAACCTATTGACACTGCGGTGTTACTTATTTTGTGCTGGGCCCAGCAGCCCTAATTTTATGATGGTGTGTGACATGGAGTCACATTGGTCATTGTGTTGACCATACAAGGCCCGTGTTGGGCTGAAGGTTATTAACAGAATTGTATGAGACTAAATGGGTTTATTCCTTAGACTTTTGCATTATTTGTTTGTTATCCACCAGAAAATACCCATTAGTAATATATTATGATTTAATGGAGATTTAGGTGCCAAGGGTCACCGCTGGTCCTGTTCAGAAGGGTTTGGACTTACAAAAATGCATACCAATGGGTCGGTTTCGTGACGGTTTTGATTATGTAATGCTTGCAAACATCACATAAGATATAGGGACTTTAAAGGTTTTGAAAGTTAGGAAGTGAGTTTTGAAACCCCGGCTGAAACATTATATCCTTTGCGGGAATGGCCTGACATGTATCGTAGTCTTTCATGAAGCGCTTTTAATGGCATGTAACTGATTTGCCATGTTCTCTGTGCTGTAAGACAAGAAAAGGCCAAGCACTGCGATGTTTTGTTTAATTGATACTTCTAAGATTTGAACTGATACTTCCATGATTTAGACTTTTGAATTCTGTGTTTGCTTATTTGATGTAGGCGACGATGGTTGTAATTATAAGCCGTCATTTGCTGTAACTTTCAGTTGAAGACGTACATATGCTAATGTTTTGGTCACATGACATGACTCATCAACTTTCCCATCGGTAAAGGCCACAATGCTGAGGATTGTGCGCACTTGGTGATGTGCTAGTAACCTCTCCCAAGTTTGGTATATCATGTCATGTTTACCTCATTGGGAACATATGCCATATATGGATTGTTAGGTAACTTTTGTATTTGCCTTCTGATATTGTTTAGGCAAGTTTTGCAATGTTAATATGATATATCCAAGGTTTCCGTAATTCAATGTGCCCGGAAAGGTCACACGGACCTCATGATTTAATTGGTGTTAAACGATAAGGGTTGATTTCGATTGTTGTATTGTAAGTCAGACAAGTATGATGCAAGTTTCATATCTCAAACATTTTAATGATCCACAAAAAAAATTGATGTCTGTCAATTTTTTTTGTGGGGGGATGTTGTGTACGTGGTACCACAGTCGCACATGATCAGTAAAATGTTTGACCAACATGCCTTTGTGATAGAGACCTGTAAGACCAGCAATGTCATCCCCCCCCCCCCTTTCTCTTTGTTCTTTGGACTTTCGGAACATGTGTGAACATCTTAATCGTCTCATTACATATGCAAGTCATCAAAGGTAAGAAGTTATATGTTTAAAAGCGTAACTTTAGGAGATTTTGCAGTCAAGCAAAAAGAGTTGTGTCATAAGAGTGTAACTCTGGTATGTACATATAGATCTGGTCACCTTCTGTGACGGACATTTATTTCTTTGAAGTTTTCTCGAGTTTACCGACTGGTGTTGACTTACAAGTCTGTTTAATTACTCTGGTTCTCAATTAAATCCTGTCAATCTTATTGTCTCCACCCCTAATCTACTTAAAAATTCACAAAATCTACTTATAAATGCACACTTTTGTTTTTGTTTGTTGTTTACATGCTGTTTGTACACAATAATGCAAGAAAGCTATTGGTCACTGTGGAAATGGGTATGCAAGGGTTGGTATAAAAGGGCTGCGTAACTCTGTGCCCGCACTCGTTCGAAAGGAAGACACAAGCTTGTAGCTTGCGTGTCATTTTTATTTGGTGTCATCTCGCATGATGTGAAACTTCATCTTTTGTATTGGACTTTAATATTTTAACGACAAGAAATAAACGGGCAGCCGTATAGTCGTTCGCAACTCAATCACCGTTTCAGGATTTTCGCCAAGCTTTCCCCAAACGGAATCTTATGAGTAACATCGTAAGATGAATACTAAGTCCTGGACCGTGATAGGATAATCAGAGCAAGGCCTTTGACAAAGTAGGTCGTCCAATCTTGTGTCAGATGTAAAAGCTATATGCCAAGCCCTGTAGGCAGAAAATGGCAGATTTGCCAAAGGAGGGGATAGAACAGGGTAACCCACCCTTTACATATGTAGGCTTAGATATCTTTTGGGCCCATGAATGTAAATACGGGAAGATCACAGGTCAAACGCTATGGATGTTTATTCACATGCTTAGTAACAAGAGCTGTACATATAGAGATGTTAGATTCATTAAATACGGATTCGTTTCTCAATGGCTGCCGTAGATACATGTCACGTAGAGGGGTACCAAAGAAAGTATTTTCAGACAGAGGTACTAACTTAGTGGCAGGTGAAGCAGAGTTAAGACGAAGTATAAAGCAGTTATCTGTAGACAAGATCGATGCATATGTAGTTCAGAACAATATTGAATGGAAATTTGATGTTCCTACTGCATCACACATGGGCGGATCTTGGGACCGAATTATACGAAGTATCAGAAGGGTCATGCAGGCTGTACTCAATCCCAATGAACGATTGACCGATGAAAAGTTAGAGACGGTTTTTTTTTGTGAAATTGAATTAATCTTAGATGTCAAACCTCTGACAAAAAATTAGTGAAGACCCCCGTGATCCTTTCCCATTGACACCTAATCATTTGTTGCTTGCCAGGGAAGGTCCAAACTTGCCACCAGGTAATTTTTCGGAGGGTGCCATGTACCATAGGCGCTGGAGACATATACAACATTTAGCTGATTAATTCTGGCGAAAGTGGATACCATTATATTGATCACAGTTGCAAAAAAGACAGAAATGGACAATACCACGTAACAATCTGTCAGTAGGGGATCTCATACGTATCTTAGACGAAAACACCCCAAGAAATTTGTGGCCTTTGGGTCTTGTGACAGAAATAAACAAAAGCAGTGACGGTCTTGTAAAATCAGTTAAAGTTAAAACCAGAGCCACTCAGCTGGTACATCCATAGCTAAAATTGTATTGCTTAAAGCTGCAAATGGTCTAAAGTGAAGCAACAATGCTACGCATTTTCTCCAGAATTGTAGCCCTAACAGAGTTAAATAGCTAGAAGTTCTATTACACGAATGCTTTAGAATATAAAGCATTCAATAAAAGAGGGGGGGGGTATCTTCGATAAGGTACTGTAAATCTGTGTAAATAAAAATATAGACACATATCTTTTACATGGATTGTGAAGCAGGTCTAGCCTATATTAATCACTCTCCATGGCACAGATGGTGGCGTATACTTTCCTACCAACATATTTGGTGGAGGAAACCGAAGGACTCGGAGAAAACCCACCGTGCACAGATAGAGAGGTAAGAACTCTTTCCACATGCTTCCATGGCCGTGAATATCATTTTGTTTCTCAAGGTAATTTCTGTGTTAAACTCATTTGAGTTTGATCTCACCAGGTGGCGTTTCGCAGTAAATGTTAATACGGTCTATGCATAATATGGTTTCACGCCAGTAATTCAACCTGTGGAAACATAGACGAACAGAGCTATCACCTTCTAGTTCACTCAATGGATTACAAACATGTATGTTTTACACACCAAAATGTTCCCAAGAATTTTTTACATCAAATAAACACCAGAAAACATGGGCATGAATGGGACATTTTTCAGCAAATTGCCATGGCAACCAGCTCTGCATAGTACTACTTGCAGTATCATTGCGCGCACACAGTGTTGACTCCAGCTGAATCACTGTGTATACTGGTGCCAGTGTACATACCTTTATAATATTCATGTCAGCTCAAAGTATACATTGTTTTCCACTATCAAGCCAAAATCTACCGTTCTGGTAGCAAACGTTTTTAATATACAGCCCCTTGCATCCCTAGGCCTGATATTTTATTGGCACTCTCCAATCATGTTACCTCAGCACAGGCATAATTACTCCCGTGGAACCTTAAGTTCACCAAGTGAGAAAACCCCAGCAGTTGTCCCATTACGAAAGCGAGGCATGTGGGCCGAATTTTTTGTTACCAGATAGCGCGCTGTGCACCTTTTCAAAAGTGGTCACAATAATGCATGATGGCGGACACTGATCTTGTTCGTGTCAACATGAACAGAAAAGCAGGAATTGGACCAAATAGAGGGGAAGTATAGAAGTTTACCATTGTAGATCGTTGACGGAGGGAGTACGGAAAGCATTGATAGTTAGAACGTGGAGTGACAAGGCGAATTATCATGGTAAACCACCACTGACTGTTGTGTAGTGGGCTGTAATGTTGATACCGGGAAGAAACGTCAAACTGACAAATATTAAAAATAAAAGTGCCACTTTATTCCTTCCATCAACTGATATTCCTTTGTCTTTCAAATGCTTTTTCAGCCACCGTAGATTCTGTTTTTTGAAGAAATCATGGTCCGTGTTTCACTCCTCGATACTTACTGTATTCAATAGTGCTGTAGCCTGTGCGGTAAGACTGAGTGGCCCGAAAATTCCCCCAAAAGCTGTGCGCGCCTTGCTCTGACATCAGAATCTCCGCTGAGGTTTCCCCGATTGGTAAACTTATGAATAGACCGTATTTATTCTCTCAGGTGTGTCGGGTGTGACAGGTGAGAGAAATGTGCTCTTGTCTTGTTGTCGCTCGGTCGGTACGCTGCTGTAAAGACGTGGCTACGTGGTCCGTTGTTTATCGGCATGCAATTGTCTGTGTAGCAGCATATGTGTTTATATCAGGAAATATTATCAGGAAGCCGCAGAAAGGTAATTATGAAATAACGGCTTGTTTGTACAAGTTCTGCTTTTGATAAGTTTGTAAGATATATCGTAAATTTGTATAACACACGTGGTGTACAGGGAAGCCAACTTCGCCATAATGATATACGACTTGGAAAATTTGTGTCCACGTATCATGTGTAAATTCTTTCAAACATTACAAGATCTTTGTACTAATAAGTATATATAGATATTGCACGTATTAAGATACAAGTACTATCATACGGAAAATGTAAATTTTCATCGAAATTTTGACGGTTGTAATTAGTAGCCTTCTTTGCAAATGCTACGTTCACGTGTGTAATTACAGAAATGAAAATGTCTATCAATGTATTAAAAAATATGTTATAACTTGATTTATAGCGTATCGGCACGACTGGTAATTTCATCTATACAACGTGTTACATGTATGTAGGGCTCATAAAGGCTGGATTTCCATTCACACTTTGTAAGTCTATTATGTGGTATGTCTCTTGAAAGAAAAAAAACTTGACAACAGGTTTTCTGTTAAAATGAATGGAATATGTTTAAAGCCATGGCATTACCAGAGGCCTTCATATAGGCTAGTGAGCATGTTGGCCAATTGTTTTTTTTTTTTCTTTTTTTCTTTTGGGGGGGGGGTGTTTTTTTGTTGTTTTTTTGTTTTTTGTTTTTTTGTTTCTATGTTTTTGGGTTTTTTTCTTTTTGTTTTTTGTTTGTTTTTTTGTTTTTGTTTTTTTTTTTTTTCTTAGTTTTGTTTGTTTTTTTCTTTTTGTTTTTTTGTTTTGTTTTTGTTTTATTTTCTTTTTGTTTTTTGATTGTTTTTTTTGTTTTTTTTGTTTTTGTTTTTTTTTCCTTTTTGTTTTTTGTTTGTTTGTTTTTTGTTTTTTTGTTTTTTTGTTTGTTTGTTTGTTTTTTGTTTTCTGTTTTTTTTTTCAAAAAAATATGTTTGAACCAAAGGAACGGCTGAAATGTGGAACAAAGTAAAAACAAAATGAATGCTTTCGTTCAGTCCATGATATTGAATGTTTTCTGAGCGTTGAAACGAACAGACGTGCAAATTTTCACGAAAAGGACGAGACAGAAATATAGCCTATATATAAACTACTCAAAACTTATAACTCTCCACTTATTTACTTGTATATAATTAAATAATGAACAAATATTTTGGAATTTCAGTATTATTTATTTTATCTTCATACTCTTGGTACAGCGTTAACAGAAAAATAACCATCTTAAGGAGTCCATGCTTCACTTCACATGACTGGTTTTAAGTGAAAGTCAAAATTTGAAGTTCGCAACATTAGATTCAATGACACCTGAAGTGGGTAATCAAGTTTTTTCTTTATCACAGAAGACTTGTCACAATGATTTGATCATCCACGCATCCCAGTATGCTTGTTGAACCATGGTAAAGTCAATATTCTGTGTAACCACCTATGGCACTGCAGGCACTAGGCTAGCGGCAAATGCTTCTAAAGTGCCCTAAAAATAGGTGCAACCCCAACCAAAGGTATAACAAAACACAACCTATATCAAAATGTGTGCACATGTCTCCTCTTTACAGAAAAATAGGTTGTGGAGTCCGAAAAGCGTTTTTTGGTATGTTTACACGCCCGTTTCTATGGCAACCTCTATTTTTTGTGGAAAATGACTACTTTTCACTAATTTTTTAATATATGCCTTAATTTTGAAGATAAGCACTCCAAATTTCATCAGAAGGTGGCACTGACCTTACTCTTTCAACAGGCGTGAAGCTTTAAAAAAATTGTTTGATTAACATCATTATTATTATAATTATATGCAAAATTTTGTCATCTATTTTGCAATGTAAATACCTCTATTTGTTGATGTTGTTTGCTGCAGCTGCCAAATCACCAAAAATGGGGGTAAATGTTAAATGATGAAGGTAATTTATTTCCAGGGATATACTGATACCAAATTTACTGGAGTATATGAAGTGGACACCATTACATGTATGCAAATTAATCTTCAAATGTTGGGGGTTTGAAGCCATTCTACAGTATATCACACATTATGTGCTGTACCAATGCAAAAAGTTACAGTTCCTTGAAAGGTGCTTCAAAGCATATAGAACATAGAATCCCAATCGTCTTATCAACATTTTTCGTTCACAGCTTCACTGAAATTTTATGGGTCCGCCACGGGGGTGGGGGTGGGGGGTGGGGTGGCATTATGTTTATGGGTTGTCTGGTCTGGCTAGCTTGTGCAAAAGTGCTTTCTCCAGAACGCATTGTTGGAATTTGAGCAAATTTAGCATATATATTACCGAAAAAAAAAAAAATGAAGTGAAGACAATTTAGAAACCCTATCATTAAATTTATGCAAATGAAGTCATCTTCAAATTAGGATTTTATAATTTATGTGTTGTGTAGTAGAGGCACCAGAAAGCACAAATCTGGGCACATTTCTTTGACTTCCAGAGTCCATGTCGGATTCTAACTCTGCTATGTGATTGTCTCACTATCAGTGTTATTGAGAATGGCTATGCATATTGTCAAAATGTGTTGCATGATTGATAATATACACATGGTAAACTGGATTATTTTCTAAAATGAAGCTTCGACTTGGTAAGAACACCCAAGTTTCAATGTATTTGCAGGTTAGATAATTTTGTACCGTGAACCTAAAATAATGAACCTGGCACCGTCATCCAAGAAGCCACCCCCAGCCAAGCTAAATCCCAATACCTGTGTTTCATGTAGCAAAGCTCTCAACACAGGAAAAGGGACTGATTACAAAACTACATTGAACAGGCTATGATATACGCTTGCCTCCATCACAGACCGATCAGCTGCTCAACTACCGCCTACTGAGGATGCATTTGAGCAACATGTGAACAGGGCACAATACCAATGTGCCATCTGGTGCCACAATGGCATTGATCAATTACATACACCTCTTAAAGCACTATCATTTCGAGACATAACAAAAATTAATTAATATTTGGGTTTTGCCTGATTCAGAACACACATTTCCGCAAAATTTTTTGTGAAATTGTGCACGCCTACACAACAACTATTTGGAAACCAGATTCTAATAAGAAAAAATTAGATCAAATGTTTTGCAGCATTTCTTTCAAACACAAAATTATTGATTCACTAAACATTCTGTCCCTTTTCAAATTGAAATTTGTTCGTAACATGATTCCCAAGGAGTGCAAAATAAAAGAACCCCCCCCATCATTTCTTATGGATATGGCAACAATATTGGACAAAGTATCATGAATTACAAATAATTTCTGGCTTCAATTACTTGAAGGTATCGCAGCGAATCAAAATTGTAACTGTATGTCTAACAGTAAATATTCTGATATTGCTGATGCATACCACAAACATGTATTTACAGGTAATTTGGATATCATACAAAATTCAAGTTTAAAAGAAATTATGAAAAAAGGTACAAAATTTCGGATATGTCCCAAGTTGAACATTGACAGTATTTTTAGGATACATGTGATGCATTTGATTCCTATTGTATGAAATGGACAAAGAAAGAAAAAAATAGAATTTCAGAAATTTAAAGGATGGTTATCAAACTTAGAAAAGTCTCTAGAAAAAGAATTTATTATTACAAATCCCACATTCAGAATTTCAATACGGTTAATCTAAAACAACCTGAAGTTTCAAAAGCATTCAAAGAACTACAAGAAAGTTTTGTAGTCACTCACATAGATAAGGCAGGGAACAATCTTGGGATTATCTGCAAACAATATTATCTGGATTTTTTTAAAAAAGTTCGTGGTATAAACAATATTTCAGACATAAGAGTAAATGATGTATATAAATTACACAAACAATCCATTGGTAATTTGATAGGTACACATAAAGATGAGATGAAAAGGAATTTTAATATCAAAATTTCTGAAGAGGAATCCTGTATTCCATTTTTCTTCTGGATACCCAAATTACATAAAAACCCTTTTAAATCTAGATTCATAGCCGGTGCTGCCAAATGTACAAGAAAACAATTATCAAAAGTGGGAAAATTGTGTTTGACTGCAATTAGGAATCATTTTCGTAAATAATGTAATGCAATTTCTAGAAGCAGTGAATTAAAGTGTTTTTGGAGTATTAGCAATTCTTCCGAGTTTGTATCTAAAATCAAAGATGTAAAAGCGAAAAATTCAAATGTTTCGATTTTTCTACACTGCACACAAATCTACCCATAGATGAAGTCAAAAGTTCACTTTCAGAATTAGCAAAATGTTTACCCATAATGGTAAACCATACATTAATATTAATTCATATACAAAGAAAGCATAACACAACAAATATTCAAAAAGTAACATTAAATCGTACACTGATGAAACTTTGATAGATGCTATAAAATTTCTTTTGGATAATACTTTGTTCAAAGCGGATCATTGGTTTTTCAACAAATAAAAGGCATTGCAATGGGCAGCAACTGCTCCCCTTTACTGGCAGATTTGTATTTAACCTGGCTTGAATTTAAGTATATGGATAAACTGATGAAAAAGGACTTTCAAATGGCTACAAAATTATCAAACAACGGAAGATATATTGATGACATTGCTTGTGTAAATGTACAAAATTTCAGTAAAATAGCAAGCGAAATTTACCCAAAAGATATCCCTTTGGAGAGTAACAATTCAGATGGTTTCAGAGATGTGTTTTTGGACTTGGATATTCAGGTCACTAATGACAGGTTTTGTATTAAAGTCTATCACAAAATATATGAGTTTAACTTTGAAATAGTCAATCATCCTTTCCCAGACAGTATTATTTCGGATACTATTGGATATAATACGTTTTTTTTCACAGACTTTGAGACTTGGCCATATTTGTTCTAAATTTCAGGACTTTGCATCTTGAACCAAATTTTTATGTACAATAAACTTGAGTCAGGAGGATTCAAAGATGTACTTTTGATCAAATATTTCTACAAATTTTGCGGTAAATATCCCGAGATGGTTAGAAAGATTCGCTTCAATAATTTTAGAGATTTTAGATTTGCCTTTTTTTCGACTTAATTTTATCTTTTGGCATCATTCTGTTTTAATGTTCACCTTTCAGACATTTTAGGCTAGCTTGTTGTCTCTTAGGTTAAATCCCCAGGTGCTATCGGTAGCGAGTAGCGGCCTACGACAGATACAAGCTTGCCTAATTGTACTTGATATCTGGTTAATATTTTCATTGCATTCTCTTGACTGAAATACAAATGACTATCGGTAGCAAGCAGCGGCCTACGACAGTTACATGTTTGCTTAATTGTACTTGAAATCCTGCTAAGAAAAATTGTTTTGATAACATGTTTTTGGCATAAATGCTAACGAATTTCATTCTTTTCTGACATGCCTAAATGCACATTTACTCAATATTAAAAAGATATTCAAAAGTGACAGTATTTTTTCAAATATCACATATCTGACACATTACGTTGATACATTGACTCAGGGTTGGCAATGAAATAGAGCTTAATTGTTTGAGGAGTAGGTGTCATCATGGAGTTTGTTTTACATTTCTGGTGCAGGATGTACATTGTTGCAGTCATTGTTAGGGTTTCATTTGGTTTACACAGATGGTTTAGCTGGAACTGTTTATTTTACAATCACTGGGACTGAATATAATGCCCCAGCTTGTTTCCGCTTCAGTTAAACACTGGCGGATGGTTTAAGTAGAATAAGCTGTCCAGCTAGAAAGGGTACATATTGGTTCAGGGACTAGTCAAATTGTTCTTAACTGAACCTGTACTACACAAATTTGGTAACTGTAGTTTGTTTGCCAGGTATTCTTCTTTCATAATGAAGGTCTGCATTTATAAGTAAAGCTTCACGTATTCAGCCAATTCATCATTTGCCACGTTCATATTTATTCAATATTATGTGGGTTGTCTTTGCTGAATATTTAGCTTAGAAAGGAGCCGCTACTCAGAGAGACATGTACGGGTGGAAGGCTCCGAAACATGTTGATTAGTTACCCGCCGAAGACCCTTTAATTTATTTGGGCTGATACAGCCTATGTCAAAATTTTACAGAGGACCGTGTGCAATTTGGACAATAGTACGTCTATATGTATATAGGTTAGACAGGGACAGGTTAGCTTATGGAGAGTAAAGAGTTCGGACTGCGGAATTGGGTAATGACTACTAGGAAGTGGTTTTGGACAAAAAGACACCAATACAACAGTCACATTCCTAACCCTAAAGTGTGGGATCCCAATGGTAACAGCTGGGAAATGTCTAATGGTGGCAACCTCAAGCCTTTGATGTATACCAATGAGGTAGCCCCACTGGAACTCCGCAACTTGACTCATATGTAGTGCACCGATATTGAGTGTATTGTCGCAAGAAAGTGCCATTGCCTCCAGACAGGACTTTAATGTACAGAATTATGTGCATGCTTTGGACATGAGTGTGCAAATGACACTTTTGACACTCAAACAGACAGTGATGATGAATAAGATGAAGATTGAATCTTGGCGTAGAATCTCCAAACTGTGACCATCATTGATCAGCTTTCTGTATTTAGTGTGTACATGTACTTGTACTGTTTTCCTTTACTAAAAGACATCTTGAATTATAGTTTGATGCCAGAGATACATTAGTTATGTTGCAGGACTCCATGGGATGGTTCACTGTAAATTACGTGTAGGTGTGAATACATGGTACAAAGTACTATCTTACTTTATCAATTGTATTGGCAATTGTTATGACGGTTCCCGAAGCGAAGATGACATATGATAGACATATTAGCATATTAATTAATATGCATATGGTATACTCATATAAACATGATAAATAAAACTTGTATGAGTACTGTTCCTAATCATTTTGCCTTTTTTAAAATAAACGAAACTATATCTTAGTAAATAAAATATGTTATCCGTTGCACAATACTTAATTTCGATGTAAATTTCATATATTTGCATAAATTAACATATGATAATTAGGCACTTTGAACAAACTCTGCATTTGGTGACTATATTCGAGCAATTGAGCACATTTTGGTATTTATTTAGCCTTTCTACAAGCAGTATCACCAAAGTTATTATTTTTAAGGACAGATTTTAGTTGTCTCAGAGATGGCATAGGTTGTCATGGAAACGGGCAGAAATCTATATAATAAAACGCTTTTCAGATTCCACAACCTATTTTTTCATGAAGAGGACATATATACCTATAAGAAAATATAGGTTGTAACTTGTTATACCACCGGTTGGGGTATGACCCCCGAAGGGCCCTCTATGCCGCAGGTCTACACCTTCTCCTCATGCTGTGTACAAGCTGACGAAGGTAAGGTAATTGTCCCATTCCTGCTGAACTAAACGGCGCTGATCATCAATAGTTGAAGCAGCGTTCATCTGAGGGTATACCTTCTGCTTCAGCTGTTTTGAGTAGTTTATATATATATATATATATATATATATATATATATATATATATATATATATATATATATATATGTGTGTGTGTGTGTGTGTGTGTGTGTGTGTGTGTGCTCAAGAATTTGAATATAAAATTATAAACAGTTAAATATATATCCGTCGTGTATCGGTATACTGCTGTAAGGTTTCAGAATATGACAGAGAGCTGTCGTAGTGTAGTGGTTGCGTGTCCGCTTCATGTGCGGGGGGTCTCGGGTTCAATCCCGGCCCAATCCAAGAGACTTGTCTCTGGCTTTCAATTAATCCATGACTGGTTTATCAAAGGCCATGGTGTGTGTTGACCGGTCTATGGGAAATGCGTATAACCAGCACGTTTATATCTCTAAAGAAAGGGCCCAACAAAATATATCCCTGCACCCTAGGTGAGTGTGCGAAATATATATCCGTCGTGTATCGGTATACCGACTATTCCTTCCTTGTTAATGATTTTGTTGTTCTGCGCGCAAGGGTTTGGCACTCTTTGGAGCACAACCAAAATGCTTCGTCATCTGTATGTATCAATATTCCTATTCTGGGGCCCAGTGTTATTCTGATAAGCATACAGATGCTGTATAGCAAATGAGACGATAGTCTGTGTACACAGACACTTATTTGTTCACTGTACAGATCCAGTGGTTCAACAAGCATTCAAGTTTTTTCTTTATCACAGCATTCTGATGCCCGGTTGTCCAGACCTTATGGTGAGGTCGGGATTACCCCACAATTCTGGCCAGAGTTACACAGATTTGGGCTATATACTGTAAGTAGTAACTATATACTAGTTGCATAGAGTTGACACACAGAAAAGAGTTGTTTCTTAGTACGGCACCGCGGAACCCACCGCGGAAGGAGAATGACAGGACGATTACACTTTCGAAAGCGGGACGAACAATTACTTAGTTAAAGGAAATGGAGGATTTATCGATTCGAAATTTTCGTCCATGTTAACTGGTCAAGGCAGAACAAAATCATCTTTTTATTTTCTCAATTATTTTACAATAACAAATTCTATGCAACAAAATAAGATAGGTAAAGCATAATATACAACACAGAAAATATGCATAAATGTCTTCAATGACCCCAATTAACCAAGAATGTCGATATTTTATTCAAAAAAGAAAAAAACTGTCGCATTGAATAGTGATTTTATTTGACGGATGACTGAATTGATGGACACTGGTTTTTACTGTCTATTCGCTTTGGAGTGGCACCTCAATCAGTTGTCTTCGGGGATCTTTTCTTCTGAGCAATTTTATCTTTCAAATTTTCCCTTGCATTTTTGGTTGATTGCTATCCCTCATCTGTACATTGGCTTTGAAATTGTTGCTAGTTCTCTTCGAGGCTTCTTTCCTCTTCTGGACCTTAGCCCTAACATGTTTTTCTTTTTTTTTTTTACTTTCCACAATATACACACATGTGCCCCCTAGTGCCAAACTGTCCGGTAACTCTCCAGTGTTAGAGGTGGGAAAACCACAAAAAATATTCACTTCCGGCAACAAAGAACGATAATTTGCACATGTAAACTTGCCTAAATATACAACAAAATTAACGTGTATTGTTACAAAATATGTGCTAAATGACTGATAATTCATAAATTAATAGATATCAAGGTTAGAAACAGGTTTAAGGAAAATAATAACATGCACCTCCAACACAAGAGAGTGCCGAACAATTTAGCATTAGGGGGCGCATGTGTTTGTCCGCGTCGACTAATTTTAGAATTCGTTTGTTCAAATTAGAAATGAGCAGTTTTTTGGTCTTTGTTTTACGTTCTTCGCCCGTTCTGATGGCATGACCCCCTATTTGCCTTCACACACAACCATGCAGGGGAAGGAAACAGAAGTGGGTAGATTGGAATAAAGCTACATCACAATAGAACCTATACAAAACATGCATTAAAGCTCAAGACATAACAGTGTAACCTGGAGTCACCAGACCCTGACTTGATCTTGACAAGTGCAAACTAATTTTACTCTGGATCAATGGCTTCATAACCCAGAGTCAGGTAGCCCTAGATTATCACTTTAACTCCGGGTTACATGACTCGGACATGTGCAACCGGGCATGAGAGTTATTGAACCAGTAATAGTTTTTCGCGATGTCTTCCAATTGCATTTGGGATTTATAGATTGACCCGTCTGGTAGTGTAAGCGAAATGTACGGCCAAGTTTTATGATATTTCAATTTAGATTTCAATTTTGTTTCTTTAGGCAAGTTCTCTCTGTAGCTCATTATTTCACTCTTCAAGCTACGCAAGACGGGCTGGATATCTAGGAAAACTGATTTGTCCTTTGACACCCGTGTTTCCCCGACCCAACATTTTAGCATTTGATAACCACATGTATCTCATGTCCTAATCTAGGAATTTTGCAAGAATGCATGCATCCCTCTCGAAAAATGGCGAGCACCAAGTATTGACTTATTTATGCCCGGTTGCACTTGTCCGGATCAGGTCGGTATTACGGTGACTCAGGATTCAAGCCCTGTCAAATAGGTATGTTCACTTGCACATGTCTGGATTAAACTGAAGCCCCACTTAATTTAACCCCACAATTTAACTCAGGGTACAGCCAGGATTAAAAGCTAAAGTTACACCGATTTTCCAGTGTATGTACACATCACTTTGCTGTAAGTGTGGGTTTTATTGTACTGTGGAAGATTATATTGATAGTTGCATAAATTTGATTTGGTTGATCGTCTCTTGCATACAGACACAGGAACAGGCAGCAGAATAATTGGTGGGTCCCATGATTTCACACACACACACACACACACACACACACACACACACACATACATACATACATACATATATATTATATATATGTATATATGTATGTATATATATGTATATATGTATGTATATATATGTATATATATGTATATATATATATATATATATATATATATATATATATATATATATATATATATATATATATATATATATATATGTATATATGAGAGGGAAAAAGAGCTGTTTCCTGGTGTGGCACCTCGGAGCCCATTATAGGACTTCCTTAAAATATGATTTTCCGGGAGAGAAATCAGTTTAAACCAGTATTTAATAATTTTCGTTTTAATATCTATATCCAAGTGATAATTACCTAGCTCAGCCAAAGAAGCATCATTTGAGGTTGTACGTCCAACGCCTAAAGTAAATTTACAATAATCAATTTGAACAGAATCAACTGCATGAATTTGTACAAGATTTTCAGTATATGGGTCTTTTAAGGCCTTAGTAAGATGGCGGTAATTTGCAGGTGACCAGATTTCACTCCCGTATAGTAAGATAGGTTTGACGTATATGTCGAATAAATGTAATTGAGTACTTGGTAACAAATTAACATCTTGTCACCCGTACATTTTTTATTTCACATGTGACAAACTTTCCTTGCTTTATCTGCTAAAGACTGTGATGCTAAAGTAAAAGTACCATTGCATGTGAAGATAATACCGAGGTAGCAGTACGAATTTTACCACGTCCAACTTTTTACCATCATACATAAAGATGTAATTACCGTGTATTTGACTATACCCGTTTCGGTCGAAAATAATAACTTTTGTTTTTTCGATGTTAACAGACAGACCCCAACATTTGCAATATGCTGCAAGTCTTACAAGACGTTGCTGTAATTTGTCTGGCAAGTCAGCCAATATAACGACATCGGCGGCGACCATGAGAGATGTGATATCCAGGTCACCAATAGATAGACCTGATGACGGATCAGAAAGACTCAAAAAATGCTCTAAATCATTTATGAATACATTAAATAACAAAGGACTAAGGGGACAACCTTGTTTCAGTCCGATGGAACTGTGGAATTGAGGTGTACATCCCTCATTTAATTTGACGGAAAGTTTTGTAGCAGTATACATATCGTTAATCAGTTGTAAGACATGCATACTGATACCCGCTTTATGTAGTTTGAATAGGAGGAAATCAATGTTAACCGAGTCAAATGCTTTGTGAAAGTCTACAAATACAGAAAATAACTTCTTTTTGTTAAGTAATTATCGTCAATTAAATTTTTTAAAAGAAAAATATGATCAGCAGTCTGTCGCCCTTCTATGAAGCCACCCTGGCCTTGGTGAAAAAAAAAATTATTTGACAGAAATTTATACATACGGCGATGTAATAATTTGGAAAATAACTTACTTACAAAACTTTGGAGTGATATACCTGTGTAGTTCGCAGGGATATCTCGTTTACCTTTCTTGTGTATCGGAATGATATGACTTATTTTCCAAGCACAAGGAAACTGATGTGCTCTAAAGACTTTATTACCTAGCATAAGTAAAGAATTTCCAATGAGATGTCTCCCGGATTTTAACATAGCATTTCTAATTCCGTCAGGCCCTGGTTGTTTGATTGTTTTGAGTTTATCAAATATTATGTCCAGCTCCTCAGCACTAAATTTATCATTAAGCTGGTTGTCCCCTTCCACATTGTAACTATCAAGCCTTGTTAAAAAATCTAGAGTTAGGTTTTGTATTCAAATACAAAGACACATATAAATTTCAAAATTATTTGGAAGAAATAAAAAACTTTAAATACAGAAGTAGTCTCACACGTCTAAGGCTGAGTAATCATAGTTTGCGAATTGAAACCGGGAGATATGTGGGAGAGGAGAGACATGAAAGAATTTGCCAATTTTGCGATAAAAACGTTATATAAAACGAAAAAACATCTTTTAATCTCTTTGTATGATAAATTTCGCATTCCTTTATATGATACAATACGTAAATACCACCGTAATTTTCATGACTTCTCTGACGACCAAAAATTAGACGTTATTACGAAATCTGATACTCTCATTGTTGGAGCAGTAGCATCGCACATATACCGTTCCGTCGAGTTTAGGAGAATGGGAGTTCAGGAGAATGCGTCTCCTAAATGAGCAAGTCTCCTAAGCCCGACGGCCGAGTATATATAGTCTGTACAATTATTCATGTACAGGGTTTTCTGTGTTTTTTTTTCAGTACCTAAATTTCATGTATATAACTTCTTGCTAATTTTAGTTTGCCTATACTTCTGACATGTAAACTGTATATATTTGCTCTTATTATATGTATGATGAGCAATTTTACTGTATGTATTATAATTGTATGCAATGAGATCGATTGGGCAAAAGAAGCAATAAAGCACATTACTGTAAAAAGCACATTACTCTACATTGGCTTTGAAATTGTTGCTAGTTCTTGTCGAGGCTTCTTCCCTCTTCTAGACCTTAGCCCTAACATTTTTGTTTCTTCTAGTTTTTTTTTTTGTTTTTTTGTTTTTTTTTGTTTACTTTCCACAATATTTATCCACCTCTAGTAATTTTAGAATTCGTTTGCTCAAATTAGAAATGACCAGTTTTTTAGTCTTTGTTTTACGTTCTTCGCCCATTCTGATGGCGTGACCTCCCTATTTCCCTTAAACACAACCATGCAGGGGAAGGAAAAAGAAGTGGGTAGATTGGAATAAAGCTACATCACAATAGAATCTATGCAAAACAGGCATACACGCTCAAGACACAACAGTGTAACCTGGAGTCACCAGACCCTGACTTGATCTTGACAAGTGCAAACCAATTTGACTCTGGGTCAATGGCTTCATAACCCAGAGTCAGGTAGCCCTAGATTATCACTTTAACTCCGGGTTACATGACTCGGACATGTGCAACCGGGCATTAGACTAATCTCGTCAATTCGCAAGTCATTATTCGCAAAATTTAACACTTTGTGATATGTGTCACTTTAGCTCTCTCTCGCCGGTCCTTCTATGCCTTGTATGATAAGACCATACTTACGTCTGTGCATTTCATCCTCAATCATTTTTATGGCATCAATGATACTGTTTTCCTTCACGTTTGTTTGAAACTCAGTCATTTCTTTTTCAATATTCAACATCAGTTTGTTTCGTTTCTATGTCTTCACACCTCGTTTTAAGGGATTTTAGCTCTTTTGTCCATGTATCCATAGCCTTTTCTACAGCGATACCCACTGTTTTTATCACGCATTTGTCAATGGCGTCCAATATCGGCGGATCCAGGGTGCTGGTATTTCGACTGCTTTTACGATCACGCATGTCAATTTTCGTTTATGTTGGCATTACAAGACGTGCTTTTAATGTTATTGAAGCTTTTTCAAAAAAAAAATTAGCATATGTCGCAAAAAATACCGGACAAATTACTAAAATTGGAGACTACCCCTCCAGCTGTAGTCGCTTCAAAGCGCCATCACGTGCCCCCCCCCCCCCCCCCAGCATACAGCTGTACAATTCAATAAGTAACAATAATGGATAACATTATACTATAGTTATATTTCTTCATGTTAAACATAAATGCTTATAACTTTTATGTAGTACTGAACTCAGCCAATACACTTCTTGCAAGCAGCGTCAGTGCGTCAAATCTGTATGCAGACGAAGCGACTACTGAATTCGGCCAGTTAACTTCATTCTGGCTTTCAGGTCAAAGCTCAAATGGCGACTGTACATACTGAATTCGGTCAAAGCTTTTCTTGCAGAGTAGACACTAGTACTATAGGGTAAAACTGCTGAATTCAGCAATGCCTGCCTTCTAATCATAGTAAATTGCCGCTAACTTCTACCGGTGTAATCCTCTGTACGTCAACACTACAATAGAGAAAGTACTGGATTTCCAGTGTTGATCAAATGTGACCCTGCACACACGAGTTGAACCCCTTGTTGTACTGAATGTATCCAACATGATTGAATTCATTTCAGTTGCAAATATTGATATAAAAAACTTCGATGCAATTTAATCAAAGTTTTCCAAAAACGGGATTCCACAAACCTATGACTATCATCAAAACTTCTTCATTGACTCATCCCCTGTATACTACAGTCACTAGCTCTGTCCAATTTCCATATTAAAACCGGCATAGCCATTTTATAGAAAAACACAAATGAACTAAATATTTTGTGATTAAAAGACATAACGTCACGTTTTATTGCAAACTTCATTTCACATTGAAAGTTCCTCTTTTATGTTTATATCTTTAAATGTTTATAGGGGGGATTCATTTCTGCACAAAATTAAAGTAATTGTAATGATCCTTTGTGCCCTGTGCCTTGATTCTTTTTGCTTAGGCACAAGGGAAAAACAGCTAATTACAGCAAATATTAAAACACCTCTTGGTGGTCTCTTTAAACTTCTCTCGCACATAATTGGAAAAACATCATCAATTCAACATGAAGAAATTAACAGAACACTGAATAAATGCAGGTATAGGTCATTCTGCGTGTAATTGTGAAAGCTTTCCCTAAGCTGGTCCGTTTGACTGGCCTTTTCCCTACTCGATGAACATGGGTTATATGGTTGCTCAAACCTATTAACTATGTGCTTATATCTTCTTTTGCAGGGATAAATCAGCTTTGCGTTAGCGCTAGGCTTCAATTCACAACCGAAGACAGTCTTACTTCAAGCCAAGTATTCTATCAAGACAGAATCAATAAACGTCCTTCAGTTAATAGTCACGCGACAGCAGGAAGGCATTTTACAGTACATTCTCGATACAGTATAAAGGATGGGAATAATTCTGGGCTTGATCACCGTGGTTCTCTGTATGCTTACAACTTGTGTTTATGTGACCATCTGTTGGAGGGCCATTCGGATAGAGGAACTAATTCCGAGACGTCTCCACCGATACTTTCAATACAGACGTCTCCCTTACTCTGTGGAATGCACTGACGCAAATGTGTTGCGACCAAATATCGTAGATTGAATCTCAGATTTTCTGGAATAAAAGAACATCAAAATGGTACCGCTACTGAAGACACCGACAAGGAGGTCCTTCACTTATGTAGGGATCCGCTAGGGGTACAATAAATATGTCTGACCTTCAGCGCTCTCATCGCTTGGGGCCCAAGGAAGCGCAAAATCGGGGGATCATTGCCAGATTCGTGAGGTACCGTGTTAGATCCCAGGTGTTGAAAGCCCGCAGCAAGCTCAAAGGAAGTGACATCTTCATTAACGAAGATTTGACAAAAAACGCGCAACAAGCTATAGTGTTGTCAGTTTGCAGCCTTTACATGATTTGGAAAAAGTGTTTCACAAGGCTAAAGGCGGTACTATTCCTTGTCAGAATCCACCTGAATCCGAAACAGTACCTGATTCACCGTCCGCTAGAGGGCAACTTACCACACAGATTGAAACGGTAGCAGATCTCCAGTCTACTACGACCGATTTAAATGAGAAATGAAAAAAGGTCATGGATGAGAATGCTAGATTGTCACAAAAACTGAAAAAGCTTACTGATGAAAATATAGTTCTGACTGCCCAAGTGGCTGTTAAGGAAAGGGAGGGTAAGCCAGTCTGTGAGCATTACGTAAATTGGTAACAAGAGTCAAACATTAAATCTTCCAGTTGCTTTTATGTAATAGTGGACAGCATTGAAAATTTCCATATTCTTTGAGTTCATTTTTGTTGGTGCTCCAAACATAATTGTTTTTATGTTGAATGAAGCTAAAGGTGTAATTTGTGGCTGTTCTATTGCAAGCTAATATGTCTGAGAATGTTCAAATAAATTGTCACGGTGCCCCCTGATGACACTCTCAAACCCCGTAGTAGTAAACTACTTCCAATCTGTGATGCATACAATTTAACTGAGTTAATATCTGCTCCAACTCGAATCACACAAACCTCCTCAGCCTGCATAGACATCATTGCCACATCATGTCCCGATTTTATTTCATTAGCAGGGACCATCCCAATAACCTACAGCGATCATCATGCGGTTTTCTGTTCAATAAAATTCAAAATAAAAAGACGGCAAACGTACAAACGTAAAATTTGGCTCTATGACAGTGCAAACTTTGATGGACTGAATTCCGACTTATCTACAATAAATTGGGACAAATTTTTTTATATCCGTGCCGACACGAATGAAATGGTCCATAAGTGGACTAATCATTTAATAGAAAAAGTCGATGAATATATTCCTACCAAGACAATCACTGTAAGGCGAGCT
The DNA here is from genome assembly GCA_964020975.1 of Hermodice carunculata. Taxonomy (NCBI): domain Eukaryota; kingdom Metazoa; phylum Annelida; class Polychaeta; order Eunicida; family Amphinomidae; genus Hermodice; species Hermodice carunculata. The sequence continues at coordinate 56,063,843 of OZ026628.1, read as the reverse complement.
GACCCTCCTTGGCTGTCTTCTGAAATAAGACGCAAAATGCGCAAAAGAGCTCGCATTCATGGGAAAGCCAAATCACGTGACACTCCACAGTCTTGGGCTGCATTTCGACAGATTAAAAATGAAATTGTAAGTGACGTAAAGTCCGCTAAATTAGCTTATTACAATAATGTGTCCCAGAAAATCAACGATGGTGAAAAACAATATCCAAAGTTATGGTGGAAACTTGTCAAACAGCTTCTAAATGAGGGAGGGAAGGCTTCAGCATATCCACCCCTGGTTGAAGGAAATGATGTCGTTGCAGACAATATGGAAAAAGCAGAGCTATTTAACAATTATTTTGCAGGTCTTCGTCAGTTTCAAGACGAGGATGCTAATATACAACTGTCAAATCCTGTTATATCAACCGAGTCACGCCTTTCTGATATAGCATTAGACGAAAACAAAGTTAAAGACATACTTCTTTCCCTGGATACTGGAAAAGCTTCTGGTCGAGATTCAATAAGTACCAAACTTCTTAAATGTACAGCTGCCTCAATTTCCAAGCCCCTTTGAATTATCTTTCGAAATTCAATGGACAATCACAACTTTCCACGTAAATGGAAGGATGCAAATGTTACGCCCATTCACAAAAAGAACTCAAAACAACTTAAGGAAAATTACAGACCCATATCTCTTTTAAGTGTTATGGGGAAAGGATTTGAGCGTTGTGTTTTCAATGATGTATATAATTACTGTAAAGTTTACCAATTGTCATCTATAGTATAGACACATTTGTTTTACATGGATTGTGAAAGAAGTCAAGCATTGACTTATCGAGTCACTCTCCATGGCACAGATGTTGGCGTATACTTCCTACCTTGCCTAGTGGAGGAAACCGAAGAACTCGGAAAAAAACACCGAGCACGGTTAAAGTGGTAGAAACTTTTTCCACTTGCTGCCCAGGACGAGAATCGAACCCGGGTCACAGAGGTGAAAGGCGAGCGTCCAATTGGTTAAACCTTTCGGCTGGTGTAGCCCAAGGTTCCATTTTAGGACCACTTTTGTTTTTGGTTTACATAAATGATTCTGGCTTCAATAGTAGAATCAAATATTAAAATGTTTGCAGATGACACATCTCTTTTTGTTATTACCGAAAAAGAACTAGACTATTTGGCAACGATGACATTAAATGGCGACCTTGGTGCAGTATCTGTTTGGGCCAAACAATGGTTTATTTCCCTTAATGAAAAGAAAAACTGGACTCTTAAACATAAGTCAAACAAAACAAACAAGACCACCTATCTATTTAAACGGTAAGCCCATCCAGGAATTAGATCAGCACAGGCACTTAGGAATTACTTTTAATTCTAAAGCCACTTGGACAGAACATATTGAATCCATATATAAAAGCGCAATGAGAAGAGTTGACAGTTTAAGAAAATTAACTTACAAACTAAGTAGATCTACTGTCGAAAAACTGTACATTGTTTACATCAGACCCATCTTGGAATACGCTTGTGTACTCTGGCATAACTGTACAAAAGACCAGGCTGACAAACTTGAACGGGTTCAACTCGCGGCTGCACGAGTAGTGACGAGTGCATCTGGACACACTCCAACCAGATTACTTTACAATGAAACAAAATGGGAAACTTTGCACGAGCGACGTGAAAAACAAAAATTAATCTACTTCTACAAAATTCTCAACGGTAATGCGCCCGTGTATTTGAAAGAAAGACTGCCTCAATCAATAGAGCCTACTGATGAAATGAGAAACCCACTAAATATCCCAATAAGGAGATGCAGAACTACTTTTAGGCACGACTCTTTTTTTCCCTCAACCATTATTCTTTGGAACTCTCTTGATTCAGATACAAAAGCCTCTCCTTCACTTGCAACGTTCAAAAGAAATATAAACAAAAACTCAGAAAAGCCACCCAGTTACTGCTACTGCGGCACGCGCCCCGGTCAAGTACACCATGTGCGGCTGCGCACAGAGTCCAGTTCTCTGAATCATCATCTGTTCAAGCATAATCTGAAGAATGGAGAATGCGCATGCGTCAGCTGGACAACTTGCCTTCTTGATTCTGTACACATTATCAAACTTTATTACATCTCCGAGGACTTATTTGTAACAAATTTACCAGAATTTACTTTACCAAAGGACAAGGGCACTGCATATACTTTTATTACTAGGTTTTGGACTGTTTTGATGTGTACCAGTGCGAAGCCCACAAACTGCCCGAGCACGTTGGTGAAGAAACAGGTGTGGAACATGGCTGACGCCGCGGGAAATGACAGTCAACCTGATAATGCAGGTAGTGACACTGTAAAGAACCTGTCGGCGCTCTTTCCAGCAGACTTATCTTCGGTGCCAAGGGACGATTTGAGCGAGGCATTTCTGAAGTCACTGCAAACTTTATTTCAAAGTGCTACTAGTATGAAGGATTTACAAACATCGCTCGGTTCCTTCAACTTGGATACGCTTGGGAAATTACACAAAATACTCTGTGAAAAAGCCATGGATATGTTTCCCCAGTACAAGCTGAGAAGAATTATCCAAAGGCAAGTTAAACATACAATTATACCAGATATTACGCATTTGGGTTTTAGTCTTGCAAACGGGCAAGCAGTTAAAGAATTGGAGAAAATTTCTGCAAGGAAAACACCAATGGTAGTGGTGATGTCACCCCCGATAGTGTCCCGGGAACGACCACCGAAGTTAACACAGTTGCCGAAGTATTGTCTATTGTTGTTGCCCTCAAAGACTGAGTTACGCAACTTGAATACGAGTTACAGTGTGTTCGGGAACAGCTAGGTGAAATGACTTTGCGCAAATCCGATCCGGAAGTTCCTGGTAATTCGTCATCAAGTGATAGTAATAATAATAATAAATTGATAGATAGTGAATGCAGTGATGCACAGGCACAGGAACTGGATAATATTTTATTAGAAAACTTTGTTTAGACATCTAAATCTAGAAAACGAATGGAAAAACGCAAAAGACGACAAGAACGTAGGCGTGCATCTCGTTCAAAGAAACCTGAAAGACTTAGTAATAGTAATGCTAATACAATGTCAGCGTTACACACAGGAGACACCGATGGCACGCCAGGTACTACCCGTAATCATGGTGATGATTTAAACATATCTCTTAAGTCGTGTATGAATGACGCTGATAGCAGCTACTCTGGTCGTCCGTATGGGGGAGTAGCCATATTGGCCAAAAATATTTTGAACGATTGTTTTCAGGAAGTTAACACATGTAGTGACCGTGTAATTGCAGTTGGAATGAAAGACTCAACTGGCAAGTTAATAGAAATTTTTGTGTGTTGTTACATGCCTTACTTTGACAAATCAAATATCGAACAAACCATTATTTTTCAGGACACTCTCGATATATTACAGAGTATTATTGATGAATATTCATCCCTTTGTTCTATTAAGCTGTGCGGTGACTTTAACGTACAGCTCCCCAGAGATAGTAAACTGCACTCTAAATGGTACAAGGAAAAAACAAAATACAATGGATTGAATAGTAAGTAATATGTAACTAATAATGTAGTGAATTAATAAAACGGGAAACGTATATCTATATAGTTGAGTCGATTTCAGCATATTATATACACATTATTGGTAAAAATAGTGAATTATTCTAATTTGACTACATTGTCATGTTACATATGTTATGTTATAATTTCTAGGAGCAAGTCACAAGTTTCAGGACAAGTCAAGGGCCTATTGTAGTGCCCATACTGGAATCCACACGACAATCCTATGTGAGTAGATATGAATATAAACATATTTATTTAAACTAGATTGCCGAAAATTACAAGTGCTAAAACAATAGGCAGGTGGACGATCTTCATCATGTCTTATGAACACCAATAATATATCTGATTACAGAACATTTCTCCTGTTTTGTATCTCGTAGGAACCTATGGAAACCAGCAGGCCTACGGAGGTGCCAGAGGATAACATACAATCAGATGTCCATGTAAGTAGATGTACATTATTAGTGCATTCTATTGGTGTTCTCAATACCTTCCCATGTCAGACAGTGTGTAATATATATATATATATATATATATATATATATATATATATATATATATATATATATATATATATATATATATATATATATATATATATACATATATATATATACACATATCTTTTCATCAGGAGCCTATGGAGGTGGAAAATGCCAGGCTGTCTGAGCCTACAGAGGTGCATGAAGAACCAGGCCATCTGGCGTAAAATCCAAGAGCTGGGCATGGTAACAGCATACAACAGAAGGCAGGCCACATACAATTTCTGTAGGAAAATCATGGCGCTGGCCTCTGTTCCAGCAGAACATATCCCTATCTTGTTTAACAAGTTCAAGGTACTTTTCTTGTGAACTGTATGCACTTTTGTATTGTCCATGAGGTATCCAACATTAACAAGGTGGAGGTGCAAATCCAGGATCTTAATTTTTCATTTCCAGGCGGGCACCCAGGATATTGTTGACTAAACCAAATGTCATGACAATAACATTAAGTCATTCAATGCAATTTCTATTGTCAACTAACATTATCCTTCAGCAGCATTAACAATTTCTCATTTCCAGGTCATGAATATAACATTATGTAATTCATTGCACTTTTTATTGTCCATTAACATTTTTCAGGTAGGGGCCAAGTGTGTTGTTGATAAAATTACTGAAAAATATGTCGTGAAAATAACACTAGCCTTTTTTTTTGTACACTAACATTTTTCAGACAACACGTATATTGTTTATTGTTGACAAAACTTAGCATTTTCTTTTTCAGGAAGCAGTGACCAACTCCAGTGCAGCACTGAAGGCACTGGTTACATATATAGAAAGCACATGGATAGCATCAAACATGTGGCAACCCAGCACCTGGTGCGTATTTAATAAGTCAATACGCACCAACAATGATATAGAGGGGTGGCACCGGAGATTCAATTACAGGGCGCACAACAACAGCTTGTCGTTTCATGTGTTAGTAGCCCTTTTGCAAATGGAGGCAAAACTTGTGGCTGAGGATCAGGTCCTCAGACACCAACGGGTAACATCGAGAAACAAACAGGACACAATATTTTCTGCCTGGGACCAATACGCCGGTGGTCACATGGAACCTCGAGAGCTACTCAGCATTATAGCAAAAATAAATGGTCCAATACCAGCTGAAGCATAAAAACATGACATGACATTAAGAAATGCTTGTGATTTTCCTTGTGTGCTTGCAGGCAAACAGTCGGGCTCAAGTGCGTACAGTGTGTGTTTTATGTTTCATGTGCTGTCTAGTTTCTAGTTTAAATTATTTTTTTAAATCAATAACTCAGTTGTGTTTTATATGTACCTTCTCTTTGCAATTTTTATTCATGATGTTAGTTTCAATGTATATTTTTTTTTTTGAGCTACATCACATTTTTGGCTTTATTGTCATTTTTATTGTCTTAGTTCTGTCTGGTATAATGTTATGAATGTTTTTATGTGCCACATCAGTATTTTTTAATTTATCATGATGTCTACAGTAATTGTCACACTATTTGTTCTTTATGTGTACGGTATATATATATATTTTTATAATCTCAAAGTTAAATTTCTATTGTAATTGTATAAATGCAACAAAGATTTCTTAAACAGTGTTATGAAAAGGTGCTACATTTCAGTTTTAATTTTCTTAAAATTTTTAAATTCTAAGATATGCTCAATTAATTGAGTTTAAAAGTGTTATGAAAATGTGCTACATTTCAGTTTTAATTTTCTTAAAATTTTTAAATTCTAAGATATAGTGAGTTTAAAAGTGTTTTTAAAAAGGTGCTAAATTTCAGTTTTAATTTTCTTAAAATTTTTAAATTCTAAGATATAGTGAGTTTAAAAGTGTTTTTAAAAAGGTGCTAAATTTCAGTTTTAATTTTCTTAAAATTTTTAAATTCTAAGATAAAGTGAGTTTAAAAGTGTTTTTAAAAAGGTGCTACATTTCAGTTTTACAATATACAATTTCATTATTTAAAATATTAAAATTTTTAAGATGTGCTCAATTTTCTGTAATGACTGCTTAATAAAACCAATATAAATACAAAATGACTTTGTTATTATGTTCAAGGTCCTTTCTATATAATTGCATGTCTATTTGGCTATACACTACTAGTGAAGGGTGGGCGGAGCTTACTCCTCTTCGTATGCCGAAGTTAACTTGTGACCCAGTAAAAATAACAAATAGCAGTTCAATTCCCAGGCAAATGCTTTAGATACCCTTTATTTATTTATTCTGCCGAAACGACCATCTTTTTCCTGCCGAACTGACTCCTTTTTCTGTGCCGATGTGACCGAGTTTCCTGCCGAACTGACTCCTTTTGCTGCCGAACTGACCTAAATTTACATGCCGAAATGGTTTGCTGCCGAAGTGACCTGTTACCGGCAATACTAGTGATCATTTGCCTGTTTCGCTGACTGTTAACGTTTGTATACCAGATGCTACTCATAAGCAGCAGAGACCTCAAAAATTTGATTCGCGATTTTCAAGACCAAATTGGAAGTCAACGACTTGTAACCAGAAATATAAAGATCTACTTGAACAAAAATTGTCTCGTATATCTTATTTGCCAGGTCAATCTACCCAGGACAGTGACCTTGACCTCACAAATCAAGTAAATGATCATATACATGAGATTAATAATGCTATCCTGTCTGCTAGCAAAGAAGCTGGTATAGTTAGTCATAAGTTGTACAAACCTAAAGCTTATTGGGCACCAAATCTCTCGTATCATAGGGACAGAAAGAGATTTTGGTGGAGAATATGGGTAAGCGCTAGACGCTCTGGATCTGGTGTTCTTCATGATTGTTATAAAAATGTCAAGGAAGTTTTTAGACGCGAATCTAGACGTGCCGTACGTCACAAAGCTTGTTGATAGAGGTCATTTTAAGCTAAACAGTCTTTATAATCAGAGAAACATGTCTTCCTTTTGGAATATTCTGAACAAAAATACTGGTAAAAAACCATCTTCTAATATATCGCTGTTCAGCAGTTTGGTGATTCTTATCGATCTATTATGAACGGAAATCCTTCTAGTGATTCGCCTTTAAGCACTCAACAACTTCGTGTGGCCGAGCAAGTAGAACATAACTTTATTACACACAAAGATAACTGTGGTCAGTTTACCGTTACTAATGATATGGTGAATAGCATGATCAAATCGCTGAGAGGTAATAGTGCACCAGGTTGTGATCTTATTACAGTGGAGCACCTGAGATACGGAATTTCAGAAGTACTGTGCACACATTTGGCACATCTGTATACTTTTATATTAAATAAGAAAATTGTCCCAGAGGTGCTCCAGGTGGGTCTTATAACTCCAGTTCTTAAAAAACCACATCTGGATCCGAATGATCCTAATAGTTACCGGCCCATTACCGTAGGTTCAATACATGCGAAATGCATAGAATTATGCCTCCTACCCACGGACGCTGTAAGTGATGCTCAGTTTGGTTATAGAAAGGGGAGGAGCACTGAATTTGCATGCTCCTATTTACATGATTTGATAACATATTTTAATTATCATGGTTCTCCTGTATTTGTGTGCAGTTTGGATGCAACCAAATGTTTTGATTCCATCTGGCATGACGGTCTTTTTCATAAGCTTTGGTCGCACATAGAAGTAAACAAATGGATATACATTGTTCACAGAGGTCAGCGTGTTGGACTTTACATTTGGCTAGGCGAGTGTGCCGAAGGTAGTGGGTTCGAATCCCATACAGGTCGACATAAATTTATCGTATTTTTCACTTGATAATACTCTATTGGTTTCGAAGTGCTGTGGGCCATTGCTCCGACTTCGAAATTATATTAGCGGTGTATTTCATAAATTGTCGGTCTGTGGAAGTGCCCCACCGTGTCAATGTACAAGCCACACCTGCTATAACATCACCCTGGGTCCTTGGTCAACCTTTTTTGGGGTTGTCCCGATGGCCTAGAGGTCAGCGTGTTGGACTTTACATTTGGCTAGGCGAGTGTGCCTAGATTTCTTAATGAGCCTGTATGGCATCTTGGGGATGTCTTTTTGTCTAATGTAAAAGAAATCGAATTACTCGGTGTAACTTTTTCAAATAATCTTAAAACAGATAAACATGTAGCTAAACGAATGTCCACAGCACAATGTGCTATATATAGATACTCCGGCTCCGGCGTAGGTTACCCAGGTTTATCCTCTCAGGTGAATACTGTTGGTGTGCCTTCTCTTACTTATGGTCTAGATTGTGTTCATTTGAACAAATCAAATCTGAAATTCATTGAATCGACACAAAGTTCTATTATAAAATCCTTAGTTGGTTTAAGTAAACGATCTCGCTCAACTTGTTTATTAGCCGCTTTAAATGTACCTAAGGTAAATGACATAATAGCTCATGATACTCTGTCTTTGTTTAAACGGATATTAAATGTGCCGTCACCAGCCAGAGACCTGTCTATTTTTTTTGCTCTCTCGGTAACTTGTACAGGGAAAAACTGTCATGGGAACCGTGGTTGATCGCGTGGCAGAACTAGGTATCTCCCCTCTCAACGTTGCTCTCGGCGGTGTCCGCACTCGACTTCTCGCTAACTCTAGGGAGCAGCCTAGTGCGGGCACCGTCGATTCGTTGCGATACCTCCTTTCTCATAATGATTATAATAATCCTTACGGTGCTCCGCGTAAATTAGTTCAGCTTTTAACCAAATCTTAATGACTTCTGTCACTGATCTTTTAAAGTTTCTCATTATTAGCCATCTTGGGCCCCCATGCGGCGCGGCGGCTGGCCAGATGCGCCTGCTAATGCAGGTTCGTCGGGTCGGCCGGCCTGCGGCTGGGAGGACCAGTGTTCCTGCCGCATACATAACTGCTTGGTCTTCCTTTTGTAATTGTATGTATTATATCATTTGACTCTGTGTAGATTATGACGTGTGTGTGTGTGTGTGTGTGTGTCTGTGTGTGTGTGTGATAATGTGCTATATTTGAGATTGTATATACGTCCTATATCATCTGATATTGTAATCTTCTGTACTTTTACCGATGTGACGGTGGTGTATTTATGTATTTATATGTATTTCTTCGTGTATTCGGAGGGAAATGAAATTATTATAATCTTGTTGATAACCCCGATTGTAACTGCGGAATGGGACGTGAAACTGTGAAACATTTTCTGCTCGACTGCTCCCGATACATAATAGCAAGGTCCCAGCTATTTCAACAAATTCCACCCACAATACAACCAACAGTAAACAACATGCTATTCGGGTGTCCTTCGGCTACCACGGAAGAAAACGAAATTCTATTTAACGCTGTTCAAAATTACATACTTTCGACACAAAGATTCTAATTTTGATCTCAATTTTCTGGCCTGTCTACTTACAAAATCTGTTCCTTTCAATAGCATCACCTAACCACTACACTTACCCTTATTGCTCTACATATTGTATTCATATTGTGTTCCTGTTGTAATGTAAATTAACCTGAGCTTGAGTTATCTCACTCTTGTTTGTAAAAGTTGTACTGCTTATTTTGTTTTACCATTCACTTATTGTTGTCTACTGACCTGCTCTGTCAAAATTGTCATGTTGTATTAACACGGAGAGGAGTTTATATAAGCTTTAAGCTTGTTCTCCAATCCCTTTTCTGTTAAAATAAAATATGTTTAAATCAAATCAAAAGCAACGTACAGTTACTTTGTAGTCCCACCGTTCGTTTTTTCGTCTTCATCCTATACCTTTCTTTGGCAGGGGTCTCATTATGCTAATAGTGATTACCACACACACTATGAAGTTATTATTGTGTTGTATTATACATCTGAATAATAATAATAATAATAATAATAATAATAATAATAATAATAATAATAATAATAATAATAATAACAACAACAACAACAACAACTCTCTGTGTAGGCTGGTTCAAAGCCTGAGACAAAATACTGTCCTCTTGCTTGACACGGTCAGCATTAATTTGTCTCGATGCCAGTGTCACATCGAGAGCCTGGGACAAGACACGGTCATCAGCGCTGCCATTGAGACAGGATGGCTTGCTCATTTCTCCCTCCATTTTTACAGACTCAGGAAAAATAAACATGTCCAACTTGCCGCTTCTCCAAACTGTGCGCCAATGAAATTTATCGGGTCACCGTCTTCAGGACTGATGGGCCACGTCAAGGGGAATAAACCTGATTGGCTGAGATCTAGGCCAGTAATGACTTTGCCACGTGGACGGGTAGGGTGACAGATGTCATGTGGCGAGTGTGTAGGAACCCACGCCCTCTCTCGTGCCTAACGGCACTCGAGATGGCTAGGTCACGTACGCACTCGCCATACGACATCTGGGCACAATGTGCAGTTCGTGGTCCGATAATTATTACTTAAAATTCACAGCGCCCTATTCTCTATTGTTCTCGGGAGCTTTTAAATCTTTTCGAACGCAAACATTGACGCATTACTTCTGTTTTCCAATGAGGATGCTTCATTTCCCTTCTCTTCTATAAGCCTGGTATGAACGCTTTCTTAGTAAATAACTCAAAGTGCCAAACGCCCATTGTTTTGTCAGCCCACCTTCAGTGGGCGTAGCAAAACACTCTGCAACTTGCTAAAAGTGTGTCACTCCCGATACAACGTTCTTACCAGGTCATGGAGAGAGGAAAAGAAGTATACTCACAAGTCGCTACCAAGGACAGTAATCCCATGTTTTGATGCTTTCCAGTTGACGCTTGGACACCTACAATACAATATAAACATTTTTGAAGTAGGAAAATAAAATATTCCGAATATTCCTTTATTGCATGGATCATCTACAGAGCAAAATAAGTTTTCTGCACAATTTATTTCATATTTCTTTTCGTCAAAATATAATCTTTCACTTTTTATTTCAGCATTTTTCCCTTTTCACTGGGCATAAATATAATTTTTAAAGCGTTCATTTTATCGGAAGGTATTTAAACAGTTCTACCCTGAGCAGCGCATGTGATTATTCATTCAGCGCATTCCTATTGTGAAACAGTATGCTATGTATTGAAACTTGCGCGATAAGCATGATCTTACATGACTGTAAAACTAAGCATAAGCAGATAAATGTTAAATATATAGTGGGCAAAACTGACAACAAACTGATGACATTTCTGTTCTGGAGATGCAAAACTAATCAACATTATTTTCTGCGAGAATTCCTGAGGTGGATGACAATAAGAAACAACGAAAATCTGACTGCACGATCACCTCCTCCTCCTCCTCCTCCTCCTCCTCCTCCTCCTCATTAACATGTGAAATAAGTGATATATAAACAATTTTGGTCTGAACAGCACATGTCGTTATTCATTCAGTGCATTACTATTGTGAAACAGTATGGTCTTACATGACTGTAATATATGTTAAATATACAGTGGGCAAAACTGATAACAAACTTATGACATTCCTGTTCTGGAGATGCAGAGCTAATTAAAATTATTTTCTGCTAGAATTCCTATGCTGGGCGGTATCACAGAAAATGACGACACAGTGAAATTGAGTCAATTTACATGGTACAAGTCACTATTGTGTTGCACTCATGGAACTGTACTGAAAAAATGGATCATAATAAGAGACAACGAAAATCTGACTGCATGATCATCTTGTCCTCCTCCTCCTCCTCCTCCTCATCATCATCATCATCATCATCATCATCATCATCATCATCATCATCATCATCATCATCATCATCATCATCATCATCACAAACAGGTGAAATAAGTGAAATCCCATTGGAATACATAACAGCCAAGCTTCAAAATATAACCCAAGAGATATGGTCTTCAAAACTGTTGAATACAATATCTAGAAGAAATAATAATGGTTGAAAATTATGGATATTTAAAATTTTCCAATATCAGCTTTGTCTTTTAATTGAAGAAATGGTGTCATTGATCAGGATAGCACATTGCTAGGCCATTTGATGTACATTATAAAGGTAATTCTTTTATCCAAATTTGTTTTCCCTTTTCATTTAGAAATTTATATTTTGTCAAATAGAATCCTAAATTTTCTCAGATTTGAATCACAGATATTTCAGGTCTTTACAGTTCTATAGTGATTTGGAATTTTAAATTGCCGCCTTTGAATTGTTAAAAACGAAACAGTGTTATATATATCTCCTCCATCTGTCAAATTCTCAAAAGTGGACCTTTGAAACTTTGAATTTGACCATGGCTTAGTCATGTTGTAAACTGTGCATGACAATTGAATTCTATGAGTGAAAATTGAACTTTGACACTCTTCTACTGGATGGCGATCTAAAACAATTTTCTAAAGCTGGACCTTCTTAACTTTATATCCAGATGCTAAACTCATATGAAGCTTCAAATACACCACCTAAGACTTGAAGTAGCCTACATGTATGTAGGCTGCTATTCTCTTATAACATTTGCTGATCAACATAACTTGAAAATCTACTTCATGCACTGAGACTAGTTTTATCAATCCATAACATAAGGTCTAGCCACCAATAAAAGCTGGACTATTTTATAATGATCATGCAGAAAGATCCTTTTGCTAACAGTGGCTCAACCACACCAATCACGGAAATTATGAAGTATCTTCTCATGCTGGTCAGTAGCGCTGTGTTTTCATTCACGTTCTTTGTTTCTCCCCTCCTTTTAATTTCTTTTATTGGTCCAAATTGGACCTTTTGCTTAAAATGGGGGGGGGGGGGGGTCCGAAGCCTTTACCCACCAGCCCACCCGGCTACGCCCTTGCCGGATGTCCAGTTTACACTTGTTCACAAGACCATGTACTACTGTCACTACGGAAATTTGCCGAGTTCATCATGTGCCCCATCAATTAAGATGGAAAATGCAGAGGCCAATTTGTTCTGGGCTGATACACCTGACGATTTTAATACAAGACTTTGCACCCAACATTTGTTTCAAGCAAATGTCAACACTCCCGACTGAATTTTGCCGGCAAGAACTGACATTGCTGAGCGCACAGGAAATAGATTCGACAAAACCCTGTCGGACGCACAGTTGGGTGGAAAGGTGAGGCGCGCTGTTCCGCAGCGTACAAATTGCAAACAAGTGGGGGTGGGGGGTGGGGTGGAGGGGGGTCCAGCTTGCGTTCAGTGGGCACAATGGACAAATGAGCCCCACGAAACTAAAATAAATGAAATATTAGTTATCATTACAAAAGTCTTTTGAAATAGAAGTTGCCAATCGAGATTGACTCACTAGATATAATATCATTTCAAAATATCGCTGGTCTTGAATGAATACAAATTTTTAGTTTCTGTTCTGTTTCTTTTACGTACTGGCACATGTTTATGGTGTTTATTTCCATTTCTTTTCAATGCAAGACAACTAAAAGTAAATCTGCTTATTTATTTGGCGCGCCTATTTTTGTTTCAGATAGGTGGTATTGGTTAATACGTGCACAACAATTTTGTAGCTGTAAAATGTCAAATGTTTGGAACATTTTATTTTCATTTGGTGTTTCATGCGGTCGACATCGCGACCAAGGCATTGTTATCGAACATTGTAAAACACTTTCGTGCCATATAAATTTTGTCCCTTTTTAGCTTACCTCATTGCGTTTTTACTTTTGTTATTTCTTTTCAACCTGGTTCTCGCATACCTGCTGAGGAGGCGTGGTTTCTGATGGACAATGAGAATGCAGTCATAACAGAGAGCGGCCACCCACTTTAAGTAAGGGGAACTCACGTGACAAGAAATTCAATCATTATCAATGACAAGACTTCCAAAAACTGCAGACTGGACCACTGAATCTTCTTGAATGTTAATGTCAATGTACTTTAAATTCCCATAGAACTTGTTCGATTGGTGCCACTGCAATAATGTTTTCATATTTCATTAATTTTGTTCAATTTGTGGGAGACGTTTAGGACGGCTTTGCCTTTGGAGCTGCTGAGCCAGTTAGTAGCTGAAAATCTAGCACATAACCCAGCAATTTGATCACGCTTTCATAGCTTTTGGGTTTTCATGAGTTTCCACTATATGTCCGAACGTGTAAAATACATTCCTGTTGAACTTGCAATTGATAAAAAAGCATCTTTATTTGGTCTAAAACTATTGTTCAGCGCATGACTCCTGATTCAGATGCATTCACTGCAGTTTTCTGAAGAACGCCAGATAGAGGGTCGTTGTGTTTAACGAGACTGTACCTTTGGCATGTCAACAGTGTTCCTTTATTTCGTGTCACGGTGATAATTCTCTTGGCTAATCGGTTTTGTTTGACAAAGCTGCAATCGTTTTCTCTAAGAGCACTTGGGAAGTGTCACTTAGGGTAATCTGTATATATCGATTCCTTTTCTATGTGGTCCCTCTTTATTCTTTTTTTTTTAGCCTAATGATATCTTTAAAATCGTCCATCGGATTATGTTTATTTACACTTTGTGCCAAGGTATTGTCAAAGTGGCCGGGAAAATTTCTGTAGTTTTTTCCTTCTCTTAACATGTCTCAATCAGAAAAACTAGATGGCTGGAAAATGGTGTACACTTTTGCTGTTTATCATTAGCGACCATGCCAAACATTGGCCAAAGCAGAGCTCACATTTAGGGACATAAAACGATCATAAACTTTCGGGGAACCAGCAATATATAACAACTTCAAAGCTTCTGACCGGGGTCAAGTCACGGCCTGGGAATCCATACTTAGAATTAGTAAACCTGGCAGTATTTTTGGGACACAAATCGCCTTTCTATTACTTCTAAAATTCTTGTCATACAGGTACGGTCGTTAAGAAGGGTTAATGGGTTCTCTTCCCTCCAGTCTGAGATTAAGTATAAATTAATTGTTCATTCAAATTGGGAGTCCATGTTGGACCATGTCACACCCTTTGTTAAACGTCAGTACTCATTTCTAAATTTGACTTTCTACTACATGGTCTTACATTTGCTACGACTACAGTACCGGAAGGAGCTGTGGCTAACGGAAGTGATGACATTTATCTTTGGCACACATTTACAAAACTTTTCCCCATTGGTCGAAACAACCCATTAACTTGAAAATGATTGTTGGTGTTTTATTGAATATATTGGTGGGAAAAAGGTAGATAGACAGTTCTGAGATTACGACCAAGCCAGAGGAGCCTCTACCTGCCTTCCCCCACCTTGGTGTGTACCCTGAACCAATAAAGTGGTGAACCAAAGGCAGGACTTCATTTGTCACTTCTGACAATTTTGGTGGAGAATCTTCCTGCTACCTCTCACCATTTCATGAATCCACAAAATAGGACCTTACACCTGCCTGTTTCACCACTGCCACCAGCTTTTAATGTGCGTCGTCAAGTGGCACTTTCACAACAATTGGACACCACAGAACCTGCTCTACCTCTTCCGCAACCCAGGGACATTTCACCATCACCACCTACCCTAGGTACCAGCCAAGACAACCAGGAAATACCAGATAGCCAGGACTCAATGTCTGACATTTTGTTCACCCCAGACCCCTTTAAGGGAACAGGTTCAGAGGATGCAATGGGCTTTGTCACAAAATTTGCTGCATTTGCAGCCTACAAAAGGCTTGATGAGGCCCAACAAATCAGTACTTTTCCCTTACTGTTAAGAGACAAAGCCAGTACCTGGCATACAACTCAACCAGAGTTCACAACTTTTGCAGACCTCAAAACAGCCTTTTTAAAGAGATACGGCCTTGAACACAACAGGACTTGGTCCCATGTGGCGGACTTATTCAAGAAAACACAGGCTCCTGGGGAACAACTTGTTGACTATATCACATCCATGAGGCGCCAAAGCAAACTAATACAACTGCCTGATAGCCAAGTTATTCAGGCTATCATAAGTGGTATGGACCCTGCGGTGCGCCCTTTTATTTTGCAGCAGGACCCCAAAACCCTATCCGAATTGGAAAAAGCTGCCACCCTCATACAGAATAGTGGGCCAACCACCAAAGACAATGCAGCCATCCAGTCGGCACTGGAGACAATCAAAGCCGAAATAAAAACAATCACTACAGACCTCCGGGAAGTCAAGGGAACAGCTGTTCTAGCTGCCTCATTACAGCCCAGGCCGGCAGTACCCCCACCTACCTGGCCTCAACCAGTCCCAGGCCAACCCGCTACCTGGCTGCAATACGGACCAGCTGGCCATTATGCTGAGCTTCGCCAGAACCCTGGACCGACTCAACAGTTCTACCTTAACCAGTGGCGTGATCCACCCATGCCTCGTCCCCAAGGACCCAGTGGACCTCACCCACAATGTGGGAACTGTGGTAAGTACCACGCTCATACTTCCATTTGCCCACCACATAATAAATCATGTTTTAATTGCTCAAAAATAGGCCATTTCAGTTTTATGTGCCGTCAAGCCAGACGGCCTCAGCAATAGGGGTGTTTGCCTGTTTCGTTTGGATCCCAGCCTAATCGGGACAGGCCTGTAGACAATACTACTGATTAGCATGAAATCCCTTCCACTCCTGTCAACCTTGTTTCTCTTACAGTTCCTATGACTCATAACTTTCTTTCAGTCAAAATTGCTGATCAACCTACCAAAGCTTTAATTGACACTGGTGCTTCTGTGTCCTGTATTTCCAAAGCCTTTTTAACAGCAGTAAAAGGTGGCATGCAACTGATACCAACAACTATTCCCCATGCACTAGGAGTTGGAGGTGAAAAACATTCTATTCTTGGCACAGTACAGCTGCAAATTAACGTTCAGGATGTTCCTTTTGAACACAAATTCTATGTTTTTACCAAATTACATCACCATCTTATTCTTGGTGACGACTTTCTGGTTGACAATGCTGTCACAATTGATAGGGGTAACAAAACTATTGATTTTCCTAACATACCCTTGTCTGTGAATTACTGGGAACCACCAACTTGTAGTGACCTTATTAGGCCAGCAGCCAAATATACCATCCCTGCTCGATCAGAAACTGTTGTTCCTGTCAAAATATCACGTTACAAAGCCATTCATACCATGTTATTGCAAACCACCTTAACAGATAGGGACGCACCACTGTTAGGTGAAGGAACTGTAAACCAAGTGTCATATGGCCGTACATGCTGTAGATTGCTAAATCCTAATGACTTTCCTGTGGATTTATGTCCCACAAAACCAATTGGTCTTGCTTACACGTTGCCACCAGACTCCATAAATTATGTTGATACTCAAAACAGTACTCCTGACCCTTGCTTCACTGCTCAAGTCAAAGCTAACCCCACACCTTGTGATCCTGAATTCATTCCTCAGGAGTTAGGCATTGATTTGTCCCAATCACCCCTCACAGAGACACAAAAACAAGAACTTTCAACCCTCATTGCCCAGTACAGGGATGTTTTTGCTCTAGATCTGAGTGACATTGGTGAAACTGACTTAGTTACTCATCCCATACAGGTCGTCATAAATTTATCGTATTTTTCAATTGATACTGGTGATGCCAGACCCATCAAACAAAGATTTTACCGTACCTCCCCTGCTATCAGGGCTGAAATTGACAGACAGGTAGATAAAATGCTTAAACACAAGATCATTGAGCCTAGTACTAGCAATTGGAATAGCCCCGTGTGCTTAGTGCGTAAAAAGGACTCTACCTATCGCTTTGCTGTTGATTATCGGCGTCTTAACCAAGTCACCAAGCCTCTTAGCTACCCTTTACCTCCCATTGACACCGTTTTGGATTTTATTGGAGAAAAACAACCATCTTGGTTCTCCTGTTTAGATTTATTTAGCTGTTATTACCAAGTCAAGATGGACCCTGACTCTATCCACAAGACTACCTTTTGTACCCAATCTGGCGCATATCAATTTAGACGCATGCCATTTGGCCTTTCTGGGGCTCCTGGCACAGCAATGGAATTAACGCATCTGGTGTTCAAAGGGTTACAATGGGATATTGTTTTGGCGTACCTTGACGATTTTTTATGTCTTTCTGCTGATTTTAATGATCCCCTGAAGCACTTAGCATTAATTTTTGATCGCCTAAGAGCTGCTAATTTGACACTCAAGCCATCAAAATGTGTTTTTGCCACCAAAAGGTTACTTTATCTGGGTCACATTCTCACTCCAGAAGGTGTACAAGTCAACCCACAAAAAGTAGAAGCTGTGGCTTCATTTCCTACCCCAAAAACACCCAAACAGGTCAAGTCATTCTTAGGGCTCTGTTCATTTTATAGGAAATTTGTCAAAAATTTTGCCAAAATTGCCCATCCCTTACACCAATTACTCAAGAAAGACACTTCTTTCATTTGGTCTCCTGCATGTGAACAAGCATTTTAAGAACTGAAATCTGCTTTAATCAACCCCCCAGTTCTTATATTTCCAAATCCTAATAAGGACTTTACACTAGCCTGCGATGCTAGTCAAACTGCTATTGGCTTTTTGGTCTCTCAAAAAGACAGTAAAGGTCAGGACCACCCGGTATTGTATGGAGGAAGAGCTCTCAGGCAACATGAAACCAAGTACACAATAACAGAATTAGAATTGCTTGCTTTGACAGAAGGCATCCGTGCTAATCATGTGTACTTGGCAAATGAGCATTTCCATGTCCAGTCAGACCATTCTGCCTTGAAGTGGTTGCATAACTTGAAACCTACTACCGGTCGCTAAGCTAGATGGGCTCTATTGCTACAGGAATATTCTTTCACCATTACTCACCGGCCAGGGATTACGATGGGTCACTGTGATGCATTGTCAAGACATAAATACCCACCTCCCCCACCTGAGTCAGTTATACCAGAGCTTGATGAAAAAGTTATCATAACATTAGATTTGCCTGATTCTTGTCCATTATTGACTGAAAAATATGTAGTAGATGACACTACCACTAGTAACCTGCCTTCAGTACAAGATGTATCACTGCCATCACTCAATGCATTGGCTACCATGATCTAGTAGAAGCTCAGAAAACATGCTCAGACTTCAAAGACATTTATGCATATTTGTGCAATGGTACACTTCCTGATTCTCAAAAAGAAGCAATCAAAGTAGTTGCTGAATCAGATCAGTATATAATTGATGACATTGTGTTGTACCAGGTATTTACACCCAGATCTCGCAAAGTGCCAGTGCAGACAAGATGTATCCGGCAATTAGCTTTACTCCCAGTTTTCAGGCATGAAGCATTAGAGGCCTATCATGATAGTTTGCTCGGTGGTGGTCACTTGGGATTTGATAGGACATTCTTAGCAATTCGCAATAAATACTTTTGGAAACAAATGTACACAGATATCCTAGATTATGTTAAATCATGTGACACATGCAAGAAAATTAAAAGACGCCACCATTTCAAACCTGCACCCTTAAATAGCCTCCCCGTTGATAGCCCTTTTGCAAGATTACATGTTGATATATTAGGTCCCTTACCAGAAAGCACAGATGGCAACCGTTACATATTAATCTGTATTGATGCATTCACAAAGTAGCCATTGGCTTTTTGCCTAAAGAATCAAGACTCTAGGAGCATAGCTGATATCCTGTACAAGGAAGTTTTCATGGTATATGGATTTTGCAGATCTATTGTCAGTGACCGTGGTGCACCACTTTTGGCCAAATTAGTGTCATCACTGTGTGAATTCTTCAAGGTAAGAAGGGTTCATACATCAAGTTATCACCCACAAACTAACAGTGCAGCTGAAGTTTATTGTGGCAACCTGGCTAAGTCAATGAGAGCTTACTGCAATAAAGAACAAACCAATCGGCCTGAATTAGTCCCAGCCATACTTATGGCTTACCGCCATACTCCAGCATCTGGCACTAAATTCTCGCCATATTATCTTTTATTTGGCAGGGAAATGAATCTTCCTTTCGACATATGAGTTATGCCTTAACCTACACTTCCAACCAGTGTTCAAGCATACATGAACCAAATTATTGAGGCCCTGCAAGTTAGTCAGGCTGTGGCTTCTGAAAATCAACAGGCGGCACAAGACAAAAAGTATTACAACCGTAAAACAAGTGTTCCTCACTTCAAGGTAGCTGATCAGGTTTTACTTCATAATCCTCGCGTCCCTGTTGGCAAAGCCAAGAAACTGGTTCATAAATTTGAGGGGCCATACTACATAAAAGCATGTGGTCCCAACTACACATATTATTTAAAACGCTTGTCAGACCATAAAGATCACCCTTCTCCTGTACATGCTAATAGATTAAAACCATATGTTAACCCGGCTTCACACACTCTTTCAAGCCCAATGCCCGATCCTCATTCTCCCCAGCCTTCACAGCCCTCACAACCCCCTACAACAGATGCATCTCAACCAACCACACAGCAATCTGCTTGGTATCCTGTTGAGAAAATCTTAGCCACCAAAATGATTGGTCAGATTCGTCATTACTGTGTCAAATGGCAAGGACCAGACCCTCCTTCTTGGCTTCCTGTGCATGATATTTCTCCTGTTTTATTAGTTGAATATCATACCAGGTTTACTAAGACAGGAAAACGTAGGAAAAGACCTGGTTCCAATTTTTTTACTACTCCAGATACTTAATAAATCTATCTGCTCCCACTGTTATCTCAGTGTATCAAATTGTCAGCTAATAGGACCTAAGGTGACCAGTTTTCATTTAATTTTTTTTTCATTCATGTGTTCTTAATTCACCAATATACATTCCATGGCGCCAAAACAATGGGTTATCATTCATGTTCATCCATTTAATTTTTTTTTTTATTATTGCAGATACTGGTCCCTTTTTGTTTGGGTCAGCAGGTCAATCCAATGAACATTTGGGATTTACCAAAGTGTTAATATTTGTTGGTGTAATGGCCTTGCTTCTATCTCTGGCTACTGCAATGACAACTCCAGTTCACCGCTTAAACTATGGAATATTGTTTAACCCAGTGGGCAAATTCCAAATGGGCAGTGACTATTGGCTTCACACCTTTCAAGTACCTCTTCCTCCACTCTTATCTATAGCTACTTATCCACACGAGGCACCTTGTTCTGCACTTCATTCCCCAATACTACCGTTATGCCATCTCATTGAGGAAGCCATTCTGGACAGTTTATTCATGTTTAGCACTACGCGCCATCGGGCTAACACACTTCTTTCTCAAATAACTCACATGATACCCGATATCAAATTAGTTAACTCAGATTCTCGTTCAAAACGGGCCCTCCTTCCATTTCTTGGGAAACTGGCAAAAAATATTATGGGCGTGGCAACCACATCAGATGTCCAATTGTTATATAAACATATTTTAGTCTTAGCTAGACAGGGTGAAAAACTAACCTCCACTTTTGAACATCAAGTAGACACCTTTTCCTCTATTTTCCGTTCAGTAGATGACCGTATCACTCACGCAGTATCTGAAATTCAGTATAATTCGCATCATTTGGCTGCTCTCAGTAATGAAATAAGGCACATAGAACAAGGATTCATGATTAATGCACGAGTTGCAGGCCGACTGGCTAAACAAGTTCATTTTAGTACTTTTTTCCTTGCCATATTAGAACAATTACTTGTTGGTAACAGATGCTACTTCAACACAAATTAAGCCCTCAGTTAGTACCACCTTCTGTTTTGTCATCGGTGTTAAGACATATTACTCAAACTCTAAATCACCGTCATAAAGGGTTTCGTATTACACTACCCTCCCTTGATTATTACTACTCCTCTTCTAATTTTCTGTACTCTCAGCACAATCATTCACTATATATCACCCTTAAAGTTCCCATTACATCTTTAGATACATCCTTTGATATGTACCAGATTACTTCTGTCCCTGTCCCACTAAATGCGTCCTCAACTAAAGCAACTAAATTAGCTGTCCATCCAGAGTACTTTGGACTGTTGGACACACAAGACTACTATTTACTCTTTCCAATGCCCAATGGTCAACCTGTCAAGGACAACACTCATACCTGTGGAGGTATCGTCCTGTGTTTCAGCACTTTTCTTACAGCACAAAAAGAATATTTTATCACATTGTGACTTCCACGTTCAGGACACACCTCGTACCCCTACCTTGCAACAGATAGGACTAGACCAGTTATTAATGGCAAAAACATCCCTCATTTCAAAATACAGTGTCCATCTTCCATCAAAACGGTGCCAGGCTGTTCATTATGCATAATAAACTTCCCTGCAGATGAAGCTTACGTACAGCCACAACATATGTTCCCCACATGTTACACTCATGTAACAATATGTCAACTGATATATCATTTTTACATCCTGTCAATTAGGTTTTACTACAACATTTTTACTCTGAAAGTCAACATGCTTCAATTTTAGGTGATTCATTATTCAAGAATACCGCTAAGTTTGCCCTGCCTCATTTGCATATTGCCAAAGCAAATTCATCAGCTATTCTTACAACTGACCGCAATCTTCATTATAAACTCTCAAATTTGGTTCAGGCCATCAAATCAAACAAACGAGTATTTCATGATCTCGCTGATTCTATTCTGGTGGCTCCTCCCCCTACTGACATTGATTGGTAGTCTCTGGTTACTTCTATTACTGCCTATTCCAGTTTTGGTATCTCACTAGTTTTGTCTATCTGTTTATTTGTACTTTACAGACGCTATAGACTCCTAATGTTACTTATAGCGGCTCCACGTGGTCCTTCCACTACTGCAGCTTATACTTTGTCTGACCCACCAATATTAGTTCTTACTCCAGCCACACCATTGTTAACGACCCCGCAGCTTACGTCATCACTTCACTACTGCCCCTTCTCATTGTTTGTCGCTATTTGCTGCATGCTTTTGCTCGCTTCTATCATCCTGTGTGTTATTTATCGCTGTTGTAGAAACTTTGTTTCTGCTCACAAGAGCATGGTATACCTAGAATTGACATCAGGCATGCACTGTGTATATGTTCCCGTGATTACTTTACCACTATGTCCCACAGTTTACCACTTTCAAGCATCTTCATCCATCTCAAATTTATCTGTTCAAGGTTTATGGTCTCCTCATTTAGCTTTGCATTGCCCGAACGCACGAGTCACTAACCTTCAGACACGCGACTCTAGGCCTCTGCCCGTGAACCTTCCACTTTCCTGGTATCAAGCTTTCAGAGTATATGCCTTGCTTACCAAACCATTTTTGGCACACCTTGTAATCTGGCACCATAACATGGCACACTACAAACTGTTCTGTCCAGATGATTGCACCTCCTGCCCCCCAGATTGGTTATTGGAACCACCTTTTGAATGTAATACTGATTCACAAGAAAATGAATCTCTGTGCCCACAGGTACGTTCTCCCTAACAGTCAAAAGTTTGCTCACATTGAACAATGTTTACATTTTATTGCTGGGAAATGTGAAGCCATCATGCGTGGTACTTCCATAATTATGTTGGATGTGTTACTTGTTTGCGGTGTTAATTATTGCATATTGAACGGATTATCATTATATCTTGTGGATATGGCGTGCAGGAGCACCCATAATGGATACCGTACCCCGACACTGGGACCCAGGTGGAACTTAGTGTTGTTTGTGATATTATAATCATACGAATACTGCGTCATAGTACAGCCACCTCGTGTACCTTGCTCTCATCCGGACTGGAGCAATTTACTGACATGATGAACTGGGGTGTCTCCGCATATGTTATATTATAACAGTTTCTGCACATTTTTGCTACGATTCTTTTTACTGACTCACACAATCATTAACTTAACCAGTGTTTATTATCATGATGAACTTTAAAGTGCACTTCGTATTTACTTATATATCCATATATAGACTTTTTGCGCGCATTTAATATTTAGTCATATATATATATACATATATATATATATACAATTATCCATCGATTTCAATATATATCTGGACAAAGTGATTCTTCCCAGGGTATAATGTACCTTCCATACACCTATTACATGGAACTCTACATTGCAACATGGAAAGCTTGACAACCACCCTGCTGAGGACATTATTTGCAAGACTACATGCAGCAGCTCTTGTTTTTACTCAATATTTAAGCTTGTTTATCTCTTCGTCATATTTTATATCAGTCATGATTACTATATCTAGCAGTTAATATTCGTGCGACCAGTACTCCTCGCACTCGACGTTCCGGACGGTTTCAGTGTACGCAAAATGGTTCATCAACTTCGCTCAACATTTTAGTCCACATCTATTTTCCAGCCAGTCAAAATTCAGTCAGGTACTTGCCTCTTCAGGTTCGCCATGTCATCGTGCTTACCCTTTTCTCAAGTAACGTCCAAAGTTGTCTTCCACAATAGATGGACCTTCACACAATGTTGTCGTTTTCGGTATTTGTAATCCATATTTTTTACTTGCAAATCCGTATGAAATTATAGCATTTTCACAGCCTGCTGAATCCACCTTCATATTGTGGGTGCTTTTTCATCTCTGTTTGGCCTTAAGCCGGCCTGGTCATGTTTACATATTTACACCTCCCATCTTTCTGGTATAAACAGTATTTATCACTTCTTAATGTTTTGACCTATGTTTCACTCTTTGCCTCCTACTTCAAGCCTTACCTACAGGAATGTGCCAGGAGGCACATTATTTTAGTGGCCGGGAAAATTGTCATAGTGGCCGGGAAAATTTCTGTAGTTTTTTTCCTTCTCTTAACATGTCTCAATAAGAAAAACTAGATGGCTGGAAAATGGTGTACACTGTTAACTTTTGCTGTTTATCCTTAGCGACCATGCCAAACATTGGCCAAAGCAGAGCTCACATTTAGGGACATAAAACGATCATAAACTTTCGGGGAACCAGCAATATATAACAACTTCAAAGCTTCTGACCGGGGTCAAGTCACGGCCTGTGAATCCATACTTAGAATTAGTAAACCTGGCAGTATTTTTGGGACACAAATCGCCTTTCTATTACTTCTAAAATTCTTGTCATACAGGTACGGTCGTTAAGAAGGGTTAATGGGTTCTCTTCCCTCCAGTCTGAGATTAAGTATAAATTAATTGTTCATTCAAATTGGGAGTCCATGTTGGACCATGTCACACCCTTTGTTAAACGTCAGTACTCATTTCTAAATTTGACTTTCTACTACATGTTCTTACATTTGCTACGACTACAGTACCGGAAGGAGCTGTGGCTAACGGAAGTGATGACAATTATCTTTGGCACACATTTACAAAACTTTTCCCCATTGGTCGAAACAACCCATTAACTTGAAAATGATTGTTGGTGTTTTACTGAATATATTGGTGGGAAAAAGGCAGATAGACAGTTCTGAGATTACGACCAAGCCAGAGGAACCTCTACCTGCTTTCCCCCACCTTGGCGTGTACCGTGAACCAATAAAGTGGTGAACCAAAGGCAGGACTTCATTTGTCACTTCTGACAGTATGTTTGTTTGGCTTCAAAACTCTTAAATAGATGGCGCTTCAGTAATTTCTGATTGTCAACCATTTTTTAAAGATATGGTGAAGGTCAACAACAGTACAAGTTATTATGCACAAGAACTGGCAAAGTGGTGTATCTCTACTACAATAGCATGTATATTCATTTCCCTCAAATATCCCCGACTCTGTTGCATCAAGACTCTACGCTGCCATGATTTTTTTTCTTACTTGTGACCATGGAAAATTGGAAACTAGTTGAGAACGTTTGGAAATCTACCCCCCCCCCCCAAAAAAATTGTCATGCGTCAAAATCTAAACTTTGGAGTTGGAGGCAGCGTGATTTCTCTTGTATAGATACGGAAATGTCACCTCTCTGTCGCTGACCTCGCTCCTTACTTGGCATGAATGATGTAACGATCGACATATTCTCATGGTTTCAGACCAGAACTGCAGGGTGTTGATTGTATTGTCGAATTTTTTACCTAATTTAATTTGGCAAAATATTTCCGTACGTTGTCTCACAAATCAGCCGGGGCAAAAAGTCATCGCGTATGCTGGTTTTCAAGCTTAGCTTTCCGTAACATCAATTCACACTTCAAAATACGCATTTCCATCTGTCGAAATGCGACCTTTTGTAGACCAGATTCTTTTTTTAAAGAAAGCTACATTAAGGTCTGCAAGTTATAAATGTACCCCGTTTCATGCCCTTTTTTCTCTGAATCACAAGGGTCAAGTCTTTTCACTGATACGTCACACTGACGCTCAATAACCATGGAATCGGCAACATGACTGACGTGTGAACCAAATGCAAAATTTATCTTAATCTTGACACGAGGGAAGAGCTTTAGGACTAAACCAGAATATGGCGATCCCCGAAACTTGATGTCACCTTGAAAATTTTATTCCTGTTCCTATTTCTGGCAGACTTTCTATGCATGTTGATACAGCCTCAAAAATGGTCAAAATGTTACAAAATAATAAAATGCGCTGATGGTTTTTCGGGAAAAAAATATTTCATTTGCAACAAAAGTTATAGAACAAATAACTTATAAACAAACAGTTTTATTTCAAACAAGTTACTGTTACGACGTTTTTCTGAAAGTAGATGTCTTAGTAAATACGAGATATTTGGAGTAATGTCAGTATTAGTAAATACACTTGCCTCTCGACCACCCTTTTCCTAGACCTCTGTGTCTGGGTTTAACGCCCATGAAATCGAGTTGAGCTCGCCCACTTGATACTAGAAAACCTGACGGTCCTGTGGCGGCATCTCTAGGTTCCGATGGAACTGGTGGTGACTCCCGGTCCGCATGGTCCCCATATAATCCTTCTTCATTTGGAGATCGATCAGTTGATGTCAGCTACAAGAGGAAGTGGAATTGGTTGGGTTGGCTTCTCTGGTGGTCATGAGGTAAGTATACTTACTAATACTGATACTACTCCAAGTATCTCGCCTTAGTTATGTAACGTTCCCTTTCAAGCACCATTAGCCGATATACAGGCATATAGGTGGAGGGTGTAACTTTACTGGCGCGTCAAATCTTGGGGGCAACCTTGACCATTTGCCCCCACAGAGCATGCTGCAAAGAGCAACAATGGAAGCAGCTTACAGTGACTTGGAAGTCCATCGAGGACAGGGAGCCCAGCAGGGCAAGCCATGTTGCGCCGAGAGAACCATGCCAGTCTGGGAGGCTCTGAGCAGTGACTTAAGTCTCTCCCACAAGTAGTTCAAATTGTGACAGATGTAGGCAACCAGGACAAACCAGATGCTGAGGAGGACGAAAGTCTGCTGGCCAAAGACTGGACTTGAATAGGTTCACTATCAGGCCTAAACATTGGCAAATTTCCAGAACGGTCTGTGTGTGCGTCAAATCCAGGCACCAAAGCACTCAGATAAGCCAATTATACAGATACACATGAATGTGAATAGCTGACGGGTAAAGGTAAGCAGCAAATGTCTGGGTGCACTTGGTGGTGCCATAGCAAGGCCTAATGGGTACTCTTTTAACTGGTCAATTTGGCCCAAAAGGTGAACCGCAGATACATCCACAAAGTCTCCGGGATTTGCACATGAAAAAATGCATCTCTGAGATCCAGGACACAGTCTGCGAAGTGCCGCAACTGGCAGGACCACACTTGATCATCAACCAAGGTCTGAGTCAGAGTCAGAGTCAGAATTCTTTTATTTGACAGAAAGTACAGGTAAATAAACATTACAAACAGTATGTAATAATTGAAAGATATAAGTTTATGCTATTGTTTGCAGAAATTTGAACAGAACTGTCAGGATGACCCCAGTTAAGGACGGCTTGTCCGCTAACACTGGGGCCACCTTGGATCAAGAGAGACACAATTACAAATTATTATTTATACTGCAAATGAAGTCCTACATTTTATGTACTAAATATATAAAGAGAAATGACAAGAAGATATACACAGGATATTGAATTAGTAGACATATGATTAAGCATAAACAGGGACGAGTTATTCAACTATTACATACATAACAATTTGGCATACTACACACATCTTGGTATTAACGTAGGAAATGAGATTTAGTATAATTTGATAAGCCATGACATGAGCGTGTATACAATTTTCAGTGATGCAAGAAGGGAGGTCTCTATTTAGGGAAGGGATGTAGTATCGAACGCAGTGTTCTGAAGTAACTTTGTCAGGCTTTGCAAGATAGAAATTTTCTATATTTCTAGTTAATAGGAATGGGTATGTTGAGTCTCATATATATCATTGAAATATGAAGGTAATTGATCCTGGATATATCGAAAATCAAACTTGATCGCCCTTAATCTAATAATGTCTTTTACCTTTCAAATATTAAGCTTTTTGAAAAGTGAATCTGTATGAGCATTGAATTTTTCAGAACAAATAAGAGGTATAACTTTTTTACATGCTATGTATATACGATCGCTTGAGAAGCCCCAAGCAAGAATTGAATAACTAAGATGGGATAGAAAAAGAGAATTGTAAATTAATAATAGTGTGGTTGTAGGAATATGTTTATATAATCTCTTGAAAATACAAACTACTTTGGAAAGTTTATTGCCGATTTTGTTTATTTGGGCCCTCCAATTTAAATTTTCTTGCATTACTAATCCTAGAAAATCAAATTCTTCAATTTTAGAAATTGAAATATTGTTTATTTGCAAGTCCAAATTGAAATTAATTTTCTTTTGGTAGAAATGAAATAACATGTATTTTGTCTTCAATATATTTAATGACAACTTATTTGCAGCTAGCCAGTTATAAATCTTGTTTAGTTCTGTATTGATATTAGTCGACACATCTTGTCCATTAATATGAGTATCAAAAGCGAATGAAAAGGAACATAAAGGACTGACCAAAGTAGTATCATCTGCATAAAGAATTAATTTGAATTTTGAGGATGCTGCATGAATATCATTAATATATATAATAAAAAAGCAGACCAAGAATGGCTCCTTGTGGCACACCGGTTTTCATGGATAATAATTTAGAACCAACTTCCTCAAATTGAACATACTGAAATCTGTTTTCTAGGTAATTTTGAAACCAACGTAAAGCAGTGCCAGTAATACTATAATAATGCAGTTTCCTACAAAGAATTTGATGATCCAAAGTATCAAATGCTTTTGATAGGTCCAAAAATATACTGACAGGTGATTTACCAGAATCTAAAGTTTGAGTAACTGTATCAATAAATTTAAAGGCTGTGGTTTCGGTGGAATGCGTTATCTTAAAACCATGTTTACTACTGTAAAATAAGGAATGGGTGATGAAGTATTCATATAGTTGATTATTAACTACTTTTTCAAAAATTTTGGAAATTGCTGGTAGTAAAGATATTGGCCTGAAATTTTGTAAAAATGTATTGTCATCCTTTTTGTATAAAGGCATGACTTAGGCCATTTTCAATTTGTCAGGAAAAATACCAGTTGTTAGAGACTGGTTAATTATGGTAGTTAGGGGCATAGCAAGGGCAGGAATTAAATTCTTTAAAAGTTTCAGAGATAAGTTGTCACGCCTCGTGCTAGATTTGGACTTTAAAATTTTTATGATTTTTTCAATTTCAGTAGAGTTGACCAACTTGATAAATAAATATATGGCTAATTTGTTCATTTAGATAAGAAGAGAAAAGGGGTTTATTAGATGTGTCAAAATTGGCAGCCAGTTTAGGACCAATAATTGTAGAAAATGTGTTAAATCGATCTGCAATTATTTCTTTGTTAGTGATCTTCACATTGTCAATTAAGAAAAAAGAAGGGAATTGTTTTTTTATTTTTGCTCATATTTAAAACATTTTTTATAGTGTCCCATGTTTTCTTCATGTCACTTCTAAATTTATAAATTCTTGTTTAATATTTTCGCTTTGCTAGATTGATATTTCTTTTCAGTATTGTATTATATGTCTTCAGATTTAGCTTTAATATATTAAATTGAGGAATATCTTGTGGTGTGGTTTTGAGATTAATGTAAAGGTTGTCCCGGTACTTAATGGATATAAGAATCATATTGTTAGTCCAAGATGTGTTTTATGTATATATTTGTTAAATTTAACTGTCTTTTGAATGAGTGATTTGATGTGGTCAAAGCCCATCAGCAATGCAGAAGTTGTGTCCATAAGTGCGGAAGGTTGTTCCGCAGCTCTCATGTTCGCCAACATGGTATGGATCCCACTGGGTCTCTGGGAAACTAGTCTCAGGGACCACAGCTGCTGCAGCCTGAGAAATCTGCTGGCAGGAGGGGGCATGAGAGAGTCTCAGTGCTGAGACAGAACTGACTCCAGGCACAGACAATGAGTTGCTCCATCGACAGGGTCTGCTCTGACTAAGCTGCAGTGAGGTTGGGAGCAGAAGAAGACAAAGTCTCCAACCACAGAGGCCAACACTGCTGGTAGATGTGCTCCCCCTGGTTGTCCGGACATCCTGGATTTATGATATTAGTGCCTGAACTTGAGCGCTTGAACTGGCCCAGGGTCTGTAATACCTAGATGGAAACCCGAAGGTTTCCATTCTCAGAGACTCATTACAAGAACTACAGCTGCTGCCAACTCAGAAATATGCTGGCAGGAGGGGCCTCAAGAGTCTCAGTGCTGACAAAGAGAGCTGACTCAAGGCAGGAGCAGCAAACTGCTCTGCCAACAAATTCCCCACAGACTCAGCTGCAGTGATGGTGGGAGCAGAGGAAGACAGAGTCTCCAACCGCAAAGGCTGACACTCCTGGTGGGGGAGCTAAAGTTGTCACCCAGGCCATTGTAGGAGCCAACACTGCTGGGACCAAAGGTCCACTACCAGCAGAAGGTGCCCCTACAGACCTGGGTGTCTTCCCTCTATCTCCACTGCCTTGGCTTACAATCCGAGCTGACAAAGCTGGGAGCAAGGGAAGTTTGCTGAGGCACCGGTGGTCACCCTACCTCCTGGACGTATGATCTGAAAACCCAGACCCAAACACTTGGACTGGCCAAGGTGCCAGAATACTTAAATGGAAACTCAAAGGTCTCCATTCTTGGAGACTCGTCACAGGGACTGCAGTTGCTGCCGACTCAAAAATCTGCTGGCAGGAGGGGCCCCGAGAGTGTCAGTGCTGAGAGATAGTTGATGCAAGGCAGAAGGAGCTAGCTGCTCCACTGAAAAAGTCTGCCCTGACCCAGCTGCAGTAACAGCAGGAGTGAAGGAAGACAGAGTTTCCAACTGCCAAGGCCAACAGTGCTGATGGGGGAGCCAAGGGTGTCACCCGGGCCTGCGTAGGCGCCAACAATGCCAAAGACCTACTAACAGCAGAGCGCCCCCCTACACACTTTTATCTCCCACTGCATTGGCTGAGATGTCTGAATACCCGGTCAGGAACCCCTAGGTTCCCATTCCAGACACACCTGTTTGCATGACTTCTGCTCTGAGCTCACAGACCCAAAGGACCAAGAACTCAACAGCTTCAGTCAATGCTTGACAGACTTCTTGAAAAAAAAACTCTGAAGAACAACAGCCTGGAAAAACAGCTCATTGATCAGATCAATAGCATCTGGGGCTACGCAGACGCCTCTAAGACTGAGTCCCAGATTAGTGAGCAAGGAGCCACAGCCGCCACCCAGGCAGTGTTGAATGCTCAAGCTCCCAATAAGGTGATCTCTTGTAAACTGACTTTGGAGCATGGATGCAGGGAAGAAGAAAAGTGTCATCTCCCGACCTAACACAAAACCAATATGTATATTCAGAGAACACAAGAAGTCAAGTTAATTGACAACCAAGCAATGATCGTGATCCAGGGTGCCATGAAGTTGCCACGTGAGTCTAACATCTGTCAATTTACCCCGCAAGGGCAAAGAGAAGTGCTCTCTAAACCACAGCACGCTAACTGTCGTCTCTTTGTCTGCGATTTAACCCATCAAAATGCCATCCTGGAAAAGAAATGAATCAAGCCACCATCTACCAGTCCTGGTCCCACTTTTCCCACTGGCATCCATAGGTCACACTAAGCACTCTGTAACGCCAGGAAGGTTAGAAATAAATCCCGCAGAAGCTGCCAAGCAACAATTGCCCAGCAGGCACTGTCTTTCTCTCTCTCTGTGACCTGAACGTCGAAACGACATCTTGAAAAGCTAGGTTTCAAGCCAGACTACCAGCTCTACTTCCAATGATTTCAGTGGTATCCACAGATCAGAAAGACTCCTGCAGAGACTGTTGAGAAAAGTTTTTCTGAAGGACAAGCACGCAATGCACTAGAACAGTGAAGGTGAAAAAAAGGTGACAGAGCTCCCACCTCAAACAAGCAAGCCAGTAATGGTGCCAAAAGAGGGAGGATGATAGGGGGAGCATGCACACTGGGAATCACCACCAGTTCCATCAGAACCGAGAGATGGCGCCATGGGTATGTCAGGTTTTCTAGTATCAAGTGAGCGAGCTCAACTCGAATTCATGGGTGTTCCACCCAGACACAGAGGTCTTGGCAAATGGTGGTCGAGAGGTAACTAATACGTATATGAAGTATATATTTTGGGCCTGTTTGGGTTGTCTCCCACAACTGCCAACAATTGCTGGGTCGTCATTTCTCTTTAAACGACGAAAATTCCATTAAACAAAGTTTACTGTTTCGTTATTTTTTTCTTAAAACACATTTACTAAAAGAAACCAAGTAATTTTCTTATCCCGATCTGACCATATTCCGTAACAAAAAACTTTAAGATAAATGAAACTTAAAAGATTCTCTGTAAAAATACATACATATTTTTGGTCTAATATAGCATAATAACTTCCTAATAGTTTTCATTAATTAGGTTGGTTTTTTTTGTTTGTTTGTTTGTTTGTTTTTTGTTTTTTTGGGGTGGGTGGGTGGGTGGGTTTTTTGTTTTGTTGTTTTTTGTTTTAACAACAAAAAGGGGCCCCTCCTAACAACTCAAGATGAAAAAATCATTTTAAAGTCATCTAGTGTTGTGATATATTGATTTTCCTTATCTCTATATAGTATTGAACTAGAATAGGCATCGCCGACAACACTGGATACCACCTGCTTGGCCAAGGGCACAATTGCCTAATTGCACACTGTGTAGTTAAGGATAATAAGCATAAAAAGAAGATGTGATTGTTAATGAAGGAATTACGGTCCAGACAAGGGTTTGGCTACAGATGACAGCTGTGAGCTTAACTTATAAGCCTCAAGGTCAATGTTGTTTCATGACACAATCTCAAGTGATCAACAACAGTAATGTAGAGTTGGAGTAAGATCTATGAAATAATAAAGGAGTTATGGCCCAGGCAAGGCTTTTCCATAAACGGACGGACGGATGGACAGACAGAAGGCCATATTGAAACCAGTACACCCACCCTTGCGGAGGGTACAATTATGCCTTCCTTTTTGTATAAAGTTGTCGTTCAAAGTGACCAGGAATGTGAGCATCTAAATTCCCGATTTTAGCCTATTCCTCCAATTTTCATGGGCTGCGGCTGTTTCCTTTTTCACAACTAAAAGGGACGGACTTCAATAATTCTATTTGCTATACATGCCTCTCATCGGAGTGTTATAAATTCTTTTGAATCGATAATGTCTGTGTGAACTGTGATTAAACAGTTCCGAAGCAAATTCATGTTTGACGTTCTCACACGGACTCCCTTAATAAGACAAAATGTTGACCCAACGCCTGATACGAGCTTACTCCTGCCCCGTTAACTTTGGCTAAATGTGCATCCTCACTTAGAAAAGCTGACAAGCCGGAACTTTGCAACATTTAAAATAGTTATGTGATGCATGTTTAATTTCTCCAATCATTTGCAGGTCGTTCTGCGCTCACAGTTTCCTACGACTTCGAGTACGCCCAACCATTCGAACCTTGTATTGTATTTGTAAAATCAAACAAGAAAACGAAAGCAATATTGTCTCTCTTGGTTTCAGTTTTTCCACGTGACAGGTAGCATTACCTACATTTTGTTTATATCGTCGAAAATAAAACTAAAAATGAATAAATGAAAACAAGAAGCACTAACAAGACATCTCTTCGTACGTTCTTTCATTCTCAGCGAGATTCAATCTGGATTGGTCTACAGATACGGCAGTGCCATTGTGATAGATCGAGTCAATGATTGTTATTTCAGATATTCTTACAAAGTATTGGATAAAAGTAAAAAAGTAGACAATCTGTCTAGCCTTACAGGAAAAGGTTACACTTATGCCTATATAACCTACTTTTGATATGTAACCCATTCTTGGTAACAGATAAGCCTCGGTCAAAAGCTTTACTTGGCGCGGGTTGCGCGCAATGCCGGCTCAAAAGGAGAGCTGCAGACGGCGTCTTACTCTAATCGGGAAATGGCACCTGGGAGGTGTCATTGTGATCTGTCCCATCTACACTTTTCATCAGTATGTTCCTCTATTAACCAGAAATGTAAGTAAATACATTGAAGCAGAGAGTTTACATCTGGGCCCTTTGGGCATTTTGAAGAATAAAGGTTACATTATGTTTAATCTGCCCGTGTTCATTCAAATAATGTTCATTGTTTGTGTCAATCCGTTTGCTATGACTTGTACAAATATAACATACAAACTAAGGACAGTAACTTTATTTTATCCGAAGAATATTTCACCAAAGTGACACCAACCCTTAAGGTGCTAACAACAGCTATAATCATTTCCCAATTACCATTAAGCATATAATGGTTAAAAGATTCAATTTCCTCATGAAGATACCTCTCATTCAAATACCAGCAAGCCTAGTCGAAAGCAAAAAGTAGTCTTAGTCAACAGCTTTCCTCGGGGGCACTCTGCACGCATTGCTTAAATCAGCATGTTAAAGGCCAACAAAGTACATGAAATAATATAAGATCATTGCTATCCATCCTTATATTATCATATTAACTCCAATGAAAACATAAATGGCGTGTTTAATCAGAGCATTTGAAAATGGTGCTGTCGCACAACTTTTACATAATCAGGATCTACAACATCGTCTCCCGCAAACGGGTTTTCCTTCAGAATTTCCAGTTTCTGGATGGTGGCACCGTCGTTCTGTAAGTCGATGGTATGTGCTTTCCAATTGTAAAGCAGATGCCAAGGGTCGCTAGTCCGGAAAAGGGGCACGACACCCTTTGTTACTGCCCACCGCGTCACAATGGCAGCCGGACAGGCGCGGTATCTGTAGCTCAGAAGGTGAGTTGTTTCACTTCGAAGTACCGGATTTTTGGTCAGGTTTTGGTACTGTTTCTGCAATTGAGTGCCAAGTATGCTGTGTCCTATAAATACAATGTCATTCTCCTGACAAAATTTGAGGAGCGCTTCATTTTGTCTGACTGGATTGAATTCATCCATGACGACAGAAAGTTTAGTTTCACGTAAAGGAGACTTTAAAAGTTGTTTTATTTCATCGAGAGAAAAGTGTGCAACACCAAGAGATTTTATCTTTTTCTGTCGGTGCAAGTCCTGCATGGCCTGCCAGCTGTCCATCCAAGACCCCACCTTCAGCTTGTCGGAGTCAGTGCAAGGGAAGTGGACCGTGTCACAAGATGGCGCTAGTAGCACCGCCAAGTCCACATAGTTTGTCTTCAATGTCTTGAGAGCAAGTTCCAGTGATTCTCTGGTGCTGTTGTATCCCAGATGTGATGGGTGTACCGGTACACTTATAAAGACATCCTGGCGTTTTGGTGTACCTGGGGCATCAATACGCAGTGCTTTTGACATGGCTTTCTGTGATGAAACTGGGTCTTCCACACTGGTCTCAAATAGCCTGTCAGGATGTAAAGGCAACATTTTTCCAAGTACAAGTATGAAATCGATCAACTCAGAACAACGAGTATACAGTGTTCACTCTATTCATGTACTGCAATTAATTAAAGGCGGACTATATTATTATCTGTTACCAGCATGCAGATAGTGCCAAATGTCTTTAGTGTAGGCTACCAAAGTTCCTTATCTCGTATGTCTTTAGTGTAGGCTACCAAAGTTCCTTATCTCGTCTGACGAGAGAACATGAAACTCGTATCCCAGTAAGTTTATTATTACAGTGCGAGACATGTATACTGATTTCCCGCCACAAAGCACGGGCTGCACACCTGTCAATCACGGAGGACACACGGGGATGTCACTGTCACAGAGAGGGATAGATACCTCTATCTCATAAAATTAGTGTCTTTTAGAGAAATTTAAGTTTACGAATCCCGAAGTCATATTAATTTAGTGCTCCCTAAATAAAATTTTAAAAAATACAACACAAGACGTGTACTGATTTCCCGCCACAAAGCACAGGGTTCACGCTTGTCAATCACGGAGGACATACAGTGATATCACTGTCACAGGGAGGGCTAGATACCTCTTTCTCATAAAATTAGTCTCTTTTAAAGAAATTTAAGTTTACAAATACCGAAGTCATATTAATTTTGTGCTCACTAAACTTGTTAGAAGAAAAAAATCCATCTGGTTGTACGAAGTATTTTTTGCCCAAAATATTAGTAATACCCTCTTTCCCCGCACAGGCAGCAGCCCGTATCTCTCCGGACGAGGCTATGGTTACTGAGATAATCAGGTATGCATTTGTGGCGGGGAATTAATATGCATGCCTCGTGTGACGCAAGAAAATATTCACAAGAATTGTGTATTTGAAATACAGCAGCTCTTGCAATTTAAAATATCAAAGGGTTCCTATCAGAGAAAAAGAGCAAGTGGGAATCAAGCTATGGCCATCGTAATATGGGACTACATAGATAAATGAAATGATTCAAGTAGGTTGGGCTGAAACGATTTAATCACAAGATTATTGGCAAGTGTTCTTATTTCCAAGCAAATAACTTACAATAGGTATTCGATCTGGGTAACGTAAAAATGTCTTCTTTTTTTTTGTTTTTGTTTTTTTTTGTTTTTGTTTTTGTTTTTGTTTGTTTGTTTGTTTGTTTTTTTGTTTGTTTTGTTTTTGTTTTTTTGTTTTTTTTTATGTTTGTTTTTGTTTGTTTGTTTTTTTTTTGGTTTATACTTTAACAGACCAAAAGGTTTGTGGCCTTAAGCCTTCCAATAACGACAGAGGAATTAACTCAATAATTTATTCCCTCCAGTCTACTCCATGTTGAACTGTTTGGGAAGTCTGGGGCACAGCTATTCATTTTCTTTCATTTGGAGATTGAAAGTTGTATTTCTAAATCACGATGACAAGAGCTGACTATAATGAGCCACATATCATCATGGTCGACAACGTCGATGCAAATCATCATTTCAATATTTGCTCCGCTGCGATTGCCAGAGCTAGTTCATATGAACCCAGCGCTTTACAAAACAAAAATACACAGCGCTCAACGGTTCCCACTGGGAGTCTCCCGTTTTGGATTGCTCAAAAGTGATGAAAGTGACAGAATTTTCTAACAAAATGTGTTTTTAAAGTGTGTGTGTCAACGCACACTTTTCTGTTTTTCTAGGAATTCTTTCTTTCTTTCTTTCTTCTTTCTTTCTTTCTTTCTTTCTTTACCGGCAAATTTGTCCGACATTTCATTTGAAAAGTATTACATGTAGAAACTCCAAACTTTGCACAATTATACTTCTATGGATAAAGTCTGGCCTTTTTATAATGAGAGGTCATGCTTTTGAAAATTATGCAAATGAGGGCTAATTAAAGTTTTAAATCTTCAATATCTTGTATACTATAGTAGATGTGGTCCCGAGTGTATAGGAGTTCAATCATAGCAAGGTAAAGGTCATCTCAAATGTCAAGGTCATGTCAAGGTCAAAGGTCATGTCAAGGTCAAAGGTCAATTTTAAGCCAAAATGTCATTTTTGAGGTCAAGGTTCACTTCAGGTAGAGGTCATCTCAAGGTCAAAGGTTATTTCAAGGTCAAAGGCCACTTTCCTTGGTGGCCTTCTTCTAGCCATAACTTGGTCAATTTTTATCTAATTTTGATCATGTTGGGCTCATATTGTAGCTATTGTAACCCTGCATATTTTAAAATTTATGTGTGACCTCTAATGGTCAAAGGTCAAGGTCATTTGAACCTTTGAAAGTTTCATCCAGTCAAAACTTGGCTATTTTCCATCCAATTCTAATCATGTTAGACTCAAATTGTAGGTATTGCAACACTGCACATTTTTATAAGAACATGTGACCTCGAAAGGGCAAAGGTCAAGGTCATTTGGCGCTTTGAAAGTTTCATCTTGCCATAACTTGGTAAATTTTCATCCGATTTGGTTCATGTTCATGTCAGTTTAACTTCTAATAGGGGGTTCCTGACCATTGTGCATGTAATGAATCTAAAACAAAAGTTGTAGCAATAGCAATTTGAATTATGCTAAATAGCACCATTAGAAATTTTAAATAACTTCAAAGCTGTAATAGATAGAGATGCCATTCCAACTTTTACTCCTGTGTTATGGAATAGTTGTACATTGCCATACCAATATGCTTTGAAGACACACACACTGATTTGCTATGCAGCAAATCATCTTTTCTTTTTTTCTTTCTTTCTTTCTTTCTTTCTTTCTTTCTTTCTTTCTTTTTCTTCTATACCAGCAAATTTGTCCGACACTTTTCTCGGACACTATTATACATAGAAAGTCCAAACTTGGCATGATTGTACCTTTATACAAGGAGTTCGACTGTTTTATACAGAGAAATGAAGATGTATAAAATTATGCAAATTAGGGGCATTTGAAATTTTCAATCTTGAATATCTTCAACAGTATAATAGAGATGTCATTCCAACTTCTACTAGGGGGGTGTTGACCACTGGCACCTAATCACGTAATGAATTAAAAATAAAAGTTGTAGCAATTTAAATTGCTAAATAGCACCATTAGGAACTTTAAATCTTGAATAACTTCAAAGCTATAATAGATAGAGATGCCATTCCAACTTCTACTCCTGTTTTATGGAATAGTTGTACTTTGCCATACCATTATGCTTTGAAGACACACACACTGATTTGCTATGCAGCAAATCATCTTTCCTAGTTTTTCTTTGTTTTCATGCACTTTTCGTGAAAGTCTCCCGGTCACAGAGCTCTGGGGGGTTTACACCTATGAAAATCCTTTTTATGGCCAAATTAGTTTTCTCAAATATTTTCCATGCCTGAAAACCTCATGTGCTTTCTTTTAGCCAGGCTGTCTACAAGTTTGATACATATATGTCGACTATGGGACTTTTCATGTCATTGGCCAGTGGCGTATTAGACTCCTACCTCCTGCAATAGATTTTAAAAGCTAAATGATCATTGTGATCCGTATGTTTTTCTCTCCTCCACCGTGCACCACTACAGCTTTACCTGTATCCGATTTTCATAGCAGAGACAATTTTCCGCAATGCTTCTTCTTCTGTTCCATGAATGCGATACCCAAACTCTGGGACTGGAAAAAAACCATCGAATTTTATTTCAACTTTTACAATCGGATGTAATTTTTTATCATTTAGACTCTCTGTTTCAGGCTGTCCAGAACGGCTGAAAGTCTGGCCCTTTCAAAGGTCTTAACAAAGTATACAGATAGTACTCCATTTGCTTTACTACCACTGGCCGGAAAGCGAATTGACTGTTTGTCAACAGAGTGGTATTAAAGGAAAAGTGTGCTACACCACTTTCTGTTGTCGGTGGCGTCTCAATGTTTGTGGTCGGTGACGTCCTAACCCGGGCGTCCTAAGATCTCCAGCCGTTGCTTTTAATCAGCACATGACACGACTACCCTCAGGTTGGTGCAATTAGAAAATGTGATTGGAAAAGTTCCTGTTAATGACATGAGGTTTCCCTCAGCTTCGTTTTATATATGACTTAGTCCTGCAAGATTTTAGCTGTAAATTCTTTTGATATAAACAAACTTTAGAGAAGAAAACAGATCATATACACCATTTTGAGGTTAGCGATTTGTAAAGAGAGCTTGGCCCTACATATATATTCCTCTGGCGGTATGAGTGCGAAAAACAGATGACACAAGAACATAAATATTGGTAACACACACAAAGACAACTTAAGACAGACAGAGCTGCAATAATACATAACATTCATTAAGCTCGCTGATTACTATGAGGCAAGTAATAACAAGTTTGAGTTCAGTAACGTTACCATAAACTATACATCGATACACCAAACAAGTGAAGCGAACACTGTTTCGAGCAGACCCCAACTGACACTGAGGCTTGGTAACAAATGACAGTGGCAATGACCATGAATCATGGCTATAACAGAATATTATTAACAACTGCTCACTGCTGACCATATTTGTGTGGATTTTTGAAAAAAAAAATCTCAGGGAGGGAACATCTGAAGCCATACAAAACTGTTTGCAAGGTAAAGCGCCATATCTCAGTGTGTAATTCTGAACGTGGAATACTGTAAAAGGGATAAGAAAAGAAATTGTACCATGTATCCTTTGTAGCAAAGCCACATGCGTATTTATTTGCATTCTTGATACCAATGTTAAGCAAATGGGAATGTAATTCGCAGGCATCTAAATGTGCATGTGTGTTCTGAATAGGGGAAAACCTCCTGCAGAAATCATATAAATTAGTTTTTTTTATAGATTGTACCACTGGCTGTGATATTTTCGATTTGATTCTTAAGATTGAGCCAGAGTTAAGAATGTGGAGTTCTAGAGTCTAACCATTGAAGATCTGTAGTATAAATAGGTGCAAGCCATACAACTCAAGAACTCAATTTTGACGACTATCTTCAAAATGTATATTGAGGTAAAGTTCATCTTCGGAACTCATGAGGTCTTTAATGGAAGTGTCTATCACGTGATTCCATTTGTGTGCGTTCATGCGGAGAAAAATTAGAAATTGAACTCAATTCCTAGTTGACATCTAGGTGGCGATATTTGATCATCAAGTACTCTCATGTAAATGAGGCATTGGACAAACAGAAAAAATATACACGGAAATCACATATCAACAAACAAAATAATACAAATTCTTACGAAACTAACGATTAAAGGGTAAAATACTTTTTCAAAAAATTCAGAATGTGTCAAATTCTCACAAAAATTGTGTGAAACGGAAGTTCTATTATTTTTATAATTCTTTGGAGAAATTATCACCTTGTACCCAGTTATTTCGAGCCAGATGTGTTCATACAACCATAGTTTGATTTACGTCTCAATACCCTTGATCTAGAACCTGTTTTAGTAATTTTCAAATACGCTGAACTTACAAGAATGGCGTCTATTAAAAAGTGGAACTTCATATAATGGAACCACATTGTTGTGCAAAGACGTTTTGCACGTGTACCTTTTGGTTTTGAGGTCTCAAATGAGCTCATGCTTAAACCCTCTGAGCTTATATACAAACGACAGAAAGCTGGACAAAGAACTAGTTTTCAACAGAATTGCTACAAATCCTTGCAAATGGATAAAATTTATGGGACAAAATGTATTTCCCCATCGTTGTTCAAGACTTAAGATGGCTCTGTGACCTTTCTCATCCGCCGGGGTCATATGCAAATTCAGAATTCTTGTACGAGTAGATCGTCCATCAAACGCAAACAGACCCAGACGGAAGCAACCAGGCCATGACCTGAAGTATCTTAAACGTATTTTCTTTCACCCATCGGACTTCTTTGCGATTAACCGTACATAGAACGAGATCGTTCTTTCCAAGCAAAATGGTGGAAAAGCAGAAAATGGTGTAAAGGACAGACACTATCGCCACATCTGTCGGTCATGACAGTAGGAGGACAAATGACCCTGTCCGATATGAGTCATGCCCATTTCAGGACCACTGGTATGAGGAGAATATATAAAGAACAAAAAAGATATAAAGAAAACAAGAGTTATTTGAAAAAAAAATGTTATTAACATGACTTTGTGTATTATTTGGATGATGAAATGCCCTAAACCCGGGGCCGTCAAATTTCAAAACAACACTTTGTATAAAGAAAATCGCTTACTCAAACAATTGGTGCACATCCATACAAATGGAATAAATTTTTGGTCGATGTTTATGCAGATATAGGCTATTTTTTGCCAAAACTACGCGATACACATTTTCACCGAAGATAAAGAGGTCAGGTGGAAACCAAAATTAGATATCTACCTTTATACTTTTGCAGATTTCATAAAGACATGGAATCATGCATTTTTGAAGCAGCCATTTATCCTTGAGCTTGAGGTCACAGACAAAGGTGCTTTTGATATACATTGCCCCAGAAAAAGGATGCGACTTTGGAAGCCTTTCCCACGGGGGAAGATGAACTAAAAGCAATGTTAGACTGTTGAATGTAGTTAGCATTCCTGCTCTTAAACTCTGGAGCATTGGACGTAAGGCGGTTGATTTTTGCGTCTCGACCAAGGAGGTTTCTCACACGTTCCCTACGCGATACACATTTTCACCGAAGATAAAGAGGTCAGGTGGAAACCAAAATTAGATATCTACCTTTATACTTTTGCAGATTTCATAAAGACATGGAATCATGCATTTTTGAAGCAGCCATTTATCCTTGAGCTTGAGGTCACAGACAAAGGTGCTTTTGATATACATTGCCCCAGAAAAAGGATGCGACTTTGGAAGCCTTTCCCACGGGGGAAGATGAACTAAAAGCAATGTTAGACTGTTGAATGTAGTTAGCATTCCTGCTCTTAAACTCTGGAGCATTGGACGTAAGGCGGTTGATTTTTGCGTCTCGACCAAGGAGGTTTCTCACACGTTCCCTACCATTGTCCTGGAATTGTCTGTCATGCGGGAAAGATATCTATTAAAGATGACATTTTGGCTTTGGAAATTGGATCTTTGGCCTATTGGCAAATCAAAATTCAGCCACTCAATGGACTATCATCATGTCATTGTTAACTTCTCTGCGCTGTACAAAAGACGGATTGGGAGTTTACCCTACAGGCAACTCTTGGCACAAAAAGATAAATTTAGATAATTATTTGCTTTTGGTGTTGCGAATACAACACACTTAACGCCGACTCGACAGGTAAAATGACTGATTTTATCTGTACAGCATGGACAGTGTGTCAGTTGAATAGACTGGTTCTGTCCTTTATC
This sequence comes from Hermodice carunculata, assembly GCA_964020975.1. Taxonomy (NCBI): domain Eukaryota; kingdom Metazoa; phylum Annelida; class Polychaeta; order Eunicida; family Amphinomidae; genus Hermodice; species Hermodice carunculata. Next base: position 56,021,180 of record OZ026628.1, on the reverse strand, counting down.
TCTTTCCGTGCGACATTTTGGACCGAGTCAACAGCTTTACTGGGTGCAATGATCACAATGCGTGTCGAGGAAAGCTAGTGACCTGGAATTTTATACTCTATGTAACCACAGGCATGCTTTGATGAAGGGTTTTTCTACAAGGAAAATTTATCTAGCACCCTTATTAAAAATTATCATTTCCTTTTAAGTGGCTAGCTGGACTTAAGCGGCGGTCGGCGCCGGAAGAAGTAAAGCATTTGAGAGCCAAAAAAAAAAAAACCAAAAAAAAAACCAAGTTATACTTTCGTGACCACTGGGAAGCCCTGTAAGCCCAGGAAACCCAGGTTCTGTCTTATATCCTGGCATCAATTCTTCGAAAGCCCGTTTGTTGAGCTTGTTGTGTTTGCGCACAATTTCCTCCAGAGATTCGTGGCCTGCTGGGAAGCTGCAATTAATTTCTGAAAGAGACAAACTGTGATAAGTCAAAACAGTCAATTAGGCATCAGTTTTCCCCTTAAAGCAACTGCACGCTACTGAATATCATATGGTTGTTATTTGTACATGTTCCATGAACATTCTAATTGAGTATGTGGAATGAAGTATATGGATAATATCCATGCGAATATTATACAATGGATCAACATGTGGGATTCTGTTGAGTGAGTTAATTTAAGGAGAAAATCTGTAATAACCAACCTCAATTTATTTACAGTAACGCTACACAAATATCCGTTAATGAGATAATAACTGATAACGCAGAAATAAAACATGTATCCTTTACCATCTGAACTCAAATGAGATATAAGTAATTTACATATCGCATTTTGACTCCATCAGGGAGCCAAACCACATTAAGCAAGATAACATTTAATGCTCTTACATAATATTTATGCAAAGCGTCAACTCTGTTGCCATATGTGTCACCTCTGGTACCAAAGTTCCCACTTCAGCCCATGTACACATGAAAAACTGACATGCATTTCTTCAAAATATGAATTGCCTGTTAGGGATCTCTAAAGTCTAGAACCGATGTGTCGCCAATATAATTTATATCTATTAGTTGGTAAGACATAGATTGTGACAAGAACATATCTTTACAAGATTTTGGTCTTGAGGTTACTATACAGATAACACTGACAACAAGAAAAAAATGTTAGAAGCAGGATTTGCCAACTAGGATTGTGCTGAACGGTTCACTTTTTTGCATGCTTGGAATGAGTCCCGCTATGTAGCATGTCTATCAGCTGTGCCGCCACCACCAGTGATATACCATTGATCACAACGGATCCATCATTATTTACAGAACAATTCATGCTTAATAACAGGGATGACAAAGACAAAACTTCTTCCTCAACACTCTTGCAACGGGTCATCAAAAAAGTCCATTTTCATGCACAGGGAGTCAATTAAACGGTATTATGATAATAAAGGTAAGCAACTTTATGCAAATGAAAGACAAACTAGTCTCACATTAAACATTAAAGAAAATATACAGTAAAATACACATTTTAAGCGGGCATAAAATTAGCCAGCGCGGTAGTGTGCTGTTTGAAACCGGCCCACCTCACAAATGCGTATTTTCTCAGCAGGTGAAACTACACTAAGGTGACTATAACGCAGTCCATAAAAAAATACAACGACCATATATTTTCAAAAGATGAAAATGATGATATATGACATTGTAGTATGGAAATATTGGTATTCAAATCAGATGTAAGAACACACACCATGTGACCAGTCTGTAACCTGCGGTACAGTCCCCGTTAATTTCCTCGTTTTGATCATGAGCAGACGCTGTGAGAGGGCACACATACTGTGACTGTTGCACCAATTGCAGTCATCCAAGCATGGTGATGAGATGAGTTCGCGGACATTTTGACAAAGTTTGTAAGTTTTAAAGTAACATCATCAGACAAAACCTGTATCATAAACTGACTAAAACACCAGTAAGCTTGACAGAGAGGCATGTCAAGCTCCGCGGTGTTTTAATCCTTTATTATAGTCTTGTTATTAATGTATAAGAGGGCCTTAAAAAAGCTGGTGAGCCTCTCGGCCTATTGTTTTTTGCTAATCAAAAATGTTTTAACCAAAGCAAATCTAAAAAAGTAGTGGGATACGCCTAGATCCCTCGCATCACCACAGGGGCTGATCACTGTCCAGAGGGATCACGCCACGCCACATGACGTGGCAAATTGGCCAGTGAATATCAGACTGTCATCTTTATCGGTGGTTTCCTCTAGGGATTCGAGTCATACAGACATCTTCGAGTCATTGCAGAAAAGTAAGTGGCACTAACAAGGAAGGAGGAACATACCTTTCACTTGCATCTCTCTCCATGCTTGGCATCCCTTCAAGTACACTAGATCACTGTCATACCTTTCTGGCATATGTACACGTTGCATACAATATAAAAAGTTTAGGAAGATGGCGATACCAATGTTGGGCTCTCCACGTGGGTATGCTTGTACCTGCAAAATATGTCGTTTTGTAAATGATTAAATGTTATTATACACTGGTTTCCTTTTGGGGGGGTGTTTTTGTTTTTGTTTGTTTGTTTTTTTTTTTGTTTTTTTTTTGTTTTTTTTTGTTTTTGTTTTTTTTTTGTTCAGACACACACACACGCACACACATATATATATATATATATTTGTGTGTGAGTGTGTCTGTGTCTGTGTGTGTGAGTGTGTGTGTTTATCTGTGTGAGTGTGTCTGTGTGTCTGTGCGTGTCTGTGTGTGTTATATTGTCATCATACTCATGTATTATGCATTGTAATTGTGCCTTCCAGGGCCCCTGAACTGAGCCGGCAGCCCTGACTATTACTATGAAACAAAGGTGCCGACGCTTTGTCAAACGTTTGGTGTGCCCTGCTTTCCTCAATGGCTGATCTCTTGACCGCGGATTTGAAAATTTGTTTATTTGCGAATTCGTCCTAAAACCTTTGGCGAGATCATTTTAAATGAACTAATATACACATAGATTGGAAGGACCCCACTCTCACTAAAAATTATGACTTTTGGTCTGCAAGAATTGGTTTTGAATAGTAAAATCCGACTCAGAGTCTTTACTTTATCATGCTGTAGATGTAATTTGGAAATGTCTTAAGATAGCCGATGTATTTGGCTCAACTCAATACACGATATTTTGGCTTCATTAGATTTCCAGGGACTTTGGAATAATTACGAATCTTTCGATGACTTTCCCTCTAAAATAGTTTAAACACGCAAGAGGGATTGATATAGGGCTTTGCCCTGTTTCCCAATTGTATCCTTACGGAAATAAAAATATGTTCAAACCAAACACGCATTACAAGAAAATTTGAAAGTCAATTGGAAAATGAAACTTCGCGACAAGACAATGAATCAAAATTGAGAACCTATGTATCATTTAAATGAAATTTTGAGTTTGAACAATATCTAGAGGTAGTGAGAAATTTTGGCATTCGAAAAAACACAACGCGTTTACGCTTTAGTGCGCACAATCTTCAAATAGAAATTGGTAGACATAAGCGCCCGAACAAAGTTCCTGTAAACGAGCGTCTATGTGAAACATGTCGGCAGATCGAAGACGCGTATCATTTTGTCATGATTTGTACCAAATTTGAAACTCCCCGGAAAAAAACTACTAGACGCATCAAAGGAAATATTTGCTGATTTTGATTCATATAGTGCTCAAGATATATTTGATTTATTATAAACTTAACAGATCTAGAATTAATTAAATTCTTTGAAACTTTCATTGCGGATTGCATTGTAATCAGTCGCCCCCAGTAGCGTGCACCTACATGGCAAGAGTTTTAGAGTGTAGACAATACACAATGTGCACATGTACATATTCATTTTCAATTTGTGATCTCTTTAATTTATCCATGTACATAGCCTGTTTTCAAGTGCATAGTCTTTTTCCTTTTCCTTTATATTGTATCGTTTTGTGCGTTTTGTACATAATATATTATATTGTGCTTCTCCGTGTCTGGAGAACCCCTCGATTAGTCATCATATTATGTACTATTGGGCACTCCAGTTTAAATAAATTCGTTTAAACTAAACTAAAACATTATAGACTCTCATACACAACACTTGATACGCTACATTTTCGCATGTTCATTCCTTCTGTTTGAAATCCCGCCCTATTTTCCTTGCTTTTGTTGTATTGCAAGTGCTTTGTCTGTGCATTTATGTTATGGCTTGTATTTGACCGATTGCTTACTAATGTATTGAAGCGCAGTCAATGAATGTTCATTTCATAGTAAATAAGTAACCAAATGAGTAACTAACTAACTACATAGCTCAATAAATAAATAAATAAATGAATAAATAAATGAATGAATGAATAAATGAATGAATGAATAAATAAATAAATAAGTAAATAAATAAATAAATAAATAAATAAATAAATAAATAAATAAATAAATAAATAAATAAATAAATAAATAAATAAATAAATAAATAAATAAACAAATAAATAAATCTTATTTAAGGTTATATTTATGGTGCGCAGGCATGGCAATAGACTTTGTATCTTTTTTTCTTTGATCTTTTCAATACCTTGGGATTGTAGTGACAGACACTAATTTCAAATCAGTAAGCTAACCAAACTCTCAAAATGTATTAGGAGAATTACGTGACAAAATTTGGAGTGAATAGAAATGGGACAAGTGTCAGGCAAAAAGAAAGAAAAGAAAAGAAAAAGATCCTGACCAAACCGGCATACAAACCAGGAAAGGCAAGGGAGCACGACAAGAGTAGATGGCTTTTACTGTAATTACTTGTCCGGTACATTTTGGGTCATTATTTTCAGATTTCCTACCGCAATGTACGTGTGAAGTATGCACACAAACATTCGTTTCTTCAGGTTGTCAACATCTGGATGTCAACTTTCAAAGTATTGAAAGACATTATCCTTTTATATGTTGTGTGAGCAATTTGTCACTCGCACATGATGAGAGAATTTAACTTTTATAAAAGCGTTTGGTCATGCCTGCTGATTGGGATACGTCCCCCACCCCACCACGTGTCACAGATTAAACCGTTCTAGAACTTTCGTTCAATGAATATTTGCTCTTGGCATGTCATTTTAACGAGGTTCTACACAATTTAGCTGGGACATAAAGTCCTTGAGAAGACTGAAGTGGAACAAACTTTTTCCACGCTGTGTTTTTCAATACAACGATTAAGTATGGTTATATAATACATGTGTATGCCGCCACTCGATGCAGAATTATCTTGGAAACAAAAAGGTAGGTACCGTTCAAAACTACACATTTCAATGTGTTAGTGAAAACATATCAAGATGTTCTAGTTTGCCAAGCGTAATCACATATTGATACAAAATTGTCGGGCCATTGCGTGTGGTTTTAAATGTAACGTTGACATTCGATGAGTTTGCGTTCTCTTGTGCTTGCTGATTCGGTTTGTCTGGATCCGTACATTTTCAGTTGCGTCTCACACGGACTCCAGTTTGGGAACACATAATTATATATCTCATGTACTGATTGATGCCCACCATCCAATAAAATTAAAAAACATCGGCTACTGCCGTCAGTTGTATGATCTTCTGCGAGGTCACAGCCAATCTGGATCCGCTGCAAATGTCTTTGGACAGTGCACTAAGCATAATAACATTTAATAACCGTCAACACTGTGTGCAAAGCACAATACACATATTACTTTTGCTTCTGAAGCCCCCCCCCCCCCGCCCGTGGCCACGCATTCTTGAAATTATTCATTTTGCCCATGCCAGTTATAGCTTCGCTTGATTTCTGGTTTTCACCAAACTATGATATCAGCGCCAAACGGTCCTCGTATGGGTCAATGACCTTTACCCATATTTCTGTGACGTCATGATCTACATTTTTTAAAGTTCGTGTTCTACATACCTTTCTATGTTTTCCATAAAAGTGCACCAAGATTATTCTGTTTGATTGGGACTTTCTCCCGACAGTTTGGCTGTTCCTCACATAACTAACGTATGGCCAAGAAGCCATTCCATTGTATGGATTGGACCATTTGAAGCAGCTATCTCCTTGCGGAAGCTCCCTTGATTTGCACGTGACCCTTACAGATCATTTTGCTGTCTTAATATTTAAGAGACATGTTTTAAAATGCATTTATGCCGCGAAAATTATTTTTGAGCATGGTTTTGCACCAGTTTGCTTTTACCTGGTAGGTTATCTTTGCAGTCCTTTTTTTTTCTCGTTTTCATTTGACCTCTTTCGAGTCAAAGTCAAGGTCATTGGCTATCAAATATGGTGACTCTAAAGTCCAGCAGAAAATATGGTTAGTCCTAATGTGTCTCAGTATGATAAGACCAACCTGTCGCAAAGGCGTCTTGTGATAGCTGTGCCATCAGCAACCTCTAGTTGATAGTCATGACCATCCGTGGCCTGATGACGATTGACTTGTACTGAATGGACGGATGGATGGATGGATGGATGGATGAACGGATGGATAGATAGATAGATAGATAGATAGATAGATAGATAGATAGATAGATAGACAGACAGACATGGATAATTAGATAGACATTCAGACAGACAGATAGATAGATAGATAGATAGACAGACAGACCCAGACAGACAGACAGATAGATAGATAGATAGATAGATAGATAGATAGATAGATAGACAGACATATAGAAAGATAGATAGATAGATAGATAGATAGATAGATGGATGGGTGGGTGGGTGGGTGGGTGGATGGATGGATGGATGGATGGATGGATGGATGGATGGATGGATAGATATATAGATAGATAGATAGATAGATAGATAGATAGATAGATAGATAGATAGATAGATAGATAGATAGATAGATAGATAAGCTTTACATTCCGTCGGACTACAAAATGATAAATATCAGCATCTGAGGCTCTTTTCTGACACAAATAGCATGGTGAAAGATCTTGCACCTTCGCATATTATAAAAACCATGGGAGGAAAATTATAAAACAGTTCTGGAAATTAAGATACGTAAAATCAATTACATTCAATATAGTTAAACAACAGTTTCCTCTTGTGTTGCGACATTGATTTAAGTTTATGTGGAATGGGTATATGCGGCCTGTGCGAAGTGCACATCAGCCATGAGTGGCTCGGGACTCGAGACCAATCCCCACTCCCACGCAGACCACATGCTTTCACACGGTATGATGCTATTTCTGCTAAGAGCAAAAATCACACTGACATTCCATGCTAGATACCAGCCGCAAGAACCAAGAGCAGCTGGTGGAACGTTTATGGCTACTACCTGTATGACTCTGTTATCTTATGTGGCCAGTAATGAGTCAATGGTACCTGAAATAATTCCTTAAAAAAAATTCTCCCTTGCATGACATCAGATGGGGTGATTTTCTGTTTCAGATATACACAAAGTTAACAGCATGTGCTGCTAGTGTTAATTGCTTTCCCTATCAATGAAATAAACACATGGGAATATACCAAAGACTGTACTCAACCCTGGCTTCAGCCCCCATAACCAGGGTTAGAAACCAGTCGAGTTTTCTAGCAAAATGAATCTCTTATGTCGGGACTGCCAATTCTTTTCAGTATAAATTCTTTTTTAACTTTCTTGATATTTATTTCTACTCTAAACTAGGTGAGGAGACCACGTCACATTTTTGCTTCCAAATAGCTTGAACTTTGAGTCCCGAGATATTGTTCTTAATTTAGTAATGTTTAATAATGTCTTTCTTCTCATTGTATGATAAATGTCTTGGGTTCAAACATGTCACAACAAATGAGGGACTCGCAATGTTAACTGCCATGAAAACCTATTTGTCAAGAGCCCTGAGTCTTTAGGTTGTCAGAGAAGTCAGTGTAGCTTTAGTTAGCAGGTCATGGTAATTTGTACATGCATTTGAAAGCAGCATGATTGCCTTCGGTGTTTCAGACATGACGTTTTGTTGCCTTTTGTTTTATCTTGGTAAGCTGTGCTGATGCACCCAGAGGTGCCACACTGTAGGAGAGTAACCAAAACTACACAGTACATAAGATTTGTGCGCTAACATGCTCCATGCATGGCAAACGCCTACTAAGCCCTGCAGGATATAAGCTCACAAACGCAATGCAAATGAAGTTAAATAGCCTACCTGATGAAACCAACCCTCCGGTACGTAAATGATATCACCCTGGTCAACCGTCACATTGTACACGGTGATCTTGCTCACGTCTGGGAACGTTTCTAAATTCACGTCACTTTGGTTGACTGGACTGGATCCTGGTAGATTACACACAAAATCAAATACACCATTGTAAATTTCATAAGTTTGAAGGTAAATATCTGTTCAAGTATCTCCGTCCACATTATATGTACATTCTCAGTATCCTACGTGGAAATTACAGTCTCCTGGAAAATTCCCTGTTAAAATTTAACTGTCAGAGTGCATGAAAACAGCGTCGTAAAGTGCTGCGGAAATACCATACTCACAAACAACAGCTTATTAAAGCCAAGGACATACTATTGTAGCAGTAAGACACCACAGTATGCATTTTCCTTTTGTCATTGGTACACGTGATGATGATGATGATGATGATGATGATGATGATGATGATGATGATGATGATGATGATGATGATGATGATGATGATGATGATGATGTGAAGCTCTCGTTCCAGAGGTGAGAATGTGTTTTGGTTGCATCGAAAGGCGAAAGTGATGTGTGCTTATATATTCCAAGCTGTCCGATGCTATCTTTCGATGCCTTCAAATGTTATTTTCAAAATTTTTTGCCATCCATTTAACTGCAGCATAAGTTCCAGGTCATAAAATATCCTGAATGAGACTCATTTTTGCCATTGGAAGTTATACTTTGTACAAGAAATTATATGTACATAAATGCACGTTGTCCATTTTTGTGGAGATACTATTATGTAAAAAAAATAATGGTATATAATTGAATATGATTAAACATGTACTTGTGTATAAACAAATTATTATGGTCATTTATGGCAACTCAATTTACCAGGGCAAACGCCCTCAGATTATCAATGTTTCACCGTCTTGCCGAAAATTGTTGTAACTTATTTACTGCAGACTGATGATTTTAATTTCATAGCAGTTTCCATGTATTGGTTTGCCTGAATGTTAAACATAGAACTTTTTGCTTTTGAGACAGAAATTCTCCATACACATTCCTTTGAGTAAAGCTATTATTTTCAACCACGTTGTGATTCAACACACAGTGCACATTGTGCCAAATAACCTTTTATACTTGAATACGTTTATTTCGTTATCAAATCTGTCCACACAGATCTTGACAATAAAACAAAATGTACAACACAACACCTCAACCAAACTGTTATGGCACGAAACGTATATCATATGTTTGTGTGATCTTACCTGCGTCTTAAGAATCTACAAAAGACAAAAAGGAAGAAACCCCAGCGAATTTGAACTTGAAATATGGATGACATTGGAGCTTCTGGCAATGAACAGTTGATAGAATTTATATCGGCAGCTACATTCCAAGATTATGAAACACTTTTAATGTCCCAAATTCAAGACCCAGAATGAAGATGATTCTACCTAGGATCAAACATGTATGTTTGCCGTGTTGTCAGTGTGCCAGTGAATATACTATTATATACATAGTGCATGTGGTGCCGTGTACTATTGGAGATTACCATTCCGCGGGGAGTAATAGCACACGAGGCGTCAGCCAAGTGTGCTAATGCTCCCTGAGGACTGCTGATCCGCAATAGTACACGGCACCACATGCGAAATACACTTTATGATATAGACTTATCATAATTAGGTGGAGCTTCTTCACTTCACAGCAAAATTAACAAGAAATTATTGCAGGGTTTTAAAATTTCGTCTGATCAAAACTGAACCTCAGAGGTTGTTACGCTACAACCAGACTTGACTACGTATATTTGACCGCTTCACCTGGTGAGGAGTGAGGGTACTAGTCATCACGTGCTATTGATTTGCTGGTCGTGCACCATTGCAACATAGAATTTGCTTGACAGAGGGCCTTCGGCCAATCATAGAAGAAGCTCCGCCTAATTATAATAAGTCTATATTATAATAAAAAAAGAAGAAGAAAGAAACAATGGAAATTCATCATCCGGATTGATACTGTCACATTTGACCTGGTTTCTTAAAACTGGATAATATTTGACGGTGATATGTAAGCACTCTTACGAATATGTAAAAAATGGGCACCCTTCTGAATTAGGTTTTTCACCTCTATGATGAGCATTATGGTCCAGGTAAAGATATCTGGCACTGTCCGGACTCATGATAATCCACTGGCGTTTGCCGCGCACTTGAGCCATAAATGTTTCGGTTACGTCCATGTGAATGTCACTGCTGGTACCGCCATTATTCATGAACATCGCCACCTGCTTAATCTGAAGAATATTGCATACGGGTGGGCTTATCGACACCGTACAAGAGTATCAAGGCATTAATGTAGCAATGAGACCCACGGGAGCGTCTAGAATATTCTGTCATCATATTTCGGGTGCTCCAGGGGCAAAGTGCCCAGAGCATTTGAAAGCGCGACGGGTCAGTCTGATAGGTATCATCTCATACATGTCCAAAACTTTTGCACACAGAGCAACATAATAAAAGAAAACAACAATAATCATGAATGCGTTTGAAGTTAATAGTTGCTATAAAATGTTTGCGGGAGAAAGTGTCAAAATTACAAACCTGTGTATTCTCCAATATATTGTTTCAGAACTTCCTGTCTGAGTCTAATTTATTTGCTTGTGTGTGTGAGTGTGAGTGTGTGTGTGTGTGTGTGTGTGTGTGTGTGTTTGCAGCTTTGTACATTTTTTAAATAACTCGAACGTGTATGCTGCTTGACACATGTCAATTAGGAGCAAAAGTTTTCTCACCATTTTAATCAAAGTATCGCAGTGTAAATATTTAGGCCAGATAATATCTTTCGTCATTTTTGGACTAATGGTGGCATCCAGGTAAACATCTTTCGTATCAAGGAGGCTTAAAAGAGACGGCGTAACAAGCTAAGGCACATCACATGTTTATCAAGGAACATCATAATCAAATGTTGCACCAGTTTTTACTTTGCGGCATATTTCGCTTCAAATTGAGATACTTTTGTGATGACGGTTTTGAAACCTTTATAATCATCTGTAGTTACAATGCACTATACTACGTCCCTGATGCAGGCGCGTCACATACTTAGTTGTAACAATGTTAACACCATGTGATCTGCAGTGAGGTACTGCTTTTAAATAACAGTAGAAAATGAGAATTCACCCTCAAACATAAAATAATGTAACATAACTGCTGGTCTATAAAATGAAAATACGAACTGCTGTTCAAACTGCACTAAGAGTATAGAGAAAACTACTCCACGCCTGATTAATTAATACATTATCATTGCAAACATAATGAAATAGCCAGCAGCTGAGGCGTGATGAAAGTGTTCATGACTCTTTACATCAATCAATTCAAGAATGTCATGCATTTATGTCTGACGTAAAGTGTGGGGTCCAACCTTGGTTTTGTAAGCTATTTTCGCCCTTGGAAATGAGAGCGATTGCATTCAACTGCACTGCATTGTTCAAACATGGATAGTATAATACTATACTGCACATGATTCAAGCGAGTTCAGTCTCGCATCTGTTGCTTTTATACCTTCTTTATCGTAGAAAACTGCGTGAGACTTTTTAGTTTCCTTTACCTTTCAGCCCTTTCCCATCCAGGAAATGTTTAAAATTCACATTTGTAAATTAACATGCTACACTTACTTTACAAACTCGCGCATCGTCATTGGAGCATAGAACTGGTGGAACTTATCATAAATCTTCTTGAACTGAATCTGGAACCAACCATCTCCAAAGGCTTCTTTAAAATATGTCATATTAGGCCACATGGCCACTGCTGGCCAGTCCTTGGCGCCACCTCTCACCAATAGTGGGCGTGATTTACGTATATAGTCCCTGTAAAATACATCCGGTTCTGGAAAAACACTCAGTGTTTCAATTTCCTGTGGTTCTTGTTGGTGGTGACCAAAAGAAAGTCTGTGGCCCCGCGGACCTTTGTCACATTGCTGACTGCTGCTGTATGTTTGGGAGAAAGGAACTTGGTGGCATTCAGAGTACCGTATCTTAGACCAGTCGATCTTCCAGTCAGACGCATAGTTAAGCTGCAGAGCGGCAACGGCACACAACACTTGTAGATATCGGGACATTCTGCGCAAGGATTAAAAAAAGATATATGCGTTAATCAAAGAAAACCTTGGTTGCTCTCAAGTACGCGGAACACATTAACATTTTTTAAAGTACGCAAGTATATGAAAATCACAAACGGTTCTGGTCCTTTTTAGAGCAAAAACCAAGTGCAAAAACTTACCTAATTTAACCAAAGGGTTTGGACAGGAATTTTCTACCCCCGAAACAAAAGCGTCAGTCTTTAGTGGCTTTTTTATTCTGTCTTTAATAACGATAGTCAATCCCTGCCTTGCCCAGAATTCGCTACATTTTTGGATCCGAGACTGTCTCACTGCACATTCTCAACCGAAGCAATAAAGAAAATACTTCATAACCTTGACCCAAACAAAGCCATTGGGCCTGACAATATTTCAGGTTGCATCTTGAAAGAATGTGCAGCTGAACTAGCCCCCTCACTAAAACTCCTTTTTGCAAAAATCTATGGAACAAGGAAAAATTCCATCTCAATGGAAAGATGCAAACGTAATTCCGGTCCATAAGAAAGGTAACCGTGAAGACGTTGATAACTATCGACCGATATCATTACTATGTATTGTAAGTAAAGTGATGGAGCGATGTGCTCTAAACCACATGTTTCCTGTACTTAGGAACGTACTCCACCAGTTTCAACATGGCTTCCTTAATTAAGGGTAAGTCTTGTGCCACTCAAATGGTGGACTTTGTCCACAAATTGGGTGAAAATCTAGATAAGACGACTTAGGTTGATGTATTGTATCTCGATTTTACCAAAGTCTTGGACTCTGTGCCCCACCACCTGTTACTGAAGGGGGGTAAGGGGGGATGTCAGTATGCTGGTACAGGTAATTATTTTTCTAGAGTACGTAGTACGGAAAATAAAAATCTTTCAAAATTTTGGATAGTACGAAGTACGTAAAATAAGAGGGCTTCCAGTACGCCAGTACGGGAAACCCCTTTCCCACCCTCGTTACTGCACAAATTAAAGAGCTTTGGTATCAATGGTCATCTCCACGATTGGTTTACTAGATATATAACGGGTCGAAGGCAGTATGTCCTAGTAGAAGGGTCTCACTCTGAATGGAATTCTGTTGTATCTGGTGTTTGCACAGGGTTCTATTTTAGGATCTTTCCTGTTTTTACTATATATTAGCGACATGCCCCTCACTCTCTCAAACGGCACAACCATGTTCTTTTTTTGAAGACGATTCCAAATGTTTTCGGAAAATTCATTAGGAAGCTAATGCACGTGTACTGCAAAATGATATAGAGAAACTAGTCTCTTGGAATAAATTATGGGGTATGAAGTTCAACGCTAACAAATGCAGCATCCTCACTTTCAGCAGGTCCCACGCTGTTGTTTTTACCTACAGTATGGACAATACCCCACTAAATAGGATATCCTCCTAAAATGACCTTGGCTTCGGATTAGACACTTCGCTCATCTGGTCAAAGCATGTTGCCAAGTGTTGCATTAAAGCCAACCGTGCCCTGGGGGTAATATAAAGAACATGCGGATACAAAGCCCCCCCCCCCCCCAAGCAACCAAAAGACTCTACATGGCTTTAGTGCCGAGTCATCTTGAATATGGCACGAATGTGTGGGGTGTTACAAACAAGAAAAATCTAATGGCGCTGGAAAAATATTCAAACAAGGGCGACCAGATACATCTTAGGGTCTCCCTTCTCTGAATCGTACAAGTCCCGCCTTGCCAAATGTAATCTACTCCCATTATCTTATAGGCATGAACAACGGGATCTTGTGTTCTTGTACAAATGTGCTAATGGTTATTACGAAGTAGGTTTCTTCAATATGTTCCCCATTCAAACAGACTTGAGAAATTTGCGTACTTCCGACGATAGTCGACGTTTCAAAATAACCAAATGTAAAACAGAAACTTTCCGTTCATCCTATGTAAATCGCTCTATTTATACTTGGGACATTTTACCCTCCCACATCCGTGATTCTCAATCTATCCATATTTTGAAAAGTAGACTAAATACTTACTACAGCAAGTTGCAACAAGAGTATTTTGACTCGTCCAATACGTGTACATGGCTGAGTAGTTGTTTCTGTCCAAAATGCAGGAAACAGATTATTGTGATCGACTGCTTACGATTTTTGTAAACTTTTTAAAAGTATAAATGACACTAGGTATCTTAATTTGATAAATTATTTTGCATGAGATAGCCTGCTCGAGCTCCTTATATTTGTATTTTAAACGCGGACATTTGTTTTATCGTCTTTGACCTTATAGATCAATCATCACCATTATTATTTAGTGATAGCTGTACTCATCTCTATCGCCAATCATAGATGGGGAGTCAACTTCTATAGATGTAATCACCTGTTTGACTCTTCCAAGGCGGCAGTATTTGTTTTAATGTGTTGTGATGTTTTATTTTCCTTTGATCTTGATATACTGCTGATTGAAGCTCAATAAATAAAGAAAAAATAAATAAAATAAAATCTCTGCCCTCAATGGTTAAAAACGCCAGATATGGGAAATGCATCATAGCTTTACTGGAAGACTGCATTCATCTGTAACCCAGCAAATTTGTCATAAAAGAATTCTACTGTTATCTCCGCCATTGATCCTGAATTCTAATGCACAGTTTTAAATCACCAGAGAGTAAGTCAATATCCCCCACGGGCACGTCATGAAAAGAACCGCTTGATTTATCCGCTTGATCATTGACTCCTCGTGATATCTGTCATTTCATCTGCATGCCCTTATCCACTGACAGCCTGCTACAAGCAAACATTGTGGATATGACACGAAAGCAACTGTAGTGTACAACTTACGCTATTGACATAACACAATGCAGATATTCGTACTTTATCTCCACGCGTGGTAAGTTCCATCAAAGCTATAATGGAAGACTGTATCCATCTGCAACCCAACAAATTAGTCGCAAAAGAATTCTACTGTTATCTACATCATAGATCGTGAATTCTAATGCATAGTTTTAAATCACCTAAAGAATGAGACAAAACACTCAGGTACACGTCATGACAGGAACCACTCGCCCTATTCTGTTCATCATTGACTCCTCATAATGTATGTCACTTCTACTGCCCCTATCTCCCTGCCGCATGCTACCAGCATATATATTGTACGTGACACGTAAAGCAGCTGCTGTCTGCATGGTCCAATGCACTCGCTATTGGCATTATATACGGCAGATATTCGTGCTTTATCTTCAAGCGCAGTGAGATCCGTTGTGACGAACATCGGACGCAGCCTTATTCGTGTAAAACTTCCTCTTCCATCCAGATTTTGCATGTTTGACGTATCGCAATAAAATTTTAATCACCATAGTCATGGAACTATACCGTAACCCGAGGGCCTCAATGAAGAGGGGCCATTCTTAGAAACCTTAGCACAAATTTCATAACATCTCAATCATAGCGGTTAAAGTATTCATCAGGTACAGTTGATAATGGTTCAAGCGTAAAAGCCAGGTGTTTGTTACTTCCTTTGCCATGGTATTCAGAGTTCACATGTTCTTGTGCACCTTCAACGCTTCGCGGGCTTTGTTTGAAGTCCGCCACAAGAAAACACGATAGAACCCACACTAACAGGGGAAATAATATTGGCGTATAAACATATCTTATTGGAAAACAATCGGCCGACTGGCTCACCAACCTATATTTAAGGGCCTTTTGTATGCAATTGGCATACTATTGATAGCATAAAGACTTAGCCGCAATGTCACACATGCCTGCATGGTCTCCCCATTTATCTCATTTTGTATTACGCCGTTCGACAGCTTATGGTATATGTGAATTGACATTGACATTTTAATCCAGTTGCAAGAAGCTGTTACTCTGCCGAATGCTTCTCTGTTCGATGAAAAAAAAAATCCATCACAAAGTTCTTAAAGTATCCTCACACTTTACCTTGAATTTTATGACAAGTTTTGAGACTCATTTGTTGAGAACTGATCCGTGAATCTTAGGCAAACTAATCCTTCTTTGACCAATTTAGTTTTAAAGTATTTCATTACAGAAATGATCAGCAGGGGAGTTTGTTTTTTTGCACTTCTTGCGAAAAATAGTAAAATAAAATCAGTGTTAAATTGAACACGTGTCCCAGGACACTGCTTTTTGCTTCCTTGAACAGTGCATGGTGGCAACTCTTGCAATTACCGCAGCGTAATTGTGTTCAATATCTTGAATATAACAACTATTTTTTGTTTTATTTCTGCGTGCAACTTTTCAAAAAATGTAATGTTCAAGACAGTTACATGCAATCAGCCTTTATCAACGGTATCCTGAACCTGATTAATCAATACGGTGTAAAAACTATTCCAATTGATGTAAACAATCCTCTGACGATTTAAGAAATTTAAGTACATTCGCTTTTGTATGAAGTACGGCCTATCTAAACGAACGTATTAAATTTAAAGTATCAACTTACCTTCCGCACTGGGCATAACAATACAGTGTGCAAAGCTACTCTTTGACTGTGCTTTGATGCTTACAGTAACAGGTAGACGTGTCACCCTTTAACATGACAGGTGTGCGTGATGCAAGCACATCATATTTACCCAGTGGAAGCTTGTTGACAAAAGCGCACCCGTGCATGGCAGTTATATAGCCGGCAACTGTCCTATGAGTGTGCAGAACTGCCTTCGTGTACTTGTCTACATCGCAAACACTGCCATGCGAAATTGAAAGTGAATACTAGTAATGATGAAATAATTTTGGACTGTCTCTTTGTATTGCCGTACACGGATGTCTTTTGTGCTACTATTACCACACATTTGAAATATTACCCCCTCGCAAAATATATATATACAAAATGTGTGTCATCAAGTACTGGCTCAAAAAAGAACAGCAGATTGACATCGGAGAAACATTTGAGTACATTAATCACCAATACTGCTACTAAACTACCCTGGTACTATATTTTTAAACAACAGGAAGCAAATATAGTGGAATGAAAGGGTACCCAACCTACTCACAACACATCAGTATATTAATTCCTTCAGCAAGTTCCCATCTTACATTAATCGTACCTTTCCATCTGCCATATGTTAAATGTTTTGATTTGTGTATATTTTAGAATAAACAAATAATAGCGAACCTCGAACGCGGCGATATAAAACTGTATGTTAATCATATTTTTTTTTATTTTTTATTTTTTGTTTGCCTTCCTTTTGGGGGTTGGGGTGGGGTTTGTGGGTGGCGGGGGGGGGGGGGGGAGCACACATTGAGAATTACGCCTGTTTTTGTCACAGTTATACTACTTGATTGCTGCCCAGCAGACGACTGCATTGGTACCGTGACACGATCAAAGATAGCACACGTAATGTTCTCCCGAGTTAGCTTTTAATGTCATTTCTTCGGTTTTAGGGCATCTTGTTTACACCGATGTGTTTGTGGTGTCCCATTGTAAGTGTTGGGCTGGTGGTTTATTTGTTTGTTTGTTTTTTTTGTTGGGGGGGGGGGGGTGGTGGTGTTTGGTTTTCTTCTTTTTTTTTTTTCTTGTTTTTTGCGTTTCTACACATTCTAGTCAAGATTGCTGACGAGAAGGGACATTCGTCAAATTTTCGCTGCGCATCAGATGTTCCTGTGTGGTTTTTGTAAGAATGTGAAAGCAGCTGTTGATAAACAATTATCTCTGGTCGCACCCTTGCATCTGTATGTAATTCAAAGTGGCAGACTGCAGCTGATGCAATTGTTAGAGTGTCCAAAATTTCAGTGAATTGTACGACTTTGTATCTGTACTCGTTAATTTAAAAAAAATATGCCTCGATTGGTCATTTACATCTTGACAAAACAAGTTCTGTTTTATGGCTACATTGAGACACACAGAGGTTAGAATATGTTTAATTTTGACCAAATGTGTAGTTTTGCTAACAGGCAAGCAGTGTTTCTACGTATGATGAACTTACTAAGGACATGTTGAGAAGCCTGGTTCACACTTTCAAACTAGGCTGCTACAAACGTTTTGATACCAGGAGTTAGAAAAAAATTGTGAAATGGCACTTTTAACAAATAACAAACTCCATATTTGCCATTTTGAATGCATAGTTCGTATGTGATGAGCCCTTTGGAGGGTCTACAATTGATATTGATACCTTTCCTAGTATATTTGCTCCCAGAGTAATATGTATAATTGCAATATTACCGAACACAAAATGGTTGGTTTTATTTGTAACGTTATATTTACGCAGCGTAACAAGTTCAGTCAAGGACTGTTTTACCACGTAACCCTGCTACTATGATACAATGGGCAATTAAAGTAAACTATTCCAAGTAAAGTGTCTACAAAGACAAGATAAAGATCAGAATTAATTAATTCTACCATTTCTAACATCACAGTCAACTATCATCAAGCGCCTTGTATTAAATTTTGAATTCATGAATATAGCTCTTGAATACCGTGGCAAAATCAAACAGGAAAAAAAGGTTTTGAAAATTTCTTCATGAAGGAATGGTGGGTAAGCGTTATAATTTAAACTATTACTTGTTTCTCACGTATGAATGCATCACATAAATTAATTTGTTCATACATATAATTTGGAGTCTTTATAATTTAAAAAGGAAAAGTTCTGTATGAATTATTCTTCTTTGCATCTTTGTATGCCATTTCAATGATCTAATCAAGCCCTCTCCTTCAGACCCATATCGTTTACATGGATTGCCCAACAAAACAGACCAAGCCTATATTAATCACTCTCCATGGCACAGGTGGTGACGTATACTTTTCTATCTACTTGTTTGCTGCAGGAAACGGAAGGACTCGGAGAAAACCACCATGCATAGCAAGAGTGGTAGGACTTGCTTCCCGGCAGTGAATCGAATCCGGGCCGCAGAGGCGAAGGACAAGCGTGTTGCAGCTCCGCCAGCCGTTCACCAACAACCTTCTCCCTTGATTCCGTTTAATATGTTGTACCACAAGCAGCCAGTAGCTTTGGTTGCACGCAGACTCTTTTACCCTGTTTTTAACAACGAAAGTCTTGCGGAAACCCGATTAAGAGATATGTACAATCAACCACAAGTCAGGAAGAGCTGTATACTTTACTCGCTTCGATATGTGATCTACTTAATTTATACCAATTGACAAATCCGTTAAACTCTGTCACAACTTTAATTCGCACATTAAGTTCTTGTTGAAACATTTGGCCAAAGTCAGGCGCTTCCAAACTTTTCCTAAACTGCTCTATTCCGTCATAAACTTATGTAAAGTTGAGACCCAGATTTTTTTTGTCTAAACATGCAACACCGTTCCTATTCATGTCCCTTTCTAGTCACTGGATAAATTCCATAGAATAAAGCACCACTTTGCCCATTTGATTTGTTTTCTTCAAAACAATTTACATTGAACCAATTTGGCTTTGTGAAAGATTGCCACTGCATAATTCCACATATGATGAAAGGTTATTGTAAATGTGTGTGCGTGAGCGCGCGCGCGCGTGTGTCTTGGTTAGTCATAAGACTACACAATGCAGCCTAGTGGGTCGTATTTGACACAAAGTACATGCATGTGTGTGTGTGTGTGCGTGCGTGCGTGCGTGTGTGTGTGTGTGTGTGTGTGTGTGTGTGTGTGTGCGCGTGCGTGTGTGCGCGTTGCACAGTCCATTGATGTTTCATTTAATTTTCGTTATGCTGATTCCTGTTATATGTTAGAAAAAATGGTGTCATAGGAAATTTATTATCATGGTATAAAGATTACCTTCATAACAGACAGCACCGTGTTGTCCTTAACGGTCAATCGTCTAATTGGGGTACTATTACCGCTGGCGTCCCCCCAAGGATCAGTTTTAGGTCCTCTTCTGTTCTTAATTCATATTAACGACATAGTAAAGGTTGTAAATTCTAATGTCAAACTTTTTGCCGACGATACATCCATCTTCCTCATATTTGATGATCCAACCCATGCTGCTACTATCCTTAATCAAGATCTTGCCTCTTTGGACGCTTGGTTATTTTTCTTAAAAAACAAATATCAGATCATCCGCCACTTGTATTCCAAGGTCACCAACTAGAGAACGTATCTCAACATAAACATTTAGGTATTACCCTGAAATCTGATTTCAAATAGAATGCTCATATCAATCAAATCGCCACCAAAGCCTCAAAGGAACTGAATATCACGGAGACTCTACAATATCGCCTAGATCACGATACACGTGACGTTATTTACTTTTCATTTATTCGACCTGTTTTAGAATACTTTAGTGTGGTTTGGGATGGCTGTGCACAGGCCGAAGAAAGAATGTTTGAGAATCTGCAACAGGCGGCGGCCCGCATCGTTACAGGAGCTATGCACACAAACCCTAATGTAAAGTTATATGAAGAGACTGGCTGGGAGACCCTTTCCAAACGAAGACAGAGGTCGAAACTTATAATGGTGTAAAAAATTATCCACAGGCTAACTCCAAATTATTTGTATGCTTCTCTCCCTAACGTCCCAACACCAAACTAGAATCCCCCTTATAAGGCGGCGGTCTCATATTGACAGACGGTCTGAAGTACCTTTGTTCCATTCAAGATTAATGTTGTTTGATAAATCCTTCTTTCCTTCAGCCATTAAATTGTGAAATCTTCTGCCACTCGACGTGCGTAATTTACCGACTTTGAAATAATTCAAAATGAGAATTTTTTGCCCCAAGAAATTGCAGCGGAGATATCCCAAACTCTTCAATATAGGTAAGAGGTACATATCTATTTTACACTCCAGATTGCGCATGGGTTGCAGCCAATTGAATGTGCATCTGTTCCAAATAGGCGTCAAAGCGTCACCAGCCTGTTCTTGCGGTGCTGCTGCTGAAAGCGTCTGGCATTATTGTCTCACTTGTCCACGATATGTTATTATACGCAATAGCCTTCACACATCAGTTAATTCGGTTCGTGCATCGTTCTGTCTAAATACAATTTTGTTTGGTGAGTCCTCCTTTAGTTTGAAAGACAATGTCTCAATATTTCTCTTGGTACAAGAGTTTATTGAAAAAAGCAAACGCGTTGAGGTTGAATCATTAACCTAACGATATGCATATTTTGCACAAGCCCCTCTATCTGTGTTATCGTGCTGGTGGTGTGGCGCCTTCTCTTTGTTGTGGCTCTGCATCACTACCCCTCGAGTGCTTCTTGCACTCGACGTGTGATGGCTCAGCCGGTTGTGTGTGACGTTTGTCCGGTGAGAGCCCTGCTTCCCATTGTATTCTACGAATAAAATATGTTTAAACCAAATGTGAACGTATGACCACAAAAGAGCATCACGGGTAGCATTTATCTGACTACAGACTTGGTCCTGCTGCATTTCGCTTTTTGTATTCGATTTCTGATGGCTAGGAATTACAAGAAGCTACAGAGAATGACTAGGAATTTTCATGTCTTGATATAATGGATGTATAATAACAATAGTAAAAAGTTTCAATCGTGTGCCAAACGGGATGAGTTTGAACTTAACGTAGTAAGTTAATCTCACATGGATAGTAATATTCCGCCAATCAGTGTATGAAGGCTAGGTGTCAAGATTAACTGCCTTTGCCAGAGTACGCAACAATTTTGGCAATTTGGGCTACCAAAATTCACTTCTTACAAAGAAAAAAAAACAGCAAAAAAAGAGACATTCGAAAATTAAATTAAATGTATGATTTTTACGTTTCTTGATAAAAACGACAGTTTATTAAATAGATAATAGGGTGGATTTGATGTGTTACATACATGATGTAGTGAAGATATGAACTTATCAATTGACGCTGACATTCATACAATACTTGTATGAGACAAGGTACTTCTTTCAGTTAAGTTCTCCTAGCATAAACTCGATTTATACTGCTGCTAACTTTTGTTGGTAGCAGTCTTAAGTCAGGGGAGAGAAGCTTTTCTTCATAGGACCTACAGCATTGCGTATTCATTCACTGATGTCAAAATATGTCAAAGTTGTTGGCACGTCTGCCTTCGACTTCTGAATATCGACTTTGCTTGTGTGAAGCCAAAGGAATTTGATCATGGATGGTTCTTGTTTGCACGAATTTTCGATGCAGTTTTTCTGGTATTGCTGAAAACTGTTGTCTGTCTCTTTTCGTGGCAGTCATCATTTGTGTTGTCAATACGACATTTTGTCCTGTTTAGTCATTCAAAGAATATGTGCTGCTTGAGGGAGACTTAAGTCTTGCTGTTATATTTAGCGATGTTCATGTTGATGGACTTGTCAAGATTGGGCTGGTTTTCACCTTGGAGTGATTTTCAAGCTATCATATTGAAGCGTAACATCTGAAAAAGACCTGACGGTCATGCTGGCGCCACCACTCTGTTCCTGTGGAACTGGCGGAGGGGGGGGGGGGGCTTCTGGTGCCCACGCATCCCTCTCCTCCCCTTCTCCTCGGGCGCCATTTCTGGCTTGCTCTGTAAGTTCAGATTTCCATTGAATTTCATCCGGAGAAACTGTTTTAGTGCTCAGTTCACTACCTTTTCCTGCGGAATTTGTCTTCTGAGTGCTCCTGGTCTCTTCCTAGATAGGAACAGCTTAAATTTGACCCGCTGATCCTCTGAGAATTGGGAAAAGAGGGCTGGTCTTGGCCTGAAAACACTTTTTCCAAGATGGCGTCAGCAGGGTCGACTTGCAGACAGAGAGAGGACAGTGTCATGCAGGTAATCACTGCTTGGCAGTGTGCCATGGGTGTTGAGCCGGGGATTACGTCACCTTCACCCTTGTTGGATAGAGGACAGAAGATGGACTCGCGGAACCATATCATGGTAGCTTGGGATGACGATGAGCACTGTTATGGTTGCTGCCTGCAGCTCAGCTGCCTCTGCTCTCCTGCGTATACATGCAAGTTTGGTGCTAGGTGGGGAGACAACAAATCGCTGCTCTACAGGCAGTCCCCGAAGAAGTACAAGAGGACCAAGCATATGCATGCTGCCAAACACCAGGCCTTCGAGTCTGACTCTTTCGAGTCTTACACTCCAGAGACGCCATTAGCAAAATCAAAGTGAACCTATAAGGCTGGCTCAGATGCTGAGGTGGTTGCTGCTTCTT
The DNA here is from genome assembly GCA_964020975.1 of Hermodice carunculata. NCBI lineage: Eukaryota > Metazoa > Annelida > Polychaeta > Eunicida > Amphinomidae > Hermodice > Hermodice carunculata. The sequence goes on along the minus strand of OZ026628.1, from coordinate 55,998,041 downwards.
CACCCAAACCAATGGAGGAATAGGAAGAAGAGGCAACATAGTCACAAGTCAAGCTGCAAAAGATCCAGTCACAAGGATCCTGAGCAATCAGCCCTATCTGTGGTGATGACCATAGGTTTCTTGGCCGTTCACCCAAGATTCTCAGTAGTCTTAGAGAGAAGGTCAAGAACCAACAGTTGCAAATGGACCTGATCAGGCATCTATTCAATCCTCTATGAAGCTACTTCGGATCCCCTTCCAAAGAGGCAAGTAAAGCTCTGCCTGGATCTAACAGCCAGACCTCCTGGTCCCAGTGCTTGGAACCCTGGTGAAGCCATGATGGGTGCCTACAAGCCCCCTTGCAGGCATTCTGGAACCCTGAGTTCCTGGGTCCGAGACCTGTGGTCAAACGTCCAGGTATCCCAGTGCACTGCAACACCAGCCAATTTCCCGAGTTTCCAGATCTGGGACCTCAACTTGACCATCCAGGTATCTTACACCACTGGATATGGTTCATAAGTCTGTGGTGGTGTCTAGCTGTTGGGCCCTTTAGCTCCTGCAGTTGTGGCCCCTAGCATGACTCAAGTGCCAACTCTTAAATCTCCAACCCCTGTGTCAGCAGTGCCGGCTGCTCTCCCTCTGAGCCTGACCTGGACTGAGCAGCTGGTGCTCCCACTGCACCCTTCTTTCGAGCCGGGTACCCTGCCTCCCATGGAGAGGCAAGCAGAACACGAGCTCCTGAAGAGCAGCAGTTGCAGACGGAGACTTCTTCTTCATCCACCTGTGCCGGTACTCATGCCATGTCAGAGTATGTAGTTTCAGATGAACAGCTCTCACTTGGCCCCTAGACTCTAGAGTTTTCGCAACTCCAGCAAGAGTCTAGAGTTCTTGCAACTCAAGCAGGTGCCCTCTGGCCAGTCTACCCCTGGGTTGGCGGCTGCTGTGGCTCCTGTCCCTAACGTTCTAGAAGTCCTGCTCTTTCTTGACCTTCATGGGATGAGCAGGTGCCGACTGGGGTGGTGGCAGTGATTTCTGTGGCACTTGTTGCTCTTCCAATGCAGGGCATGATGATGGGCATGCTTGTGTAACCAGGGGCACCCCATCTGCCTTGGAAGAGCAGCTGTTTGAGGAGGCCTTGGGTGCTATGACTCCAATGCCCAGTGTCAAGCTGTAGGATCGAAGGGCCTCTTGCATATCCTCCAGCATGTGGTACAGATCCTGGAGGGTGTCCGACACTGGCTTGGTCATGCAGCCCTGCTCATGAATTCATTCTTGGCGGCAATCGACCACCATATTGAGATAGCCTGCATTCTAGAGGTGAACTTGCTATGCAGGGAGCCCCAGCTCCAGGGTCAGAAGTTGCTGCTGAGCATGTGTGGAGATCCCCACAAAGTGTAAAGTGGATCTGTCAGCAGTTGTGGAGACTAAGTTAAAAATGTAACTGTGGACAGACTGACAGACAGACATTGTACGAAGACCAAACCATTCAGCTCAGCTGACGGACAAGTTGGCAGAACTAAGATTTCAGAACATTTATTCTCGTGTATGCATATCGGTGAAGCCAAGACCAAGATGAGTAACCCCCCCCCCCCCCAAAAAAAAAAAATAAAAAACAGATTGCAATTACAGATCTATTAACGGTTCCGTGCATCCTGGGCATAAATAAGAAAAGATTCAAATTTACTGGATTTCTCATATAATAATAGTTATTAAAATCACCACTAATCACGTCTCCACAAAAGTCCAATTACTGGCAATTTTTCAACAGCATTAGTCTCTGGCCGTTAAGGTAAGTCTATTACAGCCGACGTTGGAGATGTAACTTGGCCCAAAACCCACCACATATAAAGAGAAATATCTTTGGCAAGAACGACGTTTTACATATATCACTTACGTATTATGTGTGTGTGTGTGTGTGTGTGTGTGTGTGTATGTGTGTGTGTGTGTGTGTGAGTCAACCATTTACATTCCTTTTATATGTAAATCACAAACAAGTCAATAGGATTAAATTGAACATTTATTAAGCGTACGAGCACCACAATTCTATATGAGGTCAAGAATCTCTCTCTCTCTCTCTCTCTCTCTCTCTCTCTCTCTCTCTCTATATATATATATATATATATACACATATTTATATATATACGTATATATATATATATATATATATATATATATATATATATATATATATATATATATATATATATATATATATATATATATACATATATAATTATAACGCAGATGAAATTATAAAAGATCATCATAAATGGCTTAAGGTGCCTTATGCAGAACTGTCTCACAGAATACCTCTAAGAAAACGGGGTACAGACAGGATTTTCATATGAAAGGATACACCATTGGCCTTTTTCTTCGAATCCTAATATAAAGTAAAAAGATATCGCCTGGAAAGTGATGGCAAGTTACTATACTGCTCTTATTGGGTTATGCCACAGCTGATAAGGTGAAACATTACTAGTTTAAGGAAAAGGATGTTCTCTTTCTTCACATTCCAGATTCACATTCACAGTGAACCCACCTTCTATTGAAGTACAGTAGCAGACCACTAGAAGGTGAAGGTCAACAGATTTCCTGGGCGCAGTTTTGCCGCAAAGTTCACCAAAGTAAGCTGTAGACTCAACCACAACTTGGCCATGATCATGATAGAGTTGAGGAATAGATACACCCATGCACCAAGAGACACATATTCAAATAAAGGATAATACAGCAGGTATACAAAGTTAGAACAAGGATTTCAAAGTTAGCAGCCAAATTTTCCAACAAAAGATCTACACAGACTTCAAATCTGTTAAATTTCTGCACAAAATTATAAAAGTTTGGGGAAACTTTAGTAGCAATGTGTTGCTTTCCATGGGCAGCTAAAGCAGGAGTGATTACAGTCATTGTTGTATGTACATAGGCTCTGAAGATTGATATATACTGATGACTGAAAGGACTTGTACGTTATTAATCAACTTCTTTCCTGTCCTTTGACTCAGTGTCGTGTCAGCTTAATCGGGAAGTTTTCTGTAACCAGATGATCATCTTGAAAAACTATGACGATGTTAACCTCAAACTCTGAAACGGAATTAAAGGGTCATTTAGTGCAATATATGGCAGGGCTATATCAACAAACTAAAGAAATGCGACACATCAAACGATTTATAAACTTTCTGGGAGTAAATTAATGAGTACGATGATACGTATATACAAATGTTTTTACTGTTCTTTGAAATGTATAATTTTTTTAACAAAGATAAACAAAGGCATTGGAGGCAGATAAAAATGTGTCTTATTCATGTTTTAATGAAAGTGCAATGAATGTTATACTTGTTTTGCTGAAATAACACGTTGAAAAGGGGCCACTGTGAGACATATTCCAATAGTTACCCACTGAAGACCCTTTTTGTCCTTCAGGCCTTCCACAGAAAAGTCTATGAAATATACTTTGGTTAAAGTAAATATAAATGCCAAATTATTCAACCTTTCTGCATCTGTATGTTACAGTTGGAGAAAGACAGGAATGGGCACTAGAGATTATAGAACTTGGCCAAAGGATTCAGGAAATAAACTAGAACAGGCTGATTTTCCAACAGGAAATCAAATGTCTCCCCGTGTGCCCTTACTATTGTCACCCTTATTTTTATAAATAGGCATACCAATTCCAATGATCTACCGATGTGGTGAAGGTACAATCTTTATTGACATTTCAAAATATTGATTTTTGACACAGTGCCCATGTGACCTTGAAAAATAGGTCGTCATACATTTGCAGTTACAAGCAAGGTCTTACAAAAGTCTTGCATAGAAACATAATCACACAAAATGTCAACCTCTTTAAGACAAATCTTTCTCGAATGCTTCTGCAATGATTTTTACAAAGTGGCCATGTGACCTTGAAAATAGGTCAAGGTCACCCATCTACCATCCCAACCTAGTTGGTATTATGGTACATAAACATGCAAAATTCCAACCTCCTAAGTCAAATCCTTGCAGAGTTGTTGCATGCGTGTCAATTTTAGATGACATGCCCATGTGACCTTGAAAAATATGCCAAGGTCTCCCATCTGCAACCCCAAGCAAGATCATATATTGGAACATCTTCACATAAAATTTCAACTTCCCAAGTCAAATCTTCCTTGAGTTATCACGTCCACACTGATTTTAGATGAAATACCCATGTGACCTTAAAAAATAGGTTAAGGTCATAAATATGCAGTTACAAGCAAACTTTTACAAAAGTCTACATAGAAACATAATCACACAAAATGTCACCCTCTTTAAGTCAAATCTTTCACGAGTGCATCTGCAATGATTTTTAAAAAGTTGCTACGGGACCTTGAAAATAGGTCAAGGTCACCCATCTACCATCCCAACCTAGTTCATATTATGGTACATAATCATGCAAAATTTCAATCTCTTAAGTCAAATCCTTGCGGAGTTACTGCGTCCGCATCAATTGTACATGACATGCCCATGTGACCTTAAATAACAGGTCAAGGTCATACATCTACAATCCCAAGCTACTTCATAAATTGGTACATAATCATGCAAAATTCCAACCTCTTAAGTCAAATCCTTGAAGAGTTATTGCATCCGCGTCAATTTTACATGACATGCCCACGTGACCTTGAAAAAGAGGTCAAGGTCATCCATCTGCAGTTACAAGCAAAGTCTTTAAAAAATCTTACATAGAAACATAATCACACAAATTATCAAACTTTTTAAGTCAAATCTTTCACGAGTGAATCTGCAATGATTTTTAAAAGTGGCCATGTGACCTGGAAAATAGGTTAAGGTCACCTATCTACAAATCCAACCTATTTCATAATTTGGTACATAATCATGCATAATTTCAACCTCTTTTAGTCAAATTCTTGAGGAGTTATTGCGTCCGCCTCGATTTTACATGACATGCCCAAGTGATCTTGAAATAGGTCAAGGTCACCCATCTGCATTCCTTAGCAAGGTTTTATATAGGAACATCTTCATAAAAAATTTCAACTTCCCAAGTCAAATCTTTCTTCAGTTATAGGGTCTGCAATGCACACAAGAAGAAGAAGAAGAAGAAGAAGAAGAAGAAGAAGAAGAAGAAGAAGAAGAAGAAAGAGAAGAAGAAGAAGAAAGAGAAGAAGAAGAAGAAGAAGAAGAAGAAGAAGAAGAAGAAGAAGAAGAAGAAGAAGAAGAAGAAGAAGAAGAAGAAGAAGAAGAAGAAGAAGAAGAAGAAGAAGAAGAAGAAGAAGAAGAAGAAGAAGAAACAATATGTCCCATGAAATTTCACTTTTTGAACTAAACACTCATGGTGATTATTTGATTTTAGCATTGACTGCTATCTCAATGGAGACTGTCATTTGGATAGTCGTCACCGCAACTGTGGTTCAAACTGCTGCAGTTATATTCCTAACTGCCAACTTGGGTCTGAAAAGGCTGGGTTTGATTGTGAGCCTGTCTTTAAGAATGATATTTGCATGCTTGTATTCCCAGCATGTGTGGATGTTTGGCTCTTGATGTGACTTTTACACCCATATGTTCTGGCTCATATAAAAACCTGTGTACAGCCTTTACCTAAAACTGACATAAAACTGTGATCATGTAAATGAAATGATCTGAGGTTTTTGGTTTGTTTCTTCCTTTCCCTTGGATTAAGCTTGAACCGACAAGTTTTATTTGTGCTGAGTGCTACAGCCGTTGCCTGCAGCGTGCTATTCTGAAAGGTCTCATCTCCAATTCTTATTCAAATTGTTTCCCACTGATATCGCTAAAGTAAAAACGTTGAAGCAGAAGACATGTGTTGTTCGCCGATTTAACTGGAAAAAGGCTACTGATTTTGTATCTACTCACCAACTTTGAAGTTATTTGTGGCCAATGTTGGGCAGGTGAAGAGACGTGGGAAAATCATGTAGATAGGAATAACGATCCCTCGGCATACATCTCCCTCAGCTATCTGAATGTTTTGTATTTCTGTGGCTGGAAAACGAATGATCCTAACATCATGTATACATAACAATAACTTCCATGTCACTTGTTCTTTATTTTACAGGCAGATGTCTGCATTGACAAGCCTGCCATCAGCGGTTGTAGGTAGCTTTTTACATCAATATTGCAACTTGTTTCTTATTTGTCAATGGCTTGAACAGCACACAGAATGGCAAAGGTGTGATACGAAATTCTGCTTAGATTCAGAGCTTACTTTGAAATCCTATAAAACATGTAGGCAAAAACAACATCTAGCATTATGTGGCAGTCGCACAAAATGCTCAAGCCACTTCTTGTTACATTACTTTTCTCGCGCTTGGGAAGCCTCATAAAAACTGTAAGATCCAAAAACTGGTACTAAAAATGTCTAAAATTGGCACTCAATGCTAGATTCTCTATTAACCCTATGTGTCTGCATCTCCAACAGCTATAAATACGGGCAGGAACGTCATGTTATCTACAGGTAACATGCCCCATCGTAATTAATGTGGTCAATATAGAAAACCGTCATGCTCACCATCCCTGGCATATCCCTCGGCACAACCACAGGTCTCAACCCTGACCAACTGTAACTCGATCGACTTAATAGGTGCCTCGCTGCCCTCAACTACCAACTGAAAAGGCGTGAAATATCAACTTTATAGATTGAACTCCACTGACCACAATAAACATCGTGATCATTAGAACTACTGAAATGATTCCAGATTCAAATTTATGGTGAGAAGACTTTTCATTCAAGTACCAACATGCCTGTAGTACTATCAACAACAACTAGACCATCACTACTTCTACTACTACTACTACTACTACTACTACTACTACTACTACTACTACTACTACTACTACTACTACTACTACTACTACTACTACTACTACTACAACTACTACTACTACTACTACTAATAATAATAATAATCATAATGATAATGCAATAAAGGCCTAGGTTGACATATTTCTAAGTTCTAAATGTGCTCTTCACACGCCCAAGAACTCTGGGCATGCCAACAAAGAAAAAAAATCAATCCAAAACCTAGCATTGAAAGAGTTTATATGTCAATCACTTCTCGTATTTTTTTTTGAGACGTGCTTGTAATGCTACAAGGGGTTATTGTTAAGATCTAGTGTGCACATATATATGCACGTGTATTAAAAGGGTGTTTACCCCTCAAGGCAATTTATCCATACACTTTGACAGTAATATTATACAGACAAGAGTCTATGATGTATTGAATCATGGTGGCATCTCTAGTAGTATTAATTGGAATGAAGATCATAGACCGAAAACAAATTCAGTTCATTATTGTCATAAACTGAGATAGAACTACAAAATTTACAACAAATATACATTGGGTCCTGGGCCAAAATTTTTAATATATAGTGTGCCCATGACTTATTTTTCAAGGTCAGTCATTTAGCACTGAAGAACTCAGTCCATCATGCTCAGAAAGAATAAGGGCAACAATATCAAACGTACTTCATGTACATCATGTTGAAGTTAGATGTTGTTACTATAGATGACTCTGGCCTGCTTTCTCAAGGTCATGGAGAAAAACGTTTCAGCAAAAGCATTCTTAACATGATTATCTAATTAAATGTCAGCACAGCATTAAGCCAGCATTTTGTTGTGGGTTTTTTTGGGGGGGTGGTGGTTTTTTTTTGGTTTTTTTTGTTTTGTTTTTTCATATGCATTCAACTCTGTAAAGCTGGGAAGGGAAGCTATGGACAGCTAGTATTGCATGTTGTTAAAATGGCGTTCCTCACACAAGAAAATGTACACACACACGTCCTAGTAAAGTTGCTGCTTTCTGTTAATTTTACACGTGATTAAATGCCTCCAAAGTTTTGGCTTACCAATTTTGACTTAGAATCCTGTTCTCATCATTATTTTGCCTGCTAAGACACACTGTATTTGTTTCATAATTTTGACAGTGCTACACACAGTCTGCTGATTGGATACTTCTTGCCTTGAATTACAATTGTGGATCAGTCAAGGTTTAGTAAAGAAGGTGGATACACTTTGGTAATTGGCTCAAGCCCTTAGACTCCAAATGCGAACATTACATTCATTGGCTGTAGCAATGCTATAGATGAATGAATGTGTTCATTGATTCCAGGAAATAACTTGCATCACAAGCATCCCTACTTCTGCAGACCTTTTTTTTTTTTTTGAAGTGCGATCAGAATTATCAACGAGAACAAGTGAGTCTGTGCAGCAGGCAAATCATTGGTTACCTCTCCTGTAAATGGCTTGGTGATACAACAGACTGTGGAGTCTAGTTTGCCCTTCACCTTAAACCGTGGCACATTCTGTTTCTGAAAACATGAAAGGAAAACTTTAAGACATACGTAGTTTTCTTAATCACTGTCTCAGTTGAACATAAGCAGTGACAGTGTGTAGATCACAGATTTAAGTGTACAAATTCTAATGACTTAGCAAAGAAAATAAAGTGATCAAACAGAAAACAACAAAGAAATATGTTTTGGGAAAGATCTTTCAGTGGTAGAAGTCAAGTGTTTGGTTTTGGTGTCTTCAAGATTCTGTAGGGTTCTTTTCATGCAAACAATCCATTCATTTACTAAAAAGGGAAAGCTTTACACTAACAAGTTAATGAGTATTGCAGAGCAATACATAGTCCCCCGCTCGTCGCCCACGAGGTTGAATGGACTACTATATAGGGGTGTGGCCTAGATGAAAAAAAAATTTAAAAGTATGGCACATTCTTAGATTAAGCTTCACATTTGTGTAAAATTTCATTAATCTAAGTAAAAGGACAGAAAAGTTATGGCCCGGACAAGATTTTGAATGGATTTCAGTGACCTAGATATTTGACCTAGTGACCTACTTTTGCCATGTGACACAACTCCCCAGGTAGTATTAAAATAATAAATTTGGTAGCTGTAGGTATTATAGTAAGGGAAATATGGCATGGACAAGGTTTTACATGGAGTTTACACTGTGACCTAGATATTTGACCCAGTGACCTAGTTTTGCATCGTGACACACTTTTAGGTCACAATACATTATCAGTAAACTTTTATTACAAGAAGTCAAAATTTTTTAAGAATTACAGTAAGGACATGAAAATACTGTACATTTAAGTATTACTGTGACCCAAATATTTGACAGACGGACGGACACACGGACGGTGCCCACTACCATATCCCCTCTAAGGTCTACCCACCATAAAAAAAATCAAAGGGCTGGCATCAATAATTTAGAAGAAATGGCCCGGACAAAACTTGTATTGTATCTTGAGCTTGCTTAATGAACTTCGTTAATTAATTAATTAATGGAAGTAATTAGCCACAGAAAACAATGCGTATGCACACCTACTACCTAAAGTCTACACACCATAAAAAAATTCAAAGGGCTAGCATTAATAGTTTAGAAGATATGGCCCGGACAAAATTTGTCTTGCTTAATGAACTTTGTTAAATAATTAATTAATGCAAGTAATTAGCCACACAAAACAATGCCTATGCACACCTACTACCTATGGTCTATCCACCACAAAAAATTCAAAGGGCTAGCATTAATAGTTTAGAAGATATGGCCCGGACAAAATTTGTCTTGCTTAACGAACTTTGTTAAATAATCAATTAATGCAAGTAATTAGCCACACAAAACAATGCCTATGCACAGTTACTACCTAAGGTCTACCCACCATAAAAAAATTGAAGAGGTAGCATTAATATAGGGAAGATATGTGCCGGACAAAATTTGTTTCTGTATATTTACATATCGTGGTGACCCAAATATTTGACCTAGTGACCTAGTTTTGCTTTATGACACTTTCTTAGACTAAGCTTCACATTTGTGTAACATTTCATGACTCTAAGTAAAAGGACAAAAAAGTTATGGCCCGGACAAGATTTTTCATACATATGTATTCTGTGACCCAGATATTTGACCTAGTGACCTACTTTTGGCACACCATACACCTCTATCCTAGGAAGTACAAACACATTAAATTTGGTAGCTGTGGGTGTTATGGTGTTGGAAATATGGCCCGGAGAAGCTTTGGACGGACGGACGGACGGACGGAAGGACGGACGGACGAGGTGCAAACCTATAGTCCCCCACCAAGTGGGCGGGGGACTAATTACCTAAGAAAGTTATCAAATGAATGCAGGAAGGTCACTTTTCTCGACAAAAATAATGAGCTTTCAAATACGATCTTTGCACTACTTTAGCTCTTTAAGTGCCAAATTCCGGATGGAGTAAACAGCTATGAGAAATAGGAATCTGAGATCCTAATGATATTTCAGACTAGTTTCACTTTAGTAGATAGATCTGAGACATGGTTAACACTGAAAGAGTTAGGTAAAGTGAAATGAAGGTGTACTTTTGCTTCTATGTGATACTATAAAGTGAGACTGAATTGTTTATGAATCTTACAGCTTCAAGAGTTCCCTCTGCACAAAACGTTTGTGGGCCAAATAAAGATACTCTGATGGATGTGTATTGCTGGCATGTGGTATGGGCTGGGATTATCAGAAGACAATATACTTAAGGCTCTTCTCTTTAACCAATTTTGTTCCTGACAACCCACACAAAACAAGCAACATCTGAACAAAAAGAGCACTGTGATTTTTCTGAGCTCAGTTGACCTTACATGTGCAGACTGAAATGGTCAAGTGAACTTCAGAATGCTGGCAAGGTCACCTTTATTTCACACCATCATCACATTATTTACTCATATGGCTGACAAGTCATATTTTAAATAAAAAGTGACCAAATCCATTATTACCAAGCTATTTGTAAGTATGTCTGTTTGGCCTTTCAAGGTCACGAAAGCTCCAATTTAGTAACATCACAACAAACCATACAGGTACTCTCCTATTCCCAATGAAATAAAATGAAAGCCAATAGGTACTTACAATTACTTTTTAAGACCAACCTTGGGCATAGTATCTAATATTACCATGATAGACGCCAATGTCAGATTTGCTGCTACCCCTATCATAGAATAATGATACTGACATGTACATATTGCCTTAACCATTTTTCCTAATTTTGATAATTTGGTAAAAATTAGAAATGGCACCAATTCTACTGAACAAATTTGGTGGAGATCAAGTCGAGGCATTCCCACTAAGTTTGAAGATGACCATACTTGCATTTTAGAGAAAATGTCCAGAAAAGTGAGAAAGTTCTTTAAAATGCTTACACGAAATGCAGTAGCACCTGTTAAACAAATTAGGCCCCGAGAGATTCCCAGAAGTATTTCTGGATGCAATTTCAAAACAACTGGCTTCGTACTTTTGGGGCAATTTTTTTTTTTTATTCATTTTTTTATTGACTTTAAGACTAAACAAAACATATGCTGCCTGGCATTTGTAGGTTTTGCCCATGCAAACATTACTGCTCAGTTGTGTGCACTGTGTTAATGCCTATAGATTAATGACTGAAAATATATGACCAGCACATTGGCCAAAATATTAGTTTTACCTCATGAGGTCACCCACAGTCAAAATTAACAACACCAAAAGAAACCCCTTTGGTGTTTTCCCATCAATGTTTAAAAGTAACTATGGGTATAGGAACCACCATTACTAAGATAAAGCAACTGTTCTGTAACTCTTAGTCCTCAGGGCAGAACTGTTAGATAAAGAAGTTGAACTTGAACTTTATTTCCTGAGTCAGCAAAATGCTCAGTGAGAGAATGCGTAATTATTGTGTCTTCCTCTTTTTCACAAGTTTAGGGCTGGTCCACATTTATGTGTAAAAGCAAAGTATTCCATACAACAGTTTTGACAATATCGCTATACATGCACTTACTTCTGCTGTACTCCTAGAGAGCATTGGCACTTAATGACATATTGAGTAGTCTCAAAGTGGGATGTCTCAAAATTTTGTCAAAACTTAAAATTTCATGCAATTCTGTTCAACCTTTATGGAAAAGCAGTTAAAATAGCCTTAACTCACAAAACTGATTAAAAAAAAAATAGAAAAGAATCATAGCACCATTTGGGGACCAAAATGTGAAGTATGGAGTCCAATGTGATTCAGCATGCAATATTATAGCAACTGGCCCTGTGGTTCCCAAGAAGAAGGATTATTATTTTTTCAACCAATCAATCAATCAATCAATCAATCAATCAATCAAGGAAGAAAGAAAGAAAGAAAGAAAGAAAGAAAGAAAGAAAGAAAGAAAGAAAGAAAGAAAGAAAGAAAGAAAGAAAGAAAGAAAGAAAGAAAGAAAGAACAGAAAAATCATTGCATCATCATCTCCTTTATGGAGTGCCCCTATGCTATTTCAAAGCAATTGGCCAGACCATTTCAGAGATTTTTTCAGGATTTAGCAAAAATGGAAAAAAAAAATTAGAAACAATCTAAAATTAATTGCAAACTGACAAGATGAACAAAACTGGTAGGGTCCCAAATAAATGACATTCCAACTAAGTGTGTAGTGCATCTGGCTAATGCAAG